>CM029276.1:19815986-20291881 GCA_016920895.1 Vaccinium myrtillus
ATTTTCTATTTTCAAAACATTTCCTTATTAACTCGTTGAAATCATGCCCTTTTCATCTTTCTTTGAGGGATCAATCGGTTTATTCTTACTTGTTTCTCTTGAAAAGTCCTTAATCGTGATCGATCTCGAAAAGAAGTCGTAAAAGGTGAAATTTCATAGAGGCTAAGACCTGGTTTGAGCGCTCAACCCGTATGCCTTGAGCGCTCAAACTGGTTTGAAGAGGTTGAGCGCTCAAGCCTTGGTCTCTGAGCGCTCAACCCCTATTCTGGAATCCAGTTTGTGAAACAGTTTGCTGGGGTTTCGCGTTCGCATTTTCTGAGATTGTTGTATGGTTTCTGTAATTTCTCATTTTCTGTAAATATTTGTAACAATTTTATTTGTTGTTATCATCTCCACTCATGTAAATCATCAAGCACAAGCATCCACTTTAAGTATATCTTTTATGCTTTTATTATTTATGTGATTCCCATCCTCAACCTCCCTATTTTCATGAATAAGTTGAATTTCAAATATTTTCAAAATCCCACAAAATGTCGAGTAGAGACCGGTTCATGGACCGGGCGAGAGGGGTGCCGTAAAACCCTTCCCCTCTCGTAACCAAACCTCCGAATCCGAGAAATCTTTGGTTTTACTAAGATCAGTGAAATCCTTTTTCAAATGGGTAACGAGTCATCTTTTTATCGGTTTCTCGGGTTCGGACCTAAAATCCGGGTGGCGACTCAAACAATCAATCTTTTCGAACGCGAACCGCACCGAAATCCAGTGGGCCGTCCACAGTGATGATCCAGGCGCCTGGATTGAGTCTGGGCGCCTGAAAAGAGCAAGCCCAGGCGCCTGGACCTGATTCCTGGCAGAATTTTGTTCTTCCCAAGGCATTTTCTTGTCCATTGCATGGCGTTCTTCCGCCCCAAACTGCATGTAAACTGTTCAAATTTCCTTCCCAAGCCTCTCATACACTTTTCCAAAGTTTTCTCCTCCATTTTCCAATAAATGCCATCTTTTTCCAAGATTTTCTTATGATTTCCCATGTAAATTTCTTGAAAATGAACTTTGAATTCATTGAAACTTGAATTTTTCTCACCCATTCTTGCATGCAAAATTGTCACTACTCATCACACTCCTACTATAAATACCATGCCTTGCCAAGCATTTTCTCCACACCAATTTTCATTATCCCACCCTTTATACTTTCATTCTCCATCTCTTTCTTTTTCAACTCCACGTCATGGCCATGCTTGCGTCCGCCGTGCTTCAACCATGGATTGCAAGCTTCGAAAACATTGATTGGTTCAATTTTCGAAGCCACCATCTCAACTCCTTACGTCATATCCACTCCATTCCCATCCGTCCCGAGCTTCTGCATGGCGCCGCCCGATTTTGGGATCCCGAGTTTCATGTGTTCCGTTTTGGCCTTCAAGAGCTTTGCCCCACTGTCGAGGAGTTTCATGCATACCTCGAAACTCGTCCCGAGACCGAACCAGTGGTCCCTCCAATCCGTGCCAACTTGGTTAAGATTCTCAAAGAAAAACTCGGTGTGAGTGATGGTCTTGCAAGGCATTTGATTCGTGGAGGTTCGCTCGACATTCTTCGCCTCTTTGCCGATTTCAGTCCTCGTGGCAACCCATTGGACTACACAGTTCAGAATCGCCGCATGTTTGCTCTTTGCGTGTGCCTTCTTGCCACCTATTTGTTGGTTCCAAATGACGGCAACCCTAATTCCTCAATCGTTTCAGTCGCTGCGCAGATTGAGCAACGAAGAGACGTTGTTCCCATGGTTTTAGCGGAGACTCTTATGGGTTTGGATGCAGTGAGGTCAGGAAGAACAAATGTGTTTGCTGGGAGTCCCCTTTTGCTTCAGGTTTGGAATTTTATTTTATTTGGCTTTATGGTTTGTGACTTTTGGGTTTGATTTTGGTATTTGGCTTTTGGTTTGGCAGATGTGGTTGTGTGACAAAATGAAGTTGGTTGCTGATCCGGCAAATAATTGGATTTATCAGGCTAGAGATTGGAGAAATAGGGGTTTTGTGGAGGCCCGACACAATGTGGAGGACTGGTTGGATTTCTTCATTTCGATGGAAGAGGAACACGTCATTTGCAGATGCCACTGGTTGCCACTGCCAGACATGACGGCCAAACACATGGGACATTCATGGGTGGTTCTAGCTGGGCTGACAGGCTTCACTTTCTATTTTCCTCAGCGCATCCTTCGCCAGTTCGGGATTCGTCAGGAAGTGGAGTTCTCATATCCTACCGATTTCCATCTCCCCGAGTTCAAGCATTCTGTTGTTGAGGCATACCGCCGTGGTTGGGGAAGTAGAGTAACTTGGGTTCGCGACCAATACCCGAGTATTCACCTGCGAGGAAGGTACCGTGAATGGCTCAGAGGGGAAACAGAAGCAAGATTTGGCAAAATCGTGGACTGACCTTCTCAACTAAGCTGTTTCCAGAAATAAATGGTGCATCCATATTTTTTTTTTTAAGGCTTTTATGCTCAGCTTATGTAATCGAAGAAATGATTTGAATAAGCTTGAACAATGAATTGTTTCCCCCTCTTGGTTCAATTGATCCCTTATGCTATCTCCTTTGGACATTGCGAGAAACGTGAGCCAACTCAACGATTTTAGACCGAACCCCAAGATGAGGTTGCCTACGTATCCTTTTGCAAGGAATCAGGTCATGACGTAGTTTAGGGATAGGTTCACTCGGGTATTAACACTCTCTTTTTCGCGCTCTAAATTTTGCCTGGTACCGCCTTTTTAGGTTTCCGGTCCAGCGAGCTTCTTTTGAGTTTTTGCCCTAAATTTTGCCTAGGCCGTCCAAGGTGGATTTTCAACCTAGCAGGCTTGCTCTGATTTTTGCTTGGATCGGCCCGCCCTTGCGGTTTTCCGCCCAACGAGTATCTCTCAGGGGTAATATCGCTTGAGTTGGTCCAAATTGACAAGATTGATGAACTCGTTACCATCCAAATCAAGGATCACTGCTGCCCCACCGTCGAGGATAGTCTTGATGATGTATGGTCCCGCCCATTTCGGTCTGAATTTTCCTCGTGGATCGAATATTGGTGCCCGAATTTCTTTTACCACCATGTCTCCTTCGATCAGATCCCTGGATTTTACCTTCTTGTTGAATGCGCGAGCAATTCTTCTCTGATATCCCTGAATGTGATATAATGCCCGCAACCTCCTTTCATCAAACAACATTAGTTCCGTGAACCTGTCGCTCAGCCAGTCAGCCTCATCGATTTCACTTTCTATCATCACCCTCAAAGACGGCACTTCAAGCTCAATGGGAAGAACTGCCTCCATACCATAGACCAAAGAATAGGGTGTTGCCCCTGTTGGAGTTCGGATAGAAGTGCGGTACCCCCACAATGCTAACGGTAGTTTCTCATGCCAATCCCTAGATGATTCGATGGTTTTCTCCAAGATGTTCTTGATTGACTTGTTTGCTGCTTCCACTGCTCCGTTAGTTTGTGGTCTGTACACTGTCGACTTGTGCACCTGAACATTGAATTCTTCAAGCACCTCTGCTGCCCTTCCTTTGAAATGCACACCATTATCTGACACAAAGGCATTGGGGACCCCATATCGGTAAATGATGTTTTGCTTGATAAAATGGGCTACTTGTACCGCTGTCAATGTGGCGTATGAAGCTGACTCTACCCACTTTGTGAAATAATCAATCGCCACCAGTATGAATTTGTGTCCATTTGATGCTGACGGCGTGATTTTCCCAATTACATCTATTCCCCACACTGAGAAAGGCCAAGGCGTTGCCATTGTATGAAGTTCAGACTGCGGAACATGCATGAGATTAGCATGGACTTGACACTTGTGACATCTCCGCACATACTGAACACAATCCGTTTCCAAAGTCAACCAGAAATACCCTTGCCTCAGAATCTTCTTTGCCATCATCAATCCGCTCATGTGGGGACCACAGATTCCTTCATGAATTTCTTCCATTACCCTTTTCGTGTCATCACCATGGATGCACAACTTGTGCATGCCGCAGTACGACCTTTTGTATAACCTTCCACCGCAGATGATGTATTGTGACGCCAACCTTTGTAATGCTATCCGATCTTTCTTGTTTGCTCCTTCCGGATACTCTCCCTTCTCAACCAGATTCAAGATATCATGATACCAAGGCAGACCATCATCAATCTGGCTAACATTCATCACATATTCATAGGCTGACCTATTCCTTTGTTCGATCATAATCGGTCTCATTCTCACCCCTACGGGTAATTCTACCATGGATGCCAAAGTAGCGAGGGCGTCGGCAAACTGATTCTTCATTCTCGGGATATGAGTAAAAGTAACTTGTTCAAATTGATGAATCAGATCGTCGAGGTCTTTGTGGTATGGCTTCAACTTTTCTTCCCGCACTTTCCAATCACCATTGGCTTGAGAAACCACCAGATTCGAATCTCCTATCACTTCCAATTTCTTTACCCCAATTTCAAAAGCAGCTTCCATTCCCACGATACACGCCTCATATTCTGCTTGATTATTGGTAACTTCGAAATTTAGCTTGAAAGAGAGGGGAATATGAGGTCCTTCTGGTGATACTAGCAGTATACCAACTCCAAATCCTCTCTGATTAGCAGCCCCATCAAAGTACAGCTTCCAGGTGTCTTCTGATACTGTCATTACATTTTCATCGGGAAACTGAAATTCCGTATCTTCTGGTCCTTCGATTGGGTGATCTGCTAGGAACTCCGCCACAACCCTTCCTTTCACTGATTTCCGTGTTACATATTTGAGTTCAAATTCAGCCAATAAGAGCAACCATCATGCCAGTTTTCCAGTGAGTGCTGGTTTCTCGAATAGATATTTGAGAGGGTCCATTCGGGAAATTAACAATACCGAATAAGCTAGCATGTAGTGTCTTAACTTTTTGGAGGCCCAAACAAGAGCCCAACATGTCTTTTCCAGCGGGGTGTATCTTTCTTCAGCTCCTACCATCTTCTTGCTCAAGTAATAAACAGCCTTTTCTACTCCGGCTTCTCCTTCTTGTGCCAGCATGCATCCCATTGCCGATTGCGTTACCGATAAGTACAAAATCAAGGGTTTCCCTGGTATTGGTGGCATCAAAATCGGAGGGTTTCGGAGATATTTCTGAATTGATTCAAACGCCTTCTGACACCTATCATCCCATTGAAAAGACACCCCTTTCTTGAGAAGACGAAACATCGACTCGCAAGTTGAAGTTAACTTGGCGATGAATCTGCTGATGAACTGGATTTTTCCTAAGAAACTCCGGACTTCTTTCTCTGTCTTTGGTGGCTCCATCTCCAGTATCGCCTTGATTTTCAATGGATCGACTTCAATCCCCCTGGTGGTGATCATGAATCCCAACATCTTCCCTGCGGTGACTCCAAATGTGCACTTTTGCGGATTGAGGCGCATTCTGTACTTCCGTATTCTTTCAAAGAACTTGCGCAGTGCCGGGAGATGCTCCTCCCTCTCTCTTGCTTTCACAATAATGTCATCAACATACACTTCGACCTCTTTGTGCATCATATCATTTAACAAGGTTGTGGCAGCCCGTTGGTAAGTTGACCTTGCGTTCTTCAACCCGAATGGCATGACTCGATAACAAAACGTCCCCCATTCAGTAGTGAAAGTCGTTTTCTCTCGATCTTCTGGTGCCATCAGAATCTGGTTATACCCCGAGAAGCCATCCATGAATGATAATAATGCATGCCCAGCCGTATTATCCACCAGTACATCAATATGTGGTAAGGGAAAGTCGTCTTTCGGGCTGGCTTTGTTCAAATCTCTGAAATCCACACATACCCTGACTTTTCCATCCTTCTTGGGCACTGGCACGATGTTAGCAACCCATTGCGGATACTCAGTTACCATTAGAAAACCGGCGTTGAACTGCTTGGTAACTTCCTCTTTGACTTTTTCGACCCAATCTGGCCTGATTTTCCTCAATTTTTGCTTTACTGGTTTTGCACCGGGATACAAGGGGATTCTATGTTGCACAATTTCAGGATCGATTCCGGGCATATCTGCGTGGGACCAAGCGAAAACATCTTCAAATTCTTTGAGTAAATCAGTGAGCAACTTTTGTTCCTCCGAAGATAGCCCGGAACCGATTTGAACCATGCGAGGATTTTCCTCATTTCTCAAGTTTATTGAAATAACTTCTTCTTTTATTGGCTGAGCATGCCTTTCATTTTCCCTTTCGATTAGAGACCTAAGTTCTTTGGGTATTTCTCCCTCGAATTCGGTCTCATTATCATCAGGATGAACACAATTTATTTCAGGAACAACAAAGTAAGCGAAATCAGAATCCATTTCATTCATGAAACCCTCGGGGGTACGGTACATAGCAGTGGACTCGAACTCAAAAGAAAAGTGATGACGTGGAGTGGCAAGAGGCGCGATCTCCGACTCAAAGCTAAATACAGACTCAGACTCGAAATTAGACTCAGACTCGGTGAAAGTGCCAGTGAATTTTACAACAGGTGTGAAAGTGCAATTCTTATATTCTCCTATAGCATCCACAATCAGCACGATGGGGTCTTCAAGGGCCTCCTGCCCGAGCATCATCACTGCTGGCTCTTCTTTATCCTTACCTGTTAGACTGACCTCGTCGAACATTGACATCAAGATCCCACCGTCCAGAGCCTCCATCCAATCCACTTTAAGGTCTTTCACCAGTTTCTCGACCTTTTCGTGTTCATCTTCACTGTCCCAACCATCATTAGCGAAGATTTCGAATCCAGGGTGCACCTCTCCACTTATTTCGTTTACAAACGGCTCAGGCTGGCCGTGATATGGTGCATTTGACCCTTCCCTGACAAAGCGAATCTGACGGTTTGCATTACTACCTTCCCCGTTAGTCCTTCCTCTTTGCATTTCCACCGGTGTAGGCTCATATCCCAACCCAAAACGGCCTCGCTGAGAGGGGAATTCCGGGAACTGAATTACCCCTTGATGTGTCCGTCCTAAACCTGTGCCTGGCAGATAAGACATCCTTCTCATCATCTCAAGAGCAGTGGTACTAATTGTGAAGTCATCATCGATGCGGAGCGTGCACACACCGCTAGAGGTATCAAAAGCAAAACCCCCAATTTGGATGTCATTCTCATCGTGCATAATTTCTAACAAGGGAGCATTGTCTTCGGCATGAGGACGGATGCCTGAATCTCCGTAGAGGGCAATTGTTCCACTTTCTAATCCAAGTAAGACTTTCTGGTGCAGAGTGGACGGAACCGCCATTATGTCAGACCGATGCATCCAAGGGCGACCCAACAGTAAATTGAACGAAGCCGGGATCTCGAGGACATGAAATTCCACCAATGATTTAAACCCTTCGGCCGCGATCTCCATTTCCACAATTCCAAGTACATTGCGACGGGTGTTATCGTAAGCCCGAACAGTGAGACTAGAAGGCGCAAAGTCCTTTGGCTTGAGTCCCAAACACTGAGCTGTGCGGAGAGGACAGACATTGAGCGCAGACCCGTTATCTATTAGCACAACTGGAATCCATTTCCCCATGCACTTCATGGTAACATGCAAAGGTTTATTGTGGTCGGTTCCCTCAAGCGGTAAATCGGCTTCGGTGAAGGTTACGACATGTTTGGTGGGTTTGGTAGCAACGGTGGGTTTGGTAACAATAGCGGCCATCATGGCTTCAGGGGTAGTGTCGGGAGCGATCTCCATACAAGATAGTGATTGAGCAAGCTTTTGGCGATGCTCGCTGGAACTCATGAGTAGCCCCCAAATGGTTATGGCGGCTGGGGTTTTCTCAAGCTGTTTTTGGATGGGGTTCTCTTCGGCTGTTTGTGGAGGTTTTGGACGAGACACACGGTTATTGGTAGCAGAAGAGGCGTGAGTTTGGTTGGTAGGGGGGTTAAAAAGGTTTTGGAAGTCGGCTGGGTTGGCAATTGGGTCATTGGGATTGTTTGGAGTCGGGTTATTTTGAGGGGTTGGGTCATTTGCGGGCTGGTTCATGGTGTTAGGAGGTGGGTTAGAGGTATTTCCGGTGAACATCTGGGGAGGCTGATAAAACCGACCACTTCGCAAAAGATGGAGAACTGAATCGAGATCATCTCCCCACAAATCAGTGTAATCTGTGTAAAAATCAACAAGATCCCCCTCTGCTTTTCTTTTTCCTTTTGCAATACTGGCTTCTTTCAATCCCTTAGTAATCCCTTCCACTGTTGCTTCGCTCCACACATCACCTTTTTCCATTGTTACTTGATTTACGGCCCAGACTTCATCATTTCCAACCCATAATGGCGATAATGCTATGCCCTCACTTGGATTGGCCCAAACATTGGCCAAAACATTCTCTTCCATTTGTTGATCCCAAATATCGGCCACACCGTTGTTCAACACCATGATATTACAATTTTCCGGAATTTGTACTTGAGGTGCTGGGAGATCCCCATCAATTATGTAATCATATGGTGTGAACTCTATCCCTTCCGTCATTCGATTTATTGCGTGTTCACTCATCATAGAAAAATCAGGACGACCCTCCCATATTGGTGCCATTGGAAAATACGTTTCATTGAAGAACATTGGGAGTGTGGACCCATCCAAAGGATCGTTAGGGTCTAAGAGTTGCCATTCAGTCGGTGCTGGATCCCATTCGTCTCCATGTACCTCATTAGGTGCTTCAATCTCTTCTTGCCAATTCTGTCATTGTCCTTCTTCCTCTGGCTGTTGGTCCTGTGCTATGGGTAGCGGTTCTCCAAATAAATTAAGAAGTGCAAATCCATCAAATGGATCTGCAAGCACCGGATCCCAAAATTGGTCAATCATGGCGGCAAATGGTGGTTCTTCATTAAATTGTTCATTGATCGGCCATGCTTCTTCATTTGCCATGCCATTTGCTACCATCATCTCGTATTCTCGCGCCTCCATTGTCATTACCACATCCCCCCATTTCTGCAACATATTGGGATCCAAATGTGCCTCTAGAAAGCACATCTCGGGTTCAGCTGGTATAGGTACAAAGGGCTTGGGATTCGTTTCGGGGTATGATATACTGGCTTGGGTCAAATGGTAAGGAATTTAGGCCTTTTTGAGTGGAGCAGAGGGTAATTTGGCCTATGTCGATGTTTCTTTTGTGGGTTGGCAAGGGATGGGTGACAACATTTGGTTTCTCGGTGGGATCACGAATTTGCTTATTGTCGATAAGATCTTGAATCTCATGACGCAGTCGTTGGCATCTTTCGGTTGGGTGGCCAGGTGTTTGGTGGAAGATACAGAAGGTGTTTGGGTTATAGGATGGTGGAGGATTTTGTGGAGGTGGGATTGGTTGTAATGGTTTAATCTTTCCTTGTTGAACGAGTGGCTCGAAAACAACAGGAAGGGGTAGGGGAAGTGGGGTGAAGACTCGACGTCTTTGGTTTTGAAATGGTTGGGTTGGTTGAGTTGGCTGGGACATGATGGCATTTATGGGCTCGGTTTTATGAGACTGGTGATTCATGGAGCTGGATGAGGCACCGGCTGTGTAGCTGGGATTCGCATAGAGGGATGAGGTATTTCCAATGTAATTCCGCTTGGGCCTAGGGACAGGGTCTCCTTTCTTCAATACCCCACTTTGCATAGCTTCTTCAATTGACAAACCCATCTCAAAATAGGTCTCAAAATTATGCGCCTGAGCCATCACCATGTACTGAGCTAAGTCAGGCTGGAGGTTCTTGGTTATGATGCGCATTTGGTCCTTGTCACTAGGACGATCGGTCATCTGCGCAGCCTTTGATCTCCATCTTTTCACAAATTCTGCGAAGGATTCCTTCTCTTTCATCTTAATACTCTCAAGCTCTCGAGTGGTGAGCTTGAGCTGTACATTGTATTCAAACTGCTTAACAAAAGCAGCCACCATTTCTTCCCAAGTCTGTCTCTTCGAAATGTCGAGAGATAGGAGCCATTGGAGAGCGGGTCCTGTGAGAGTTTCGTGGAACATTTGAGCCATGGCAGGCTTATCAACATCTTGCAATGAGAGAGAGCTAACATAAGCTTGAACGTGTCCCCTCGGATCTCCGGTTCCGTCAAATTTCTCAAAGTCCACATGTTTGAACTTCTTGGGGAGTTTAGCACCTGGGAAGATGCAAAGTTTATCCATATCGAAACCGGTGATGGCTCGCTTCTCACTTTTGGACACAGATTCTTCGAGCTTAAGGATCTTGGCTAGCATTTCAGCCAATTGGGGATTTTCAGGCGGAGGAGGCTGCTCCGGATGCTCATCATTGGGAACCTCTTGTTCCCGAGCTTCCTCATCGGGTATCCGCTGTTGGGGTGGAGGGAGTCGGCTCTGAATGTTCACCATAATTGCCATGAGTTGGGCAACTCGGGTATCATTCCGAACCCTCTCATCATGCATCTCTTTCCTTAGCTGTTCAAATTCATTTGGGGGATTGTGCTCTTGTTCGGCCGCCATACTTGTTTCAGACTTTGGCGATGAAGACCGTGACAATCTCTGTCCGGGAGGTCGAGTCCAAACAGGTAAGGTCTTCTTATTCTTTGCAGGCCCAATGGTTTAAAACTGAATCAAAAGCAAAAGCGGGACTCAGTTTGCAGCCTTCGAAAACCAAATACAAACAAAAAGGGGTGCCTAGACAAGCGTGTCACTCCTCTCTCCCAAATTAGTCCTACTTCTAAGCCTAGAAAATAAACTACCGGTTTCGGAGCTCACTTGGAATCATTTGCACAGCAGATTGTATCAACACCACGGGTAAGTCTTTTACTCGGCAATTACGACTTCAACCTACACCCTAAATGTTGAAATCGCAACCGTTATCCTTTCTTGACCATCCGAGACAAAGCAATAAGGTGCTGCCATCCAGTTACAAGTGATTCCAAGGCTAGTCCGAAACACGGGTGGCCGTTCGGGCACGACCAACACCGAAGGTATCTCAAACTCCGTGGATTTTAAGTCTCCTAGACTGGCATATACAACCTAAGGTTAGACTACCGGATTCAAAAACTCACTTAAAGCCATTGCACAGAAGATTTTCCAACACCCCGGGTAAGTCTTTTACTCGGCAATTACGACTTCAACCTACACCCTAAATGTTGAAACCACAATCGTTATCCTTTCTTGACCATCCGAGACAGAGCAATATGGATGTTGCAACCCAGACACAAATAGCTTCAAGGTTAGTTTGAATCACGGTGGCCGTTCGGGCACGACCAACACCGGAGGTATCTCAAACTCCGTGGATTTTAAGTCTCCTAGACTTGACCCAACGGCTTTGGAAAGTTGCCCCAATCCTCAAGTTTTCTTTTAAGGAAGAAATTTTTGACATTGGACGAACGGATTTGGGAAAACATGACTCAGACAGATTTTCGGCAACAATATAAATTTGGATGTTTAAGGGCGATTATCCCTCCTCAGGGTAATGTCCCGTAAAATCCATTTAGATTGTTGTCAAGAATCCGATCATTTCAAATTTTCCCACGTCCGGCCGTCCTAAAGACCAACTTGCAAGAACAACGCGCAAATGGGACGCGCGACTCATTATCGGGCTAGGGCAACTTTCTACTGACTGTCGGGAACCTAACTTATGCTATACTGACCACACGAAAGACCGAAATACGTACATATGCAAATGTATGTATGTATGCAATATGGCATGCTTGGAAAGAAAATAACACATAGCACGTAACAGGATGGAGCACATAATCCTAACACATTGGTTGGCTAACTAACGTGGGGTTCTATGGTTAATTATATGCAAATGCCGGTTTTTGGTTTAAGATGGGTACCCCGGACTCAGAGCCAAAGCTGTCTCCCACCGCCAAGGATCCTGCAAGGCGATGGTAATAACGACAATTGTGACTTATCACGGTCGGGGGGTGCTGAGCATTTCGGGATTCCCCGTCACCGGCAAGCCGGGCGGGATTGCCGAAATACGCCAGCGGAGGCTAGTAACCATGCACGTGCAATGCAAGAAGTCCATTTAAACAATATTTTCAAAATCTTTTCAAACATTTTACAAGTTAAGCTCTCAAAGATTAATACACATTTTAATAAAATTACACATAAATGTAATAGTACTAAAATGCATATTAATGCTCATCTCCCCAGCGGAGTCGCCAGCTTGTGAACACCCCGCGGGAGCGCGATGTCCACGAAAATGGTTTTTGATTAGGAAAATGATTTTGATTGGTTGAATAGAGTCGCCACCTGGATTTGAGGACCTTACCCGAGAAACCATTGAAAATGACTCTTTTGCCCTTGAAATGGAAAATGCTTTACCGGTCTTCAAAATGAGATTTCTCGGGTTCGGGAACTAAGCTACGCGAGGGGAAGGAATTTAAAGCACCCCTCGCGCCCGATATATTTACCGGTCTCTACTAAATGTTTGAAAAGATTTTGAAAACATTGTTTAGACGGACTTTTAAGACAGATTTATACGGAAGCACAACAAATACATCAACAAAATTAATGAAACATGGGTGAATGCTTGTGCAAAGTGTTATGTGTGGATGATGTATACATAAAAGATACATAAATTACACTAAAATGCCCCCAAAATGCCTCAAAATGACTCAGAAATTGATCACAAATGTCCAACACATCACACCTGGACGGGATCCAGGTGCCTGGAAAGGGTCAATCCAGGTGCCTGGAAAGGGTCAATCCAGGCGCCTGGATTTGGTCCAGGCGCCTGGAAGGAGTTGATCCAGGCGCCTAGATTGCCATCCAGACAGAAACCTTAAACTCTCATTTCTTGCAAAAATCAACAAATTCGATGTTCTAAACAACTCTCATGCATTCTGGAAAATGTTTATCTACACAGCAACAGGTTTGGAACTTGAATATGACTCATATACAACGGAATAATGCTCAAAATGCAACAATAATAACATGATGATGTTCATTTTAGACACTTATGAGAGATTATGCTTAAGTATCACATGAAATCTTAAAGTGAAACCTTGAAGCTAAATGAACAGAGTTCAAGAGAAATGCATAAGCCCACTTAGATGATTCTTTCTTATGAAATCCCCCATTTAAAGTATGATTATAGACTCAAAATACTTAAAATGAACGTGTAAATGAGAATCAAAACATAACATGTAAAGAACCGTAGGTTTAGGCATGCAAGTGATATACTGAAAATGATCAGAATATGAAAGAAAACAGAAAACATGATAAAGTGAAAGAGGGGTCTAGGCGCCTGCATGGAGAGAATCCAGGCGCCTGGACTCAATGCAGGCGCCTGGAAGGTGATGATCCAGGCGCCTGGATTGAGTTTCTGATGCACAATCTGATTGCTTCTCTTGATGATTTTCAGACCTTTCTCAAACTCTCTACTGGTATAGATGACCAAAGAGAGCTTGATTGAGTCCCCCTCAGGGCCTTTTTGAACACAATGGTCGGAAAAACTACCTTTTGGCTTGATCAAGAACTTGAAATGGTTTTTGGAATGGATTTTGTAAGAATGTGGCTTCTGGTTCTTTGGTTTACTGAACTAAAAGGGTAGTTTGTGGATGTATTGATGGAATTCAATTGATGGAAATGGGTAGATGATGGATTGTTGAAGCAAAAGAGGTGATTTTTGGTGTGGGGAATGGGTTTTGAGATGTAATGAAGAGAGAGTTGGAACTTCTGGAGAAGTTTTGGCAGAGTAACAGTAGTGTAGGAGTATGGTTCTCCAGCCCCTGAAAATGAGAGAGTAGAGTGCAATTTATAGGCAAACAAGGGTCCAAAGAGGGCCACTTGAACCTTTCAAAAGGGTAAGGGATCACCTAGGGGGTAAAAGATAGGTGTAATGATCTCTCTCTCTCACTTCCTCTAACTGAGCTCTGCAAGAAAATCCTCCAAGATCGTTCCCGCCCACTAACAAACTTAAAACACACCCAACCTGGACTGATATCCAGGCGCCTGGATTGTGCAATTCCAGGCGCCTGGATTGAATCCAGGCGCCTGGACTATGTAATCCAGGCGCTTGGACTCCTTCCAAGCGCCTGGATTTGGCCAATCCAGGTGCTTAAAAGTGCAATCCAGGTGCACGTGTTGTGAAGTTTTGGGCATTTCTAGGGTTTCAAGGGACATTTTGGTAATCTCATGGGAGACTACTGGTGGGGTTTTTCAAGTTTTTGATCAAACCTTATGTGTCCTCATCAGGCATTTTCATCATCGGGGAAGTTCCGGAACTCTGAGGGTCCGGATTGGGGTGTCTACACCCGCCTCGGCCTCCGGCGACGCCCGGGCTGGTCTGTCTCACTGTCTACAGAGCGGTCACGTCGCGGCCTACGGCGACTCTTAGATCCGCCACCAGCGCCACGACTACTGCTGGCCCCTCGGCTACCAGCTCCAGCTCCGCCACCTCTGCGCTCACCTCTCGCTCTACCTCCTGAGCCACGCCCACTGCGACGGGCACCACCACCTCTACGTCCACCACCAGCTCCGTCATCTCCGCCGTCGCCACCGTCGTCATCACCCGCCTGTGGTACAATGCCGGGCTCCGCTCTGGGTCGCACCTCCGGTATGTTGCCTATCATAAGGCGACGAACCAAGGCCTCCAAATCACGTACCAGCTCAACCTGGGACGTGACCCACTCAACAGGAAACTGAGAGAAAGAAACAAAAGCGTCAGCAGGTAGCTAAACAAGAAATCTATATTTGAAATGAAAACTGACTATTGTTATTTTTGTCATTTCAGGTTACCTCTCCCGCTGCTAAAACCACCGGATCAGTCACCCGGGGGACATCTATCACTCCCATAACTCCACCAGCTATCATCACCTCTATCTCTCTCCTCGCCGCAGGTAAAGCAGCGTCCGCCACCAGAACAGGCCCAGCCAACCGAGCCTCCATGCGCAAGTCATGGGCAAGTGTGGTCATCACGTAGTGGTCGTAAGCCACAGAAGGGTGAAAGGTCCAAGACGTGTCCAGCACAGTGTACGTCTCTATCTTGGCCATAGTGTACTCCTGCGTACGCAAAACACGCGGTGGAAGCGAAGCTGGTACTCTAAAGTGGCCCAACCCCCAGGACTGACGCGCCACTCTGTCTCCTAAGTACCACTGCCAGCCGAAGGGGGACTCTAGCAGTATACGCCCCCGTGTCACTGTCCGGCTCCTAGCCAAGTAAGGGCGATCCAGCCTATCCCACACACCCCAGCGCACCTGCAAATCACTTTGGATTATTCTTGGAAAACCAACAGAAAAGTTTGAAATAAAATCTCAGAAGGTTCGTGATGTCATACCGTCTCACCCATAGACCGGTCAAAGAAGAGGCGACAGAACCTCAAATCCCTATGCTCTGCTTGCTTTCCAAGGGATGCCTTTCCCCACCTCATCGCACGTGGGAGCACTCGGTCGTCGTGGTAAGAATTCTCCGGGCACGACACTCCAAACACCTCGTAAGCCCATATCTGCATTTTCAAAGGAACTCATCAGTAACAGAAGCAGAAACAACCAAAATACAGCGCAAAACGCATGAAACAGGAAAATGCGAGATTTTACCTCCAGGATCCTCCAATAACCAGCAATGGTGTTCGCCGCACCACGAACTACCGAACCCAGGAAACAGTAAAGTGAGCACAAGGCAGAGCCACCCCAGTCAAACCGCCCAGCCGTCTCAAGCTCTCCCAAAGCAGTCAACCAACCTAAGTGAACCGTGTGTCGACGGTTCGGGAACAGAGACTGTCCGAACATATATAACAAGTAGGCTCTGGCCATCTGGCGTGCCTCCAGATCAGTCTCAGGCACATGGTCCCACAAGGCTGGCAAGTGGTCACACCTCACCATCGGCTCATCTCCCATCTCTCTCCCTAGGTAATGCCGGATCGCTGCTCTGTCCAAGTATAAACCCGAATCAAAAGGGATCAGATCTCCTCCAACTCTCAAACCCGTAGTCGCTGCAAAGTCCAGTGGAGTGATCGTCATCTCCCCAAACCTAAAGTGAAAACTGTTGGTGGTGTCCCACCAACGCTCCACCAGAGCTCTCACTAGCTGCCTGTTCCCCCGAGTCTCCGTCAAGGTCCTGATAAACAGAGTAAAACCTGAGGTGTCCACAAACCACCTCACCCTCACCGGTAACAAGCCATACTGCTCCAAGCAATATGAAGAACCACCATATCCGAACAGTCCCCTGTTCACCTGTTTCAAAACACAGACTCACTCAAATCAGTACAAATAAAGCAGGAATTGCGATAAACAGAGAACAAAATCTGAAGGAAACGAGTTCAAATTCAAATTCAAAAACATACCAAAGTCCTGTTCGACATGTGTGTCGCTGAGTCCCAAAGAACCTGGTCTGCAGGGTAAAAAGGCAACGGTGGCTCGTACGTCTCACACCCCAGCGGTGTGATGAAGTGAAGCCGAAGCACGTAAGTTTCAGGAGTGAAAGGTGGCCTGTCCCTCAGAGCCCGTCGAACCTCCTCAACAATGGTCACGTGGACCGCCTCCTCTGCCTGTCTCTCCTCTCTCTCGACGTCCTGGACAATCGCCGGTGGGGTCTGACCAACCAAAACACTCTCCAGCTCGGGAAAGTCCTGCACGCTCCTAGCTAGGGACTCGTCAGTAGCTGCCTCCAAAGTGTCTCTTAAAGTAGCTCCCGGAGCTCGTGAAGAACCAACCCGTGAAGGAAACAAAACCGGGTCAGAAGGCTCCCCAGTGTCAGCACTCTCCTCTACAGCCCTACCGGTACCAAGTACCTGAGTCAAACTCCTGAAAACACAGGCAACAGGTACAACAGGGGCCGTCCCCTCAGCCTGTACTACTCTCGCAGTCCCTACTCTCTCCACCCTCTCGACACACGCCCCCTCAGTACGAGTGCCCTCTCTCTGCAACTCACCAATATCTCTCCCCTCACCATCACTATAGCCTGTCGCACCTAAATCCTCCATCTCTACATCCCCGGGCTCAACAACAGTCTCTGGAACACTAGACAGGGGCAAATCCCCGCCAACTGGCGTATCACCACCTAATACCGCACTCATAACCTCCTGGGGGACCTCAACCTCACCAACCACAGCACCCTGAACAGCCCTCTGGTCAACCAAACAATCCACGCCACCCACAGTCATCTCAATCTCAGAAATGGAAACATTCAAGTCTAAACCCATGGGTATTGAAACACTAGAAGTAATTGTGGTGCTTACCCGGACATCAGCAAGACTCTGATCGCCGCCAATATCGCCATGCAACTCAACCTGGTCAACCCTCGCGCTCTCCGGATCACGCACAGCACTACCACTGCCCTCCAAGGGAGTATCAACAACCGGGCCCATGTGGGTCTGAGCCGAATCATCCCCAGATGCCCTCGCTGACGCAGCACCACCACCATCAGCCGTGCGGTGCTCGTCGGAAGCCGTGCGGTAACCATTGCCAGCCGTGCGGTCTCCTCCCCCAACCTCATCACCAACCGGCGCTAAAAATCGCTCCACAACAGTCGAATCAGTCGCGACCGAGTCTCCCACGACCGGATCTACCACCGGTTGACTACCCTCCGCCGGCGGCGGCAATGAGCGACCACTAGGCGAAGAAGAGCCACTCCCTCGGTCGTCGGGACCGCCGGAATGGGCTACGGGTTCGCCGGAACTCGCCATGACCGAGAACTTCAAGGTTTTTGATTGTGGGTTTTGGGGATTTTTCGAAGGAAATCAACAAGGGAAGTGAAAAAGAAACCGAATCGCCTCTCTATGGAAGTGAAGCTTTGAAAATTTCGAATAACCGAGGTATAAGGCGGTTACCAGAAGAAAGAAAATCAATTTATGGAAACACACGGGAGCCGCACGGCTCGTTTCCCGCACCGTGCGGCTTGCACCGGTGAACCGTGCGGTTCACCCCTCTCTTTCCAAAATTACACTTATCCCCCCAGTCGTTTATACCTTCAAAAGTGGCCCCCAGCACGTCCTAAATCACAACTTTTTTAAATCTCCCGCGTTTAAAAGCCCTCAACGGCATTTCACTATTCTGAAAATCATTTTGTTTTAAAAATCCGTCAGGTACTATTCTCAAAATCATTTTGTTTTAAAAATCCGTTAGGTACTATTCTCAAAATCATTTTGTTTTATAAAAATCCGTCAGGTACTATTCTCAAAATCATTTTTTTAAAAAATCCGTCAGGTACTATTCTCAAAATCATTTTGTTTTAAAAATCCGTCAGGTACTATTCTGAAAATCATCTTGTTTTAAAAATCCGTCAGGTACTATTCTGAAAGTCATTTTGTTTTAAAAATCCGTCACGTACCATTATGATTTTCTAAAAATCATTTCTAAAAGTCCGTCGCGGCATTGTTTGTTACTCAGAAATCATTTGATGCCTTCAACAAAGCGATCCAAGTTTTTCCAAAATCCCTCTGTGGTATTTTATAAATTTGTTAGCCCCGAACTACGATCGGTCTGATCCCTACAAACATGGTACGTAGGAAGCTCTCTGCTCGACCATGTTCTTTGAAACATTTTTCTTCTTTTTCGCACTTGGGCGTTCAAAATTGGGACGTCTATATCTTTGACGTGACTTGCATCTCAGAATGATGATCAAAGTCTCGCCAAAGAGGGGCAACTGTAGACACCCCAATTTTGGATACCCGTGCATGCCCGATGACGAATAAAGCGATCAAACTGCCTTGGAACTTGTCCAGAAAATTGGGAACTCAACCTCACAGGCCGCACGGTCCCTCCCTCAAGCCGTACGGCTCTTCCATTTCCATTCAAGCCGCGCGGCTCCCCCATGCAAGCCGCACGGCTCCCCCATGCAAGCCGCACGGCTCCCCCTGGGAGCCGCACGGCTTGTGTTCTTATCTCCTGAAAAATTCCTGACAACCAGCTGTTCAGGAATATCATCATCAACCCACCGCCGAATATCATCATATTATTCCTCTCAAAACCGGCTATAAATAGAGCCCTCCTCTTCACCTCTCAGGGGACAACAAAAAAAAAAAAAAGAGAAAAATCATACCCCGAAAGAATTCCGTTCGATTTTCCGGCAAAGTCCTCGTCCGAAACCGCCAGCAAACTCCTTCACAACCTCACACCTTCCATTCCTTTCCGGTTCCTCTATACCATTCCAGTCATACTAAGTCTTGATCCTACCAGTTCGAACCCGAAGAACCCGAAGTTTCCGACCTCTGTTTCAAGTTCCAGAAAGGTATAAACCGTTTTCGCACTTTGATTTTCAAATCGCGGTTCTCCGAGGGCATTCCCGAGTTAATAACGGTTTCAACAACCGTATCTTAACTCGGTAAACCATTTTCGAAACAAAAACCGGCTTTTCGGAGCCGTACTGGGCGATTTTTCCGATAAACGCATGGTACGATCCGTACCGGAAATAAGTTTCACTTCAATAACTTGATCACAAACAAAAACAAAACCAGGTTTTAAACGGATTTTGGGCTCGCTGGTCCTAAAACAAGATTTTTGGAAAATGGGTTGCACACAAGCCGCGCGGCTTGTGGCATAGGCCGCACGGCCCCTGTATAGGAGCCGCACGGCTCCCGTAAAAAACAAATTTTTTTACTCTGTTTTCCCCTGTTCGTACCCTGTTTCACTGATATCTTTCTGCAATTTCCTTTTGTTTATTACACTATCCACCCTTTATTCTCTCATTATTTCTATTTAGTCCTCTTTGTTTAAATTTTATTTCTGTTATGGTTTTAATTTATTTCTTTATTTGCTTGTTTAATTGTCAAGGCTTTTAACAAAATATTCTCTACAAAAATCCCACAAATTATCTAGTAGAGACCGAGAATTTCTCGGGCGAGCGGGGTGCTTTTTGATAAAACCTTCCCCGCGCGTAACCTGGCTTCCGAATCCAAAAAGAATCTTTTCGCAGAATAAACCCTTTTCCAAAACGGCATGAGAGTCAACAATCATTTTAAACGGTTTCTCGGGTACCAAACATTTTCTAAATTTAAACCCCGGGTGGCGACTCATATTTTCGTTTTCATGATTTTCAAGCCAATCTTACAAAAGCGCCGCGTGGATCTCACCGTCCACAGTCGTGGAAGGAGAAACTGTAGTAGATGGAGAGTCAAGCCTCGTCATAAGACGCCTAAGAGTCTGTAACTCCCCCTGAGAAAAGGGCACCTCCATGAGAACTATCTGAGGCTGAGGGGTGTGACCGACCTCCACTAGAACCCGACAAGGTCTCCACAACAGATTTCGAGACATGTGCATGAGAACTTCGACCACCACCTCGACTACCACCCCTTCCTCGAGAGGGACGCCCATGGAGCTTCCAGCAAAACTCCCGGGTATGTCGAGTCTTGTGACAATAGTCACATTGAAGTAAGTCACGATCAACATAACTGCTCTTATCCCCAACCTGAGCCTTATCATCCCGTGGAGTAGGAATGGCAACTAGAGCCGAGCGATCTGGAATGGAAACAGGTACCATAGCACCCCGTCGAATCTCCTCCTCCTGAACACAGGCATATGCCTCTCCTAAAAAGGGAAAAGGAACACAGCCTAATATCTGCACTCGAATTGGATCATACTCCACATCAAGACCCGCCAAGAAATTATAAAAACGGTCTTTCTCAACCATTTGTTGATATGCAGTGGCATCAGCAGTACAAGCAGGGTGAAAACTCTTATAGTAATCAAGTTGTTGCCACACTCCATTCAAATCTGCATAGTACTCGGCTAAGGACCTATGGTTTTGGTCCAACCCCCGAAGTCTCCTTCTCAAATCAAACACTTGAGCATCATTACCCTTTCGAGAGTAGGTTTGGGCCACAGAAGTCCACACCTTATGTGGAGTGTCAAGGAACAAGTAGTTATGGCTGATGGTGGGTATCATGGAGTTGAATAACCATGTAAGGACTTGAGCATTTTGAGTAGTCCATGTCACAAAATCTGGACTAGTAGCTGCTGGTGAAGGAACAGGTTCCGTGATGAATTTTAACAGACCATTGGCAGTGATAGCCAAAGTAAAACTACGAGACCAAAGTAAATAGTTGGAACCATCCAACTTAAGAGGGCAAATATTCAATGGAGCAGTAGTCTGAGTCACAAACTGGCTCCCTTTAGTCTTTCCACTACCACCAGGAGCATCAGTAGTCTTGGGAATGTCAGCCATAATACCAAGAAAGAAAAAACAGTACCAAACTGCCAAAAGACCCTTCAAGAGGGTAGAAAAAAATACAGAGATGCCTCTAACAATCAAACCCAGTAGGTTAGAGGGTTACCCAGTAAGTTTCAGAGGCAAATGTTGGTCCCCCTGTTGATTTTGAAGCTACCCATTGAGTTTTGAACAAGAATAGCAGACGTAGGGGGTCGTTTGATGACCTCAGTGGCTTCAAAGCACTTGTCGGTGAGAACCCAGTGGTTTTGAAGCACTTTCTGATGCAAAACAGTGCATTACAAGCCACAACAGGGGTCGCCGGAGGTCAAACGACGTTCGCCGGAGGTCGCCGGACGTCGACGAGGCTCGCCGGAGGTAGTGTGGTGGACCTGGTGGTCGCCGGAGGTAGCATAGCAGTTCCGACCAAAACCCACTAGGCTACGACGATATACAGTGACTGGTAAAAGCGTGAGATGAACAGATACCAAAACCCACGACTGATATCCCTCATACGATCGATGATGGAGATCGATTAACAGAGAAAGCACTGTTGTTCTTCCTCTACAAGGCCAGATCTATGAGACCAGGCTCTGATACCATGTTAGTTTGTAGAGAGAAGAAACAACGTGATAAAATTATGAGGTGTAAGTACTCCTCCTTCTCATTCCACTATATATATGGACAAATGTACAAGTACAAGAATACCCCTGGACAGAAATAAATCTAACAACTAAACCCCTAATTTAACAATTTTGAATACAGTACTAGACATGGTAGCCTTTTTTAATGTATTGGAACTTGTGCAATACAATACAATCGGGTACTTCGGAAGTTCGGATACCTTATTTCTATTAAATATGTATTAAAAGTTTAGTAGTATTATAAACAACCTTGTTGTGTATAATCCTACGCTGTCAATGTTTAATAAGTACTTGGAGAAAAAGATTTGGTAACTTAAATAGGGGAAAACAAATCTACAATACTGGGCTAAAAAGACTGTAATTTACTTAGGGGTGCTTTGGGTAAAAAACTAAACCAGTTTTTTGGGTTTATTGGGGTGGAAAAAACCAGGGTGCTTTGGATGAAAGGAGTGGTTTTTTCTGAGTTGATTATTGATGGCATGTGTCCACTACTCAACCAATGCGCCCACACTAGTGAGGAAAATTATGGATATGCCACTTATCCTTCTCCCAATCCACAATCGTTTTTTGACCATATACATCAAATTTTTGGAAAACACTTGTTTATAAAATATTTTTTGTAGTTTAAAGTTTTGAAAACATTTTATTTTTGAGAAAATATTGAGTGCAACAAAATGTATAGCTCTTTCCAACGTGGCAGGTGGGCAATAGGGTGGTAATTTATGATTACCCATGTGTATAAAAAGACTAGGTCGTTCGTCTTAAAAAGACTAGAACCCATGCCTCGTAGATCTAAACATTCTTCAAACTTTGAGCTCAAAACCCTAATTTTTTTTAACCTTCAAACTCGCCAAAATTAGTCCTCCCGAGCTTCCTTATACAAAATCCAATCTCCAATGGCCAATATACGCAGTATAGATGACGGATCTGTAGTGTACTGTGTGGGGGTGGAACATGGGTAGGTGATTTGCGGAGAGAGAGTGAAGAAATCAAAAGAGAGAGAGAGAGAGGGAGAGGGGGCAGTCGGCTGTGGGGAGGAGAGGGGAAGTGATTTCTCTTCCTCATCCTATGTATAGTGCAATAACACCTCACACTCCTCAAGTTCCAATGTGTTACTTACATTTTAAACCAAATCCAAATTAGCTCTCACATTAATCCACTCTCCAACTCTCAAATGTATTTCCATCAAATTCCCAATTAAATTAAAAAAAATTATGTGAAATTCCGGGTCTTTACAAATTACAATGTGCTATCAACAAGTCCAATTCAAGTGACTTTCTCACATTAAGCCACAATCCAATACTCATATGTAATTTCATAACCCCCCAATTAAATTCAAAAAGTTTTTCGTAAAATTCTGGGTCTTTACAGGTCTACTTTTGGAAAAATTATTCGGTGGTATTTACCCAAAAAATAAAATAAAATTTGGTGGCCTTGGGGCAGCACGTGACCTCATATTTCTGCAGGGTCCAATATAAAGTGTATGAATTTCACAACAATGTCTACCGGAGAAGGCTTAAATACCATGTGGTGGTTCCCCAATACCACTAATAACTACTTCCAATTTCATGAGCCCATTTTGAGTCAATAGAAGATGATACTATGTATACAAAAGAATAATAATAAAATATTTCTTATTTATTTTGGGATAACCTGATGTCAGGCTAGGCTAGGTTACATGCACCTCTATTAATTTCGGGGTCTTGAAGTTAATGAGAAGACAAAATCTCCGGTGGCCCCAAGATTTAGAATGTTAGTTTCACCTCCGTGGGATTTGAATAATAAAGATAATATTTGCAACTACACAATCACATCACATATATAACACATTTTATAAATGTTTTGAAAAATGTATGTATTTCAACAACATAATTATTGCTATTCCATTCAATTATTCATATGTTTTTTTTTGTGACACATGCACGTGGTCCATTTGTGGATACTATATCCCTGTCCTTATCCATATGTGTATGACATATACGAAATTTGGTTTAACCATAATTTTGCTTTATTCAAAAAAATATTTGGTTGACCATTATTTTGTACTTGTTAGATTCGTCTCGTCGAGAGCAATCCAGAAACAACAAAATCTTGACACAAAACTAACAAATGCAATTTTTTTTTGAATAAAGACAAAATGAATAATCCAATAATCCATAATCTGGATTATTACCCAAAGAATAGATGTAGTAGGGGGAATGTACTATCAGTATTGATTAGTATTTGTGTCGGCTAGGGTAATAAAACAAAGATAAAAATATAAATTGAATTTTTTTAAAAAATCGATGAAAACATTATTGTGACTAGGGAGGTGGGGTGCCTGCTATGCAATTCAAAAGGCAACGTTTTGTCTGCAATCGAAATGCTTCACGGAATGCAATCTTGTGGGACTCATTTCCACACAAACGATTCAAACCGTTAAATAATTTTAAAATAATTTTTTAAGTGGTCTTGGAGAAAATCGGACTCTTCATATATTTTTACGTAATTCATCTAATCCGTTCAATTTTTTCATTAAGAATTTAGGGCCCTATAAATACGAAAGGATCTTCAAGGAAATTTAAACAATTGTGTGCTTGGTAACCTATTAATCTGAACCATAGGTATCGTAGGGCTCGTTGAGAGGAGCATTTAGTAAAGAAAATACCTTGATCGAACATTGATAGGTATCAAAACAATTACTCCCTCCATCCCAATTTAAATGCTCCCTACGGTTATGCGTGTTTTTTTAAAACTCTTATAGTTTTTATTCTATAATGTATTTTATATGAATATTATTTGATAGATCTCAATTAGTTCTATTAGACAAATTTTTTAAAAACTTTGGAAACCTTACCAATAAAAAGATATAGACGTTTGAAAATGACACGTATATACGTAGGAAACATTTAAAATGGGACGGAGGGAGTAATATTTTTAGTATTTTCATACCTATCGGATGTCCAATCAAGGTAATTTTTTTTACTGAATATTCTCCTCAACGAGCCCTACAACACTTACAGTTAAGATTAATAGGTTACTAATCACACAATTTTTTAAATTTTCATGAATCTGATTTTCTCCAAGATCACTTAAAAAATTATTTTAAAATTGTTTAACGGTTTGGATCGTTTGTATGGGACTTGAAAATAGGTCTAACAACATTGCATTTCGTGAAGAATTTGAATTGCAGCCAAAACATTGCCGTTTTGGACTGCACAGCAGCACAACCTGTGTGTGCAAAGCTCGCCCACCTCCTGAGAGTAGCCGACGAAACTTCAAACATTTACGTTGGAGTTTAACGGGCAACCGTGATTTTTGGTAATCAGTTATACAAAGCTTATAACCCTCTCTCTCTCTCTACCTATCTCTATACCCTACACATATAAAGAATTAAGAAAGCTGTTTATCTTATCTTATTAGAAGAAGGCGAAGGAAGGGTTATAGGGTCTGTAGGAGACGTGCCCAAAGGCGCCGCTTTCAGTCCCGGAGTTGGTATTTGCACAAAGGTCAGGCTGATGGAACTCTATCACGTACTTTCAGTTGGTATTTTCAATCCCGCATGTTTTCTAGGTAAAGAGTTTTATGCCCAAACCATTTGGAATTCTATCACGTTTTCCAGCATTCTAAAAGTCAGCCTAGGCCCAACTAGTCGGCGCTACGTGGTGGTCCGCTGCCTCGACTAGGGGTCTAGTCTATGAATTAGACGGCAAGATGATTAGTCAGTCGCTACGCAGCACGGACACTGACACGGATATGCATAGGGGACATGGGATTCTAAAATAATAGACACGGACACGGTTGGGACACGGCAAAAATAAATAAATAATAATATATACTGGTCCATGACTTTCCAATTGGTTCAGAAGCAGAATGTTTTAATGCGTCACTTGCGTAACTGGGGGAATTTGTCTCATAGGCGTATGGGGAGGAAAATGGCAGAAATCCATGGGCATTTGGAGAATATTCAACGGAGTATTGCGGGGGATTGTGGTTTGGATCAGCAGGGTGGGAATACTGTTGGGTTGCATGGGCTGCATGATTTGATGTGGGAAGATAGGAAGCTGCGAGAGGATCTGGACAAACTGATGGATGTAGGAGAGGTGTTTTGGGTGCAACGGGCCAAACAAAGGTGGTTGGAGTTAGGCAATTCAAATTCCAGGTATTTTCTCAAAGATGCTACGATCAGGAGTTGTAGAAATTGTATTGTTTGTCTAAAAATGATGCAGGTTGCTTTGTTTCTGACCCCCATGAGATTATGACTTTGTTTGTCAATCATTTTCCCAACTTATTTGGGGTAATAGTGGTAGTATGGTGTCCCTCTCTGTTTTGGGCGCAACGGGCCAAACAAAGGTGCTTTGTTTCTGACCCCCATGAGAATTAAGCCTTACCTGGTTTTCAAAGTGGGCAATCAGATTTGTGATGGATTTTGATCTATGTTTCTTTTGCAGAAAAGGAGGAGAAGATGAACTGATGAAGTCAACGAGTTGCCCGTGCTTTGCAAATTCACAATTGAGCAACTTAGAAACACTACATCCGATTTTGCAGCAAAGAACATAGTTTCTGAACATCAGGAAAAGGCTCCTAATGTTGTTTACAAAGGTAAGGTGAGGAATCAAAGGAGGATTGCTGTCAAACGCTTTAAAGGTCTGCTTGGCCGGATGCCGGACAGTTTTTAGTAAGTACTAAGTATGGAACAACCGTAAGTTTAAAGAATGCTTTTTTCCTGTGGCTTTGCAAACTTGAATAATTTCTGACATTGTATGCCATTTTTTGAGTTGTTTTTATGTGTTTAATCGTATTAGTGTCATTTGACAGTCAAGAAGCTTTTGCCTATATGATTGTCAATTTTTAGGTTCGTCAGAACTATACTTGGATATGGTCTATGTCCAAGTGCTGGCAACGCTCTTGGTGACAGTGTCTTGTATTAGGATATTTAGCGTAATACCATAAGTACATCACACTAATTGTTATTGTTACTCTACATGAAAGCCATCTACTTGCGGATTATGACCTGTACGGATCATTGTTTGGAAACAACTGGTATGACTGCATTCTCTTCTGTTTTACCTGGATATAACCAGTGTAGTTTGAGTTTTGTAATGATTGGATGCATGCATACGTAATTCTTCATAACTTTCTGTCTCACTTATTTGCAGTTAGTCTATTTTTCTGAGCTTCCAATTTTTTGGAAACATTCGCAGAGTCTTTTTTTCCCCTTCTCAAACTGATTGTTCACTTGCAGCTTTCCTGGTATTCCTACTGAAAATAGTACGAAGTCCAGCGATTGCTTTTGGGATTTAATTGTGGAAGAGCAGTTGTACCCATTAGTCTCCCTGAACTTGCCAAAGCTCTAACTGTAAAGCGTGATTTTGATCTCCAGGTTGGTAATTCGACCCTCTTCAGTAGATTTTACTGAGCCTCGCAAGGCTAGAAATTCCCTATGCTTGCACTTCTACCTACTTTAGATATATTCTTTGATTTTGCTTCTACTGGTTCTGCGTTTTTCATTTTTATATGTTATCATTGAATGTCCATTAGCACCCTTATCCCTTTTTTAATCCAGCCAAGTGAATATGTCGAACAACCAAAAACCTCAGATTTCATATTCTCAACTTCCACAAGATAGGAAAGAACAAAAGGGATAAGAAAATAGACATTTGGAGAAGCAAGAGGCGTGCATCTGTTGTACTTTAAGAAACTAAAAGGCACATATGGAAACCTCAAAATTTTGGAACTCATATAATGAATTATCAATGAACCGGTACCTTCTACATTCCATGGCTTGGCTGCATCATTGCCTCACAATCAGCAAAACCTTAGTAACTAACACTAAAATTTTCTTGTGTTCAGTGAGCCTATTTAGCACTTTATTATTTGGTGCATATGGTTAGGTTGCCCGGCGGCGGGCAGATGAAGTTGTTTCTCTAAGAGCGAAAGGCAGACAGCTCTTTCGTTCGCCACTTCCGCTTGCAACCACAGCAGGCAGATGAGTTGGCAGACTCTCTGGCAGATGAGCAACAGTTCCTTCTTCGCGCGCACATGAAGCTTCACTGTCTTCCTTTTTCTCGGCGAGAAGGAACGTTGTCGATGCAGCACTGTTGGCTTATGACGTGAATCAATTACAGTCCTCTTTTGGTCGATATACTGTTCCAGCGGCGGTTTCTGGTCGAGGAGAGGAGGTACACGTCTCTTTCTTTCCCCCTCTGCAGCGCTTTGGTACTGTTTTACCTGATTTTCTGGAGATTTTTTTTTTCCACCTTTTCTGTTATTTTAGTAAATCAGTAAATATGTAGAGCATTTCTTTGTCCACACGAATGATGTATGTACAGCCAAAACCAAATGGTACTTGAAAATCTCTCGTACTCCACCCTATTTTTAGGACCATGCCAAAAGCAAAGTGAATTCAAAGCTTTATGTACTCCACCGGATTTGCAGGAGTTTTTGTTGACATTTTTTCTGTTTTTTCGCTGCTCCACCTAATCACGATTGCCCTTGTGTATAAAAGATGGGGAAAGGCTTCAAGATGGGGAAAGGCTTTGCCTCATCGAATTCGATCGAGTCAAGCGGCCAAAGCCAAAGACACCTTTTTTGAGATTCAATGGACTATAAGAGGTCCTTTGACCTCACTGCTTCTCTAAACCAGGCTGTGGGTGAGTATCAGTATGAGTAAAATTTGCTTGGTTTTGGGTTTTATTCGGTTGATCATTTACGCCTTCAACTCATGTATATGTCTTTTGAAATAAATTGATGAATCTTCAGTTTGATTTTGTGGAAGTAGATCTCCATATTGATATAGAAGATTATAGTGAGGAAGAAGAAGATGATTTAAAGCCGGAATATGTGTCTATTTTTTTTTTCCGAGGACTTTGACCTTGTCGGATTCTGCTGCGATATGGATAATGGCCATCCCAATGAGGCCAAGTTTGAGGTATTATTACTTTTCATTTCAATTCGTTTTAGAGCTCTTAATTGTATTTATTGTATGCATATGTACGTCTAAGCGAAAATTCAGCTTTGTATCCCGTAACATTGGCATTTAGAATACAACAAAACAAATTGGCGTGATTGAGTTGGTTTAGTTGGAAAAAAGTACTTGATTTCAGCTGTAGTTTAATTGAAAATGTGGGGTTTTGACAATTTGTTTGAGTTTCTTTGGGCCTAGGGGTTGTATGAAGGGAAATTTCATTTTAATGGGATTCTATTGGGTGCCTTCTTTGATTTGAGGTTTCTAGCTCGACGCAAGGATGTTGCTTGGTGAATCTAATTCCATATTTAGCTTGGAATATGGTGGAATTCATCTCCTCAATTTATTGTTTAGGTGTGACACGAAGTCGTGAATTAGTTAAATACAATACTAGTATGGAAACCAATTGGTTGTTCAATTGAAAATCTCAAATGAGATCGTTTGATGGTGTGATTGTTTTTACAATTTCCATTGACCAGCTAGCGTTCACAAACTAGCTGCTAGACTTTATTGTTAATGATGGCCTGGCTGTTTTTACAATTTCCATTAACCAGCCAGTGTTCACAAACTAACTACTAGACTGTATCGTTATGTTCCATACTGTCAACTCCATTTTTTGCATTGTAAAATACTCGATGCAAGGATGCTAAAAAGTTCTACACCCGTCATTCTTATTAGTTTTTCAATATGAAAGACCCAGGCAAGTTGGTCTCTTGCCTGGGTATTTTTTGCTACCTGTAAGACGTTTGCAACTTTTTAGTCTAAGGGCCTGAGGCTTGGTGAATCTAATTCCATATTTAGCTTAGAATATGGGGGGATTCATCTCCTCAATTTTTTGTTCAGGTGTGACACGAATTCGGAAATTTGTTAAATACAATACCAATATGGAAACCAATTGGTTGTTCAGTTGTAAATCTCAAATGAGATCGTTCGATGGCGCGACTGTTTTTACAATTTCTTATTGTTCAGGTGTGACACGAAGTCATGAATTGGTTAAATACAATACCAGTATGGAAACCAATTGGTTGTTCAATTGAAAATCTCAAATGAGATCGTTTGATGGCGTGGTTGTTTTTACAATTTCCATTAGCCAGCCAGTGTTCACAAACTAACTGCTAGACTGTATTGTTAATGATGGCCTGGCTGTTTTTACAATTTCCATTAACTGGTGAGTGTTCACAAAATAACTGCTAGACTGTATTGTTATGTTCCATACTGTCAACTCCATTTTTTGCATTGTAAAATACTCGACGCAAGGATGTTAAAAAGTTCAACACCCCTCATTCTTATTTGTTTTTCTTCAATATGAGAAGTTGGTCTCTTGCCTGGGTATTTTTGCTACCTGTAAGCCATGTGTGCAACTATGTAGTCTAAGGGCCTGAGGCTTGGTTAATTTAATTCCATATTTAGCTTAGAATATGGGGGAATTCATCTCCTCAATTCTTTGTTCAGGTGTGACACGAAGTCGTGAATTGGTTAAATACTACCAGTATGGAAACCAATTGGTTGTTCAATTGAAGATCTCAAATGAGATCGTTTGATGGCATGGTTGTTTTTACAATTTCCATTAACCAGCTGGTGTTCGCAAGCTAACTGCTAGACTGTATTGTTATGTTCTGTACTGTCAACTCCATTTTTTGCATTGTAAAATACTCGACGCAAGGATGTTAAAAAGTTCAACACCCCTCATTCTTATTTGTTTTTCAATATGAAAAGTTGGTCTCTTGCCTGGGTATTTTTGCTACCTGTAAGCCATCTGTGCGTGCAACTATGTAGTCTAAGGGCCTGAGGCATGGTGAATCTAATTCCATATTTAGCTTAGAATATGGGGGAATTCATCTCCTCAATTCTTTGTTCAGGTGTGACACGAAGTCGTGAATTGGTTAAATACTACTAGTATGGAAACCAATTGGTTGTTCAATTGAAAATCTCAAATGAGATCGTTCAATGGTGTGGCTGTTTTTACAATTTCTTATTGTCCAGGTGTGACACGAAGTCGTGAATTGGTTAAATACTACCAGTATGGAAACCAATTGGTTGTTCAATTGAAGATCTCAAATGAGATCGTTTGATGGCGTGGTTGTTTTTACAATTTCCATTAACCAGCTGGTGTTCACAAACTAACTGCTAGACTATATTGTTAATGATGGCCTGGCTGTTTTTACAATTTCCATTAACCGGTGAGTGTTCACAAACTAACTATAGACTGTATTGTTATGTTCCATACAGTCAACTCCACTTTTTGCATTGTGAGATACTTCATTCGAGGGTTCTTCATGTCTGCAGATCTGTCATGTTTGTGCAAAAAAGGTGGGGATCAATATGGCTGTGCACATAATCACACAACATGGAAGCATCTTAAATATATCCCTTTCTTCTTCCGAATTTGCATTAGCTTTATTCTTGTCATTCAATTCTTGATCATACTGACTGCCTATTCCCATTTCTCATGCTTTCAGTATCTGATTCGTTAACACAACGGTGCGTGGGTTCAGGAAAACATATTGTTTGAAAAGGTCTTGAAACTTAGTTTTCAGAGTAAGATAGTTGTGTTATCACTGAGTGATTTGGGTTTATAAAGATGATTTTTACTGATAATGTTCTGCCGATTCCCCTTGCGAATCATCTTTTCCGTATTATGGACACTTTATTTTGGAATTGATCTAGAGCCTGCACTTTGGGGAGAGTCTTAGTCCTAAGATGAAAGACTTCTCTTTTCAAAATCACCTGGCAAAAGCTACGAGAAAGTCTTGATCTTGTCAATGATTTACTTGACTAAACAATAATCTTTATTATATGTTAATGAAATAAAGATCAGAATTCAAATTTTCGTCTGCAGTTGCGAAGATAGCAATCCCAGTAGTCATTGATTTCATGTTGTGTTGTGTTTATCCATCCAACCTTTAATGTATGCTGCGTCTTCTTTTTCTATTTGTCTTTATTTTAATTGCTATGTAGGCTTGGGAAACTTTTATTTATAGATTTCTTCTCCCTTTTTCACTTGTTTTTAGTTTTTTAGATTTCATTATTTTGTTTCTTAGTTATGTTTCTTAGACTTCGCTATGTACTTGTACAGTTCTTCTCATTGTACACAAATGAATAAAGGAGTTGCAAATCATTTGTTTCATGGACAAGAGGCTTTTGAATTCCTTCACTAAATGTTACGCTTTGTACAAAAAGAGAACGGTGGATCGCATTCAGCACTATCTCAATTACGGAAACGTTCAGAGGAAGAATATGACGACCGTTATGTTGAGTAAGACTTCTTCTGTGGTTTCTTCCTCTGATATAATTGTCAATCCAATGCTGGCATCACTCATCTACAATGCAAACTGAAACTGGTTTTATTCATCCATGTTGACAGATTCTGCCATGAATAGAGTTCAACAAGATAAATTGAGTAACATTCTGAAGGCTTCATATCATTATTCTAAGTGGTAAGAACATTTTCCTGTTAATCTTACAGTCCTTGCTTTCGATATTCTTCTGAAGTCTATTCAAAATTTTCTTCTCGCAAAATTTTCCTTGTCAAAGTAGAAACATGATTTTCTGAATGCTGGTAAAAACTTGTTTACCATGCCTGGCTGATTCTTTCCTTTATTGACGTAAGAATTAACTTTGTCATTTACATATTAGTTATCTGATATGGTATAACCCCTTTTGTTTTGCTAATTAATCAATGAAGCGTGGGAAAGGATAAGTCCAATCCTATTCTATTGAACCTTTTCTGCGTATGTGCTTCATCTTTAAATGTACTCAAGCTTGCTCTATGCTGTGGTTCTATAAAAAAGCACCGGCCAATCTTTTTTGTAAGAGGGTAGCCAAGAAAATGCAACTTTTTTTTTATAGGCTTTCTGTATCATATGATTCATATCTAACAGAACCTAATATTTGACAGGTCGCAACTCGTTTCTTATCGGCCAGTCCCCCTCCCCCTGTCTACTGGTTTGCTGCCATTCGATGTGCTCTTTTCAAACTTCTACCCTTTCACTTGAGGAATCTCGATATCCTGTCATATTGCCGCCTTTATTGATCAAAAAAGTTTTGGCACCTACGCTGGTGCTTCCAATTGCTCCCACAGGTCCTTTCTCTTGTTCTTTTTTCATTCACTCACAATATTGTACGACTGTTTTGAATCTTGTCCACTGACATTGTGTACGATGATTCCTTGATTTAGGCATTGCTCGGTTAAGTGTTGTTTATGGTGGGACATTCATGTTGAACAAACCTGAATACAAGGTAATTCTTGTTTTGTTTGTCAAATCAACTATTGTATTCCGTATTATTTGCTCTCATCTTATTTACTTGGACGCTCACTAGGCTGACTGATATTGGTCAAAATGCCAGGTGGAGTTCAGTGAAGAAGGCCAGGTCACTGGTGTTACATTAGAAAAAGAAACTGCAATGTGCATGAAAGTAAGGGCGAAACCGGTCCGGTTCTGGGAAAATTTTGACTTTTGAGTGTACCGAGAAAACTCGCTTCAGGGGAAACATAGAACCGAAATCGGTTTTGTAAAGGTCGGTTCGGTTCGGTTTCAGTCCTCCCGGTTCGGTCCGGTTTGATGTCGGCCCGGTTCGTCAAGAGATTAGAGATTCAATCAGAAAACAAGTCTAAATTTCTCCACTTACAGATCTCAAATCAAAAAACAAAAAATGAGTTAAACACATATATGTACACATATACAGATTGGCATACATAACCCACACATATGCTGAAAACAACAAGACAGATCTTACATCACTCAGAACAAGTTGCAAATGGTAGATCTAAGACGCCGACGCCGACGCAGTAGAATAGTGACGACCGCGAATACGGGTAGAGCGACGAGCCGTCGGTGAGAGTTGAGAGGTGTCATTGTAGGATGAGCCGTCGGTGTGAGGTGAGTTCGACGACGGCAGATCTCGTCGGTGAGAGAGAGGGGTGGGAGTCAGTGGGGGCTGGGAAGTTTCTGGAGTGGTTAGAGAGAGAGTGGGGGTGGGAAAAATATGAGGTTGGGTTTAGACGTTCAGTACGTGGCATATATATATTAATGATACTAAGTTAAGTAATAAATAATTTTCTCCCTGCTTAAATCACAAAGGGTCAGACAGCCCAGTGGCCAAACGCTTGCCTCTCTACGCGTGAGAACAGGAGTTTGATCCCTCCTTCCTACAATTTTTTAAGGTAATATGTGTATACCGGTTTGGTCCGGTTCCAAAAGTCTCCGAACTGGGAACCGAACCGGTTTTAAAAATCTTAAATTTCCTAAACCGAGAACCAAACCAGTCAAGTAAAAAACCGAAAAAAAAAACTCGGTTCGGTCCCGTTCTCTGGGTTTTATTTTCACCCCTACAAGAAAGTCATATGCGATCCTTCCTACTCTTCTGAATTTTGATTCATTTCTTCCGATTCACTACTAGAACCAATTCAATTGATATGTTTTAGTTATGGCTGTAGAGAGTACAAGTAAGATTTTTTGGATTCGATGCAAGATTTTTGGCCTTAAAATGCTGCATTTGCGACAAATTATTGAAACTCTAGAAGCATTTTACTCGTTTTGGTTTCTGCAGCTGATTCTTGGGAACGATGGCTGGTTTGGGACACCAAGATTGCATTTTCTGAGCCCCGTATTGGTCATTGGCCATTACGGTAGAATTGGTGAGAATTTGATTCAGTTTTTTTTTTTTTTGTTTTTTAGGCACCTATGAAGTATCTTATGTTTGTACATTTATGTATGTTTATAGTATGAAGTTTGGCTTGGTGGTGCGGTGGTTTGAGTTGTTTCAGTGCTCTTGGATTACTGGCTGTCTAGAATGATAAGGTCTCCACGACTCCTTTTGTGAGTTGCTTTCATTCGCCCCTTGTTTCATATTTTGAGCCTTATGAATGACGTTGGTTTTGGTAGAATGGGTTGTGAGACTTATTCAAATGCTAACAAAGAAGACGACGTCTATCATCGCCAACGAGCACAATGTGACGTGCGTAGCACGGTTGAATAAAACTAGTACATAATAAGAGAAGGCTGGGTAGTGGTTTCGTCCGCCACAGGCATCCCCTTTGTTCGCCATTTTGCTTGCAAACCAAGAGCAGGCAGATTTTCGGGCAACCTCTCAGATGAGCAACAGTGCACTTCTCTTCCCTCTTTTCATGTTCTGTGTTCTTCTCCTCCTTATTTTCCACGTAATGTGTCGTCGACTCGCTAGTGTACTCCTTCAACTGTCCTTCTTGCAACGACGATGGACTGACACGTCCTCTTCTCTCCAGATTTTGCACGCACAGCGCCGTCGTAATCGACTTGACCAGATTAGGTTCGTCCTTTGAATGTCCGTCCTTTATTTTGATTTCTTCTCTCCAGATTTTGCGCATAAAGTCGTTGGTATAGTCCTTCGACTCCTTCTGGTACTGTTGTGAACTAGATAATTTTAAGGTCATCTTGCCTGCACATTGATTTGGCGATTCTGGGAATCTGGTTGTGCCAAATCGGAGTACACCGGGTGAGGGTTTTATGGGCTGTATTGTGTACTTTGACCACTGTTATTGTGTACTTTTTCCTTTTTTTCTTCTCTCTCCTTTTACTTCTCTATGAAGTATGAAGAGACAAAAGCAAAGATGATCCGTATTATACTCAGGACCAGACTGCAACTCCCCTTCTCTCTCTTCACTAAAACTCAACTGAAAAATGCTCCGATCGTCGAACTCCATGGCTTCAATCTCAACCAACAAAGCACTATTTATCCTTCCCTATCCTTCGCACCAAGAGATTCGGAAACGACATGATGGCGACACAGAACAAGGAGAAGAGTGAGTACGAGATGTGTTTGAAGTTCTAGAGCATGTAGATTGCTTTGATTTTGGGTCTTGATGTAGTATTTTGTAAGGGGTTTTTTGTTCGAAAACCAATTGTAAAAGTCCGCTGTGTGAAACTGATTTCGTATGTTCTCCTTTTTGTTTTTGTTTAATTTAGGCTTAATTTTCTATTTTTTCAAGTTGCTGAATTTGCAAATGGCAGGAAGCAGCTTGAACTGCTAGAGTATAGACTGGACACATTGGTTCATGTTAAGTTATGATAAGTTAGGACTCAGTTGTTATGTTTTCTATTCCTAAGGGTAGTTTGGTCATGTATAGTGTTACTCTTGTATATGTCTGTGTATAGACACATTTTTACATTAATGAGAAAATATTTCACCTCTGTTTCTCTCTCTACACTTTAACATGGTATCAGAGCCATGATCCCAATCGATCTGGCCTTGTAGAGGAAGAGAACGAAGGTGACATCGATCTCCATTGTTGAGAGATAACAGTTGTTTGCTGCTCAAAGCCGTTACTTACGCTGTTACGCTGTTCACGACTGTTCCTCGTCAGAAACTCCAGTTACGCTGTTCGATATTGGTTGTTTACTCTCCGGCGAGCCTCGTCGACGGCAGGTCTTACTCCGACGACCTCTGTTGTGCTCCGGAGACCTCTGAACAGGTGGTAACAAGTGGTATTTGGGTCGGTTTTGATCGATCGAGGTGAGATTCGTGAGTGGTCCGACATAGAGTGATCGGTGAAGTTTTTTGAGCACAGGGTTTTATTGCTCTCGTCAAACCGAACACCGTGGTAGGTGGAAGGTCGCCGGACGACGTCAGAGGGAGCCGCACGCGCCGGTTGAAGGCGGCGCGTGCATATCGCGTCAGATCTTGGCACTCGCGTGCCGTACACGCGCGCGTAAGGGTCAGGAAGAAGGTCAAACGGCTCTCGCGTGCGGTCAAAACAGTCAATCGACCTGTTAAGGGTCTGACCCGCGAGTCAAAAGGTCCAGATCTGGTCAAAGGGTCCTTTCCGTGAGTCAAAGGGGTCAGCCGGGGGGTCAGCGGCTTGGAAAAGGGTCAAGAAGCTCATCTGGAGGGTTCAGGAGGGTCCAAAAGCTCATCTGGAGGGTTCAGGGACCCATTTTGACACTCCGGACCACTTTTGGGAGGACCGAGACTTGTTCCTGACTAATTTCGACGTCCCGGATTCATTCGCGGGGTCAATTTAAGGTAATTTGACTGTTACAGACGTGTTTTTGACTGCTCCGGACGTGTTCCGGACGTGTTTTGACTGCTTCGGACCATTCTTGGGAGGTCCAAGACTTGTTCCTTACTAATTTCGACGTTTCGGATCCATTTGCGGGGTCGGTTTAAGGTGATTTGAAACGGATATTGTTGGTACAATGGAGGCTTTCACACCTACTCAAGTTGGCGCCCTTTTTTCCGAGGGGGAGTTACAAACTCTCAGGCGCCTGTTGGCTAGGCTCGACACTCTATCTACCACTGCTCCTACCACTGCTTCTACCACTTTCTTTGCTCACAAAGAGATACATGCTAATGCTTCTACTTCCACTGCCTCTCTTCCGTGGATCATAGATTCCGGTGCTACGGATCATATGACAAGTTGTTCGTCCTTTTTTGATTCCTACTCTACTTGTTCTGGTAAGGACAAGGTTCGAGTAGCTGATGGTTCTTTATCTTCTATTTCCGGGAAAGGTTCTATTCATTGTTCTCCAACCATTTCTCTTTCATCGGTTCTTCATGTTCCCAATTTTTCTACTAACCTCTTATCTGTTAGTAGTCTTACCCAATCCTTAAATTGCTCCGTAACCTTTTTTTCTACACATTGTGTCTTTCAGGAACTGGATACGGGGAGGGTGATTGGCAGTGGTAACGCTCGTGAGGGCCTTTATTTTTTGGAGTCTGCACCGAATCCAGTTTGTCCACCTCTGTCATGTGGTCAAGCTCTTGCAGCAGATACGGGTTCTGCTCTTTCCTTGTTACATCAATGGCATCGTAGACTTGGTCATCCATCATTTGGGATTCTTGAAAAATTGTTCCCTAGTTTGGCTAAACAATGTTCTCGGAGTCAATTCCTTTGTGAAGCTTGTGAGCTTGCGAAACATAAACGCTCCTTTTATGCTCCGGTCAATCACAGAAGTGATTCACCATTTATGGTCATTCATTCCGATGTCTGGGGTCCTTCTCCTGTCACATCCTTGTCTGGTTATCGTTGGTTTGTGACATTCATTGATTGTTATTCTCGTGTCACTTGGGTGTACTTACTAAAGGCAAAAAATGAAGTGTTTTCGTGCTTTAAATCTTTTCACCAAATGGTGCGTACTCAATTTGATGCCAATATTAAAGTACTCCGTAGTGACAATGGGACCGAGTATATAGATGGGACTTTTCGGGCATATCTTAATGACTATGGCATTCTTTTTCAGACTTCTTGTGTTGGCACTCCACAACAAAATGGAGTTGCCGAGCGCAAGAATCGCCATCTTGCTGAGGTAGCCCGCTCTCTATTGTTCACCATGAATGTTCCTAAACACTTTTGGGGCGAAGCTATCCTTACTGCAGCTTTTCTTATCAATCGCATGCCATCTAGTGTTCTTCAGTTTCAAACTCCAATTAAGGTTCTTTTAGGTGGTTCTCGGGTCTCATCTCTCCCACCCAAAGTCTTTGGTTGTGTGTGTTTTGTTCATGCGCCTAAGCACTCAGGTGGTAAGCTGGATCCCAAAGCCCGCAAGTGTGTTTTCCTTGGTTATTCTCCCACTCAGAAGGGTTACAAATGCTATGACCCGCACTCTCGCAAAATGTATGTCTCCATGGATGTCACTTTTTGGGAAACAGAATCCCTTTATCCTTTGTCCACTTCATCTCTTCAGGGGGAGAATGATAGACAGGAAGAGATGTTGACATTTCATACTCCTGAGTCATGGTCTTATTCTTTACCTTGTCATGGTGAGGGGGAGAAAGAACCTTTACCTGCAGAAGGAGCAAAGCATGATGGTCGGGAAAGACTGGATAGGTCAAATTTGCAGACTTTTTCTCGAAGGAATAAAGGCAAGTCTACATGTGCAGTGCCACTTTGCCAATCTCCATTGCCTACTCCAGTTTCGGACTCTCCCGCTGATTCATCTGGTAATGATTCTCTCCCTACTGTTGTTGATGCTCCTATTGCTCTTAGAAAAGGAGTTAGATCATGCACTCAACATCCCATTTCCCAGTTTGTTTCTTATGACCGTTTATCTCTTTTGCATCGTGCTTTTGTTTCGTCTCTTTCTTCTCGTATCTATTCCACAGGTGGCAGGATGCATTCATGGTACCTAAGTGGAAAGGAGCTATGGTAGAGGAGATGACGGCTTTGAAAAAGAATGGCACTTGGGAGCTAGTATCTCTTCCAAGAGGGAAGAAACCTGTGGGGTGCAAATGGGTGTTCACTGTAAAGCACAAGCCAGATGGGACAGTTGAGAGATACAAAGCCAGACTTGTTGCCAAAGGCTTTACTCAAACCTATGGTATTGACTATGAGGAGACCTTTGCTCCTGTGGCCAAGATGAATTCTGTTCGGACATTGCTTTCTTGTGCGGCCAATTTGGATTGGCCTTCACCGCTTGATGTGAAGAATGCGTTCCTCCATGGCGAATTAGAGGAGGAAGTGTACATGGCCATTCCACCGGGTTTTGCTTCATCTCGGACAAGGGAAAGGTGTGTCGATTGAAGAAGGCACTCTATGGCTTGAAGCAATCTCCTAGAGCTTGGTTTGACAAGTTTCTCAAAGCCATGTTGAGATTTGGATACAAGCAGAGTCATGCTGATCATACTATGTTCATCAAGAGAAGTAATGGTAAGATTGCCATTCTTATTGTTTATGTGGATGACATAATCATGACAGTGATGATGTTAATGAGATTGCTAGCCTTAAAGCTCTTCTTGCTCAAGAGTTTGAGATTAAAGATTTGGGGTCTATGAAGTACTTCCTTGGAATGGAGGTGGCTAGATCTCGACAGGCATTTTTATCTCTCAAAGGAAGTACATCCTTGATCTCCTGGAAGAAACTGGTATGTTGGGATGTAAGCCAGCCGATTCTCCCATTGAGGCCAACCATCATCTTGGTAGCAATGTGGGGGAGCTTACAGATAAGGAGAGATATCATAGACTTGTGGGTCGCCTGATATACCTATCTCACACTAGACCGATATCTCCTATGTCAGTGGGGATTGTGAGCCGCTTCATGCATGAACCTCGTACGATTCATCTTGATGTCATTTTTTATCGTATCTTGAGGTATCTTAAATCTGCCCCCGGTAAAGGAGTTCTGTTTTCTAATCATGGTCACTTGAGATTGGAAGCTTTCACTGATGCTGACTGGGCTGGTTCTATTGATGATCGGCGATCTACTTCTGGTTATTGCACCTTCCTTGGAGGGAATTTGATTACGTGGAGGAGTAAGAAGCAGTCCGTGGTGGCTAGATCCAGTGCAGAGGCCGAGTACAGAGCTATGGCTCATGGTGTTTGTGAGCTTTTATGGCTCCAAACCTTCTTGCGTGATTTGGGCTTTCCTGATTGTAGTCCTATGAAGCTCTATTGTGATAACAAAGCAGCCATAAACATTGCTCACAATCCTGTTTAACATGATCGAACAAAGCATGTTGAGATTGATAGGCATTTCATCTAGGAGAAGCTGAGCAACGGTTTGATATGCATGCCTTTCGTGAGATCCGAAGACCAATTGACCGATGTATTTACTAAGGGTCTTAGTAGTAAAAGTTTTCATCCCATTGTATTCAAGTTGGGCTTGATAGATATCTTTGCACCAACTTGAGGGGGAGTGTTAAGTTATGATAAGTTAGGACTCAGTTGTTATGTTTTCTATTCCTAAGGGTAGTTTGGTCATGTATAGTGTTACTCTTGTATATGTCTGTGTATAGACACATTTTTACATTAATGAGAAAATATTTCACCTCTGTTTCTCTCTCTACACTTTAACAGTTCAGCCTTGTTTAACAGATGCTTTATCAAATCACAAGGTTCGTGGTTATTTGTATTGTCGGATTGATGGAAATACTGGTGGAGATGATCGCGATACTTCGAATTTTTTTTTTTGTGGGTAAATGAGGTTGAAAATAAAAGAGGCTAAATGGATATACAGCTTACAAGGGGCATACCCCAGGGAGGACAAAACAAAACAAACAAAAGAAAAAGAAAAAAGAAACAAAAGGGATGGCCAAAAGGCAACAATGGGAAGAGCTTACAGAAGCAAACCTACAAAAGGCAAAGCCTAACTAAAGTACATACACTGTGTTTCTAGTCCATCTCTGAGAGAGGAAGGAGAAACACACAAAAGATGTGAGAGTTCATTATGTGAAACACTGAAATAGACAAGGCAAAAACAATACTACCAATCTAAAAAAAATTAAAAACAGACAGGAGGGAGAGAGATGACGTTAGCTCCCTCTGGCGATTCAAGCGATTTACTGTGAAAAACCCTAGCTTGAACTCATCCGTTACCAACCATGGCCGACAGCACCACTACCCTCTCGGGTGGTTTTCAGCAATCCAACGTGTATCCCCACAGAGTACGATCTAGTTCAGAGGCGATCTCAAACTCTAAGCAAACCCTAGAAATGGCAGCAGAGGGTTCCTTGTCCATGATCGATGGTTTAGGGCTCAAAACTAGTGATTCAATAGAGATCCACAAGAAACATAGAAATGAATGGCTCTCGTATTCAACTAACTCCAAGTACGGGAGTCTCACTCCACAAGCATCCGTGATACTCCTCCCGACTCAGGTACCCTTCAATATACTCCTAAAGCTACGTTCTCTTCACCCACTGGGTTTCCACCATCCCATATCAGTAAACCCTATACCCATGGTCACAGCTCAACCATCTTCACTCCAGATCTATCGGATGTAAACCCTAGCCCTTAAAAAACCAACCCAACTTCTACTTGGTCCAGTCCTTCTCGGAAACTACGGGAGGTATTCCGACAAGCAGGGGTGCAAATGGATAAAATGGATCGTTTAACTTTGTTGGTTCAGTCCATGGAAGATGAGATGCACAAGTTTGGTGTTAATGTCAATTTCACAAAGCTTAAAGATCATCTTCTCCAACTACAAGGTTCTGAGTCAGAAGCACCATTTAATCTTGTTACTGAAGGAGAATTTGTAGAAGTTGGATGCAATTCTCCTCGCCACTACTCTCACTCAGATGCTCCAGTAGGTAAAACTAATACTGCAAAAACCTCTGAAGTAACAGAAGGGAACAAAGAAATTGGGCCTTCTTATTCAATGCCCATGCCCCCTCCAAATCCATGAAACTGGAACACTATCCAGAGCTTCAGAAGGGTAAGGAGGCGCATGTGCAGTTTGAAGAATCACAATTAGATGATGGTATTGGGCATCACTGTCTGGTTGGACATTTCCTCGATGGGAAGATGCCCCTGCCACTTCTCAGCGCCACAGCTCGTGCTGTGTGGAAGGACCATGGCAAATTCACTGTTAAACAGATGGGCTCTTGCTTCCTCTTTGAGTTTGAAGATGAAGACTCCAAACTCTGGGTACTCGAAGGTAGTCCTTATTTTCTCTCTCGAAGATACCTTGTGTTAAAGCCATGGAAAAGAATGCTTGTACCTACCAAGATTCAACCTGCCACCATACCTGTTTGGGTTAAATTCCACAGGTTGCCATTGGAGTTCTGGACTCAAGTTGGTTTCAGTAAAGTTGCAAGTGCTATTGGGAAACCACTCCATGTAGATGAAGCCACTGCTAAGAAGAAACGGCTAGACTTTGCTCGTGTTTGCATAGAAATTGATGCGAGTGATGAACTTCCCAATGACGTTACCATCTCAGTAGATGCTGAATCTGTCATGGTGGGGATTGAATATCAATGGATGCCACCTAAGTGTGAAAATTGTAAGGTGTTTGGTCACACCTGTGCACCTAAATTTCCAACAAAACGACGAGCCCTGCTGAATGGATGGTTGTGGGTAAGGGTAAACTTACTACAAGTGTCACGCAGGAAGTAGACCAGCAGTTAAAAGAATCCCAACCAAAGGCCGTGGCACAGTCAAGTGCAGGGAGCTCAAATGGGGCTGCAAAGCCTCCTGCTCTCTCTGTCCCCCTTCATGTAGCCCAGGTGACTTCCATATCTGAGGATACTTTGAGTGAGACCATGGATGAGGAGATTGAAGTGGATGAGGTAGGGAGGGTAGTTCCAGCCCCAGCCACACATGAGGCAGGCCTTGACACTGTGATTACATCTGCTGATTCTATATCTAAAGAGCCCAGCATTGACCCGGACCCAGCAACTCCCCATATACCAGATTCTCCTCCAGTTTCCACTCCTCCAGGCAGCAGCACAAGGGGGTTAGTGGATTCAACTCAGGAGAGGGACTTCAAAGTGGTCTCATACAAGAAGAAGCAAAAGAGAAAGGGCAACCAAGGAGCTCTCTCTCACTCTAAAGGGCGGTAAAACATATTAAACTAAACTATATAGCAGAAGATAGGAAGAATTAAATGTTATCAAAAAGAGGAGGGTAAGAGTTACCGTCCTTTTTTTTTTTTTTTTGGATAATTAAGCTTGAAATAAAAAGGGGCTAACCGGATATGCAGCCTACAAGGGGCATACCCCAGGAGGACAAAAGAAAGAGAAAATAAAAGAAAAAAAAGAAAAAAAGAAAAGAAGAAAATAAAAGAAAAGGATGAACCCTTGACACGCAGGTCAGGACATACGCAAAAGGATGGCAACTCTTCTTTTCTTTTCTTTTCTTTTCCTCCTGGGGTATGCCCCTTGTAGGCTGTATATTCGGTTAGCCTGTTTTATTTCAAGCTTATTTACCCAAAAAAAAAAAAAAGGATGGTAACTCTTACCCTCCTCTTTTTTATAGCATTTAATTCTTCCTATCTTCTGCTATATAGTTTAGTTTATATGTTGAATTCCACTATACATTTTGGAGCTTAGAATTTGAAGGGTCTTAATGACCCTCTTAAGCAAAAGGAGGCCAAATCTTTTATTAAAAAATAATAAATTGTCTTTGATTGGTCTGCTGGAACATAAAGTGAAGGAGGTCAATGTAAAAAGAGTACTCAACTTCATATGCCCTCATTGGCTTTTTGCTCATAACTATAGTTTTGCCCCTATTGGAAGAATTTTGGTATGTTGGGATCCTCAGATCCTTAATGTCAATGTATTGGATCAATCTAGCCAATACATACATTGGGAGGTCCATTCTATCCAAACTGGGATTGTGTTTCTCTCCACCTTTGTATATGGTGCAAATGATTATGTTGAGAGGCAGTACCTTTGGAGTAGCCTTCTTAACCTTAAGTCCACTTCTCCTTGGGTGACTATTGGTGACTTCAATGCCATAAGGTCTCATAGGGAGAAGTCTGGTGGTTCATCACTCTGGCCACCTCACATGGATGAGATGAATAATAGTCTCTATTACTGTGAATTGGACGATCTTAGATTCTCAGGATGTTTCTTTACATGGAGTAATAGACAGATTGCCCCTAATCATATCTCCTCCAAGATTGATAGGGTTCTTGTTAATGAAAGCTGGATGAGAGCTTTTCCGTACTCTAGTGCTTTCTTTCCCACTCCTGGGATATCTGACCATTCACCTATACCTTCCCTAGGTTTTTTGACTTCTTGGTTGACCATTCTCTATTTCTCCCCACAGTTCAAAAGAGTTGGAGAACCATTGTCCTTGGCAACCCCATGTTTTGTCTTTGTCAAAAACTTAGTTCTCTCCAAATGGAATTCAAAAAACTTAACACTAAGGAGTTTAGTGCAATCTCTAATAGGGTTAAAAGTGCCAAATTTCATCTTGATAATCTTCAAGTGAAATTGGGGGCTAACCCTTCCAATCCTACCACACAATCTGAGGAGAGAATTGCCTTTAGACAATATATGATCGATGTTGTCTAGAGCTGAAAAGAGTCTTGCCACGCAAAAATTTAGGATTCAATGGCTTAAGCTTGGTAATCAATGCTCCTCATTCTTTTTCAAATCTGTTAGCAATAACAGGAATAGGAGTATGATCACCAGTCTTACTCTTGGCTATTCCACTACTACTCAAGATATAGCTCTGATTAAGCACTCTTTTGTCAACTATTACACTGAACTTTTGGGCACATCCCATAGTTCTCAATATAATGGTGCTAGTAGAGTCAATAATCTTGTTCAGAGGTGGTTAACTAATGAACAGAGGCTGGTAATGATTCAGCCTGTCACGGATGCTGAAATGAAGGAAACTATATGAATCTTAAATCCTAAAAAATCTCCTGGGTCTGATGGGTATAATGCTGGGTTCTTCCATAAAGCCTGGCCTATTATTGGTCATGAAGTTACCTCTGCTCTTATTCTTCACCCTTCCTCTAGACCACCTTATTCTCTTCCCTACTGTGTCTTTACTGTTGATTATTCATACCTCTCCAGCTCATCATATTTGGCTATAGCAAGAACCATCTCCTATAACAAGCATTGGCCTTTTCTGGTGTTTCAACTTCGGGGCGATAGAGGAATTGGGTTTGTCTATGTAAACTATGTAAACAGTTTCAATTTCGTGTAGCCAGACGCGGTTTCTCTTCCGTCTTAGGAAGTCCCACTTTTGTATCTTCGATTTGGAAAATCTAAACGTTGAGCATGCAATTCTAATGTTTAATAGTACTATTCTAATCCCCAAAACAGTAACATTCCAATACATCGGCACACTTCGTAAAATTGTCATTCAAAGAACTTTGTGCATAGTCAATAATCTGGCAGTAACATTCTGGACGTCCTAAATTGAACCATGATCTAAAGGTTGAAAAATATACAATATGTGGAGTATGCAATGCATGTTCACACTGAAAAAAAGGCGTGATACTTACAATCCCTCAAATGGATTGTTCGTAGGGGTATCTACTTAGGTACTTATGCTCAATTGGACCTTTCATCACTGTAATTTCTGATTGTGAAATTTCAAAATCTTATAACCCGTTCTCTTTTGTAGATGCAATTTGTACGTTGTAACACTAATGTTTCATGCAAGTCATAGCCTGATTCTTATGTGTGATTTGCTTATAGACTTATAAACTCAATGAAACATGACGATAATACTTTGTCAAAATTTCTGGAGTTCATTCACCTAGGTGAATTCTGCTGAAGAATTCCTTCTAATTATGTCTTCCCTTTTTTTTACCCTTCTTACGCTGCCGCACTTTAAGCCTCTTTTCCCCTTCACCTTAATGATGATTGATGAATATTAAACATTTGAGATATTATTTATTTCAATTCACAGCTTGAATAGCTTGTCATATTTGATCCAACCTCTCGCAAAAAAGTAAGCCCCTCATCCGTTGCCTGGACATAGACGATGCTGAATGAAGGTTTTACTCCGGTAACATACTTCACCAGATCTGCAAAACTAGTCAGTAAAATCTTTCAAAATGCCATATAGTTGCTGCCTTGTATGGAAACTTGTAAAGTAGCCATATGCTGATGATATGATCATGAGTACAAACTACAAAGTCACATTTATGCATATGTGAATGGACCTGAAACTGTATATTTCCTAGCCTATTCAAGAGAAAGTATTTTTTTACTGAAACCCTTCTAAATTGTGGTTCTTGTCACGCTGATTGCTAGCGTATTTTATCATCGTGTGTACTTCGAATTTGTGGAGCAGAGAGGAGAAGATTTCTGTTCTTTCTGATATGATCAAGAAAACTAGTGCACTGGAGATGAAGTGGATTATAATGATAATTCTGAAAGGTTGTTCCTATTTCTAATCATGATTACTCGTTGTTGCCTTTGTAGCATGTTCAAACAATAAACTTCCGTGTTTCTGCTTTCCCTCTCTGCTCTCCCCTCTTCTGCCAACTTAGATTTGAAGTTGGGTATTAGTGAAAGGAGCATCTTTCATGAATATCATCCTGATGCTGAAGACTTGTTCAATGTCACTTGTGACTTGAAGCTTGTATGTGAAAAATTAAGAGATAGAAATCAACGGCATAAACAGCAGGTTTGTTCAAGTCATGAAGTGGTTCTTTTTAACATGGATTTTTTAGCCAGTTGCCTCAGATGCATTGTCTGGTGTTGGCTTTGGAACATGTTATTCTGACTTAATTGTGTGGGGAAAGTTTGGTCCATATCTTTGCCCTTCTATGATATGGTGGGTCTTGGACTGTCTTGTCATATTGTCAGGGATTGTTAAGTTATGGGTTTATTTGTTATCTTTACTTGTTCCTAGGGGTAGTCTTGTACATTTACATGTGTTCATATATATATAGTGAAATGGGTCAGAGTGTGCCCTAACACCTCACAATTACCCAGACAACGTTCTCTCTCTCTATGCTTTCTAACATGGTATCAGAGCCCCCGATCACGGACTGGGCTTCATAGAGGAGTGTACGTTTGTGAGTTTTGTACAAGATCGATCGTGTGGATGTGTTCTCCCTGTATCATCGATCGATGTGAGCTGTTCCTCACCAACATCGACTTTGTTTCACGCTGGTTTAAGAGCTGTTGATCACTGTTGATAGCTGGTTCACGCTGGTTCCACTCTGTCGACTCCGACGACCTCCGACGACCATCGCCTGAAGCCGGCGACCTCCGGCGAGACTCGCCTGACGTCGGCGACCTCCGGCGAACACTATTCGGCACTGTAACTTGCTGGATCTTGCTCGAAAACTGCTGTAACTTACTGGGTCTTGATCGAAAACTACTTTCCTATCTCCGGCGACCACCATACGTTCTCCGGCGAGGCCTGACAACGTCTGTACATGTCCCTCTTTGGTTTTCTTTGATCAATCTGGGCAATGGCCTCATCTGTTGTACTCAGAACTGGTCCGGTAACACTTGTTAACCTCTGTTTATGATCAGTTACCTCTGTTAGAGATCAATACTTACTGGACTTGCTCCTTTAGGGTGTCTCAGACCTCACTTGAGGTATTTTTACCCTGTTTTCCCACTGTGAGGTATGGCAGAGACACCCAAAGAGGGCTCTGGCAGTGCGAAGAATGAAGGGAGCCAATTTGTGACTCAAACTAATGCTCCATTCCAGATTCCAACTATTAAGTTGGATGGTTCTAACTATTTGCTTTGGTCTCGGAGTTTTACTTTGGCCATCACTGCCAATGGTCTGTTGAAATTCATCACGGAGCCTGTTCCACCACCGGTAGCTACTAGTCCAGATTTTGTGACATGGACTACTCAAAATGCTCAAGTCCTTACATGGTTATTCAACTCCATGCTACCCACCATTAGCCATAACTACTTGTTCCTTGACACTCCACATAAGGTGTGGACCTCTGTGGCCCAAACGTACTCTCGAAAGGGTAATGATGCTCAAGTGTTTTAACTTGAGAAGGAGACTTTGGGGGTTGGACCAAAACCATAGGTCCTTAGCCGAGTACTATGCCGATTTGAATGGCGTGTGGCAGGAACTTGATCACTATAAGAGTTTTCACCCTACTTCTACTGTTGATGCCACTGCATATCAACAAATGGTTGAGAAAGACCGTCTTTATGATTTCTTGGCGGGTCTTGACGTGGAGTATGACCCTATTCGAGTGCAGGTCTTGGGCCGTGTTCCTTTTCCCTCTTTAGGAGAGGCCTATGCCTGTGTTCAGGAGGAGGAGATTAGACGGAGTGCTATGGTACCTGTTTCTATTCCAGATCGCTCGGCTTTGATTGCCATTCCTACTTCACGGGATGGTAAGGCTCAGGTTGGGGATAGGAGCAGTTCTGTTGATCGTGATTTGCTTCAGTGTGACTATTGTCACAAGACTCGACATACCAGGGAGTTTTGCTGGAAGCTCCATGGGCGTCCCTCTCGAGGACGGGGTGGTAGTCGAGGTGGTAGTCGAGGTCGAGGTTCTCATGCACATGCTTCGGAGTCTATTGTGGAGACCTTGTTGGATTCTAGTGGAGGTCGTTCACACCCTTCAGTCTCAGATAGTTCTTCTGGTGGTGCTCTTTCTCAGGGGGAGTTACAGACTCTACAGTCTCTTAGGCGTCTTATGACCAGGCTTGACTCTCCATCTACTACAGCTTCTACTTCCACGACTTCTTCCCACTTTGCTCACTCAGGTATTCAGGCTGGTGCCTTTACTGCTTCATCCTCACTTCCTTGGATAATAGATTCTGGTGCTACTGATCATATGACAGGTTGTTCATCCTTCTTTGACTCCTATTCTCCATGTTCTGGTAAGGATAAGGTCAGAGTAGCAGATGGATCCCTTTCTTCGATTTCAGGGAAAGGTTCTATAAATTATTCTCCTACCCTGTCACTTTCTTCAGTACTTCATGTCCCAAGTTTTTCCACCAATCTTCTCTCTGTTAGCAGTCTTACTCACTCTTTAAACTGCTCAGTGACATTTTTCCCTACTCATTGTGTCTTTCAGGAACTGGATACAGGGAGAAGGATTGGCAGTGGTAAAGCTACTGGAGGATTATACTTTTTGGAGCCTGCACTTAATCCAGTCAGTCCACCTATGTCATGTGGCCAAGCTCTTGAAGCAGATGTGGGCTCAACTCTTCCTTTACTACATCAGTGGCACCGTAGATTAGGCCACCCATCTTTTGGGATTTTGGAAAAACTTTTTCCTAGTTTAGTTAAGCACTGTACTAGGAATAAGTTTTTTTGTGAAGCGTGTGAACTTGCAAAACACAAACGCTCATTTTATGCTCCTGTTAATCAAAGAAGTGATTCTCCTTTTATGGTTATTCATTCTGATGTTTGGGGGCCCTCCCCCGTTACCTCTCTTTTAGGCTATCGTTGGTTTGTTACTTTTATTGATTGTCATTCCCGTGTCACTTGGGTGTATTTACTTAAGGCAAAAAATGAGGTTTTTTCATGCTTTCAATCTTTTCACAAAATGGTGCGTACTCAATTTGATGCTAACATTAAAGTGCTTCGTAGTGACAATGGGACTGAGTATATTGATGGGACTTTTCGGGCATATTTGAATAACTCTGGTATTCTTTTTCAGACTTCTTGTGTTGGCACTCCACAACAAAATGGAGTTGCTGAACGCAAGAATCGTCATCTTGCTGAGGTAGCCCGTTCACTGTTGTTTACCATGAATGTTCCTAAACATTTTTGGGGTGAAGCTGTTCTTACGGCTGCTTTTCTTATCAATCGCATGCCATCTAGTGTTCTTCAGTTTCAAACTCCTCTTAAGTTTCTCCCTGGCTGTTCTCGGGTTTCATCTCTTCCACCTAAGGTTTTTGGGTGTGTGTGTTTTGTCCATGCTCCCAAGCACCCTAGTGGTAAGCTTGATCCCAAAGCCCGTAAGTGCATTTTTCTTGGCTATACTCCTACTCAGAAGGGGTATAAATGCTATGACCCACACTCTCGCAAAACATATGTTTCCATGGATGTCACCTTTTGGGAAACCGAATCCTTTTATCCTCTGTCCACTTCATCTCTTCAGGGGGAGAATGATAGACAGGAAGAGATGTTGACATTTCATACTCCTGAGTCTTGGTTTTATCCTTTACCTTGTCATGGTGAGGGGGAGAAAGAACCTTTACCTGCAGAAAGAGCAGAGCATGATGTTCGGGAAAGATTGGATAGGCCAAATTTGCAGACCTTTTCTCGAAAGAAAAAAGACAAGCCTACATGTGCGGTACCACTTTGCCAATCTTCATCACCTACTCCAGTTCTTGACTCTTCAGCTGACTCATCTGGTAATGATCCTTTCCCTACTGTTGTTGATGATCTTGATGCTCCTATTGCTCATAGGAAAGGTGTTAGAACTTGTACCCAACATCCTATTTCTCAGTTTGTTTCATATTCCCGTTTATCTTCTTCGTATCGTGCTTTTGTCTCTTCTCTTTCTTCTATATCTATCCCACAGGATTGGAAAGAAGCTATCATAAAACCTGAGTGGAAAGAAGCTATGGTAGAGGAGATGAAAGCCTTGAAAAAGAACGGCACTTGGGAATTAGTAACTCTTCCAAATGAAAAGAAACCAGTGGGATGTAAATGGGTGTTCACTGTAAAGCACAAGGCAGATGGAATGGTTGAGAGATATAAGGCCCGGCTTGTTGCTAAAGGTTATACTCAAACCTATGGCATTGACTATGAGGAGACATTTGCTCCGGTGGCCAAGATGAACTCCGTTCGGACCCTACTCTCTTGTGCGGCTAATTTGGATTGGCCTCTTCACCAGTTTGATGTGAAGAATGCCTTCCTCCATGGTGAATTAGAGGAGGAGGTGTACATGGCCATTCCACCGGGTTTTTCGTCGTCTCAGACCGAGGGGAAGGTGTGCAGATTGAAGAAGACACTCTATGGCTTGAAGCAATCTCCTAGAGCATGGTTTGACAGATTTCTCAAAGCCATGTTGAGATTTGGATACAAGCAGAGTCATGCTGATCATACTATGTTCATCAAGAGAAGTAATGGTAAGATTGCCATTCTTATTGTTTATGTGGATGACATAATCATGACAGGTGATGATGTGAATGAGATTGCTAGCCTTAAAGCTCTTCTTGCTCAAGAGTTTGAGATTAAAGATTTGGGGTCTATGAAGTACTTTCTTGGAATGGAGGTGGCTAGATCTGGCAAAGGAATATTTATCTCTCAAAGGAAGTACATCCTTGATCTCTTGGAAGAAACTGGTATGTTGGGATGTAAGCCAGCTGATTCTCCCATTGAGGCCAACCATCATCTTTGTAGCAATGTGGGGGAGCTTACAGAAAAGGAGAGATATCAGAGACTTGTGGGTCGCCTGATATACTTATCTCACACTAGACCAGATATTTCCTATGCTGTGGGGGTTGTGAGCCAGTTCATGCATGAACCTCGTACTAGTCATCTTGATGCAGTTTATCGTATCTTGAGGTATCTTAAATCTGCCCCAGGTAAATGAGTTTTGTTCTCCAATCATGGTCACTTGAGATTGGAAGCTTTCACTGATGCAGACTGGGCAGGTTCTATTGATGATAGGCGATCTACTTCTGGCTATTGCACCTTCCTTGGAGGGAATTTGATTACATGGAGGAGTAAGAAGCAGTCTGTGGTAGCTAGATCTAGTGCAGAGGCTGAGTACAGAGCCATGGCTCATGGTGTTTGTGAGCTTTTATGGCTCCAAACCTTCTTGCGTGATTTGGGATTTCCTGATCGTGGTCCTATGAAGCTCTACTGTGATAACAAAGCAGCCATAAACATTGCTCACAATCCTGTTCAACATGATCGAACAAAACATGTTGAGATTGATAGGCATTTCATCAAGGAGAAGCTAAGCAACGGTTTGATATGCATGCCTTTCGTGAGATCCGAAGACCAATTGGCCGATGTATTCACTAAGGGTCTTAGTAGTAGAAGTTTTCACCCCATTGTGTTCAAGTTGGGCTTGATAGATATCTTTGCACCAACTTGAGGGGGAGTGTTAAGTTATGGGTTTATTTGTTATCTTTACTTGTTCCTAGGGGTAGTCTTGTACATTTACATGTGTTCATATATATATAGTGAAATGGGTCAGAGTGTGCCCTAACACCTCACAATTACCCAGACAACGTTCTCTCTCTCTATGCTTTCTAACAGGGATGATATCACATAGTTCAGTCTTTCATTTAGGTGGATGTTATTCAACCATTCTCTCATGAGGTTTCTTTTCGTTTGTATTTAAGGTAAGGGATACAGTTCTTTATACAGCAATTATTTTGAGCTCCTGAACTGTCTCCCACTGTTTTGGGATGCCAAGCCTATAGTTCGACATATCCTGTTGTGCTTTGCATAAAGAAATGCTTAGAATTTTGCTTCTTATTGATTCAAACCTTCTTGATTTATCTATTATTTACCTTTTCATAGTTCAAGTCTTATCATCTCGTAAATTACTAGGAATGTAGGGAAAATCGCTAAATTTTACCATATATAAAATATTTGCTATTGTTTCATGACATTCTCTTGCACATTATCGCCTTTGCTCCCTAACTTTGTCTTCTATGACTTTGAATGTGGAGGGTAGTGTTTACTATGATTTAGATGACGTGTTGGTGACGTGAAGACCCTAATGCTTCATTAAGGGTGCTAACGTTTTGAATATCTATACCATAAGAGGAGCCTTGCTTTGTTTCATTTTGGTTTCCATTGCGGCACATTGGATCCTCTTCTTATAAATGGTTTCAACAAGGTCCATGCAGAAATCCCATTAGGGATTTGGAGGAGAAAAGCAACTGTGAAGTCCAATGGGTTGCACGTTGAATTTACGTGCAGTCCATGTGTGACCACACTAGCTGCCCATTATGCAATCCAAACGCATCTTGCGTTCAAATATTAGAGACAGAATCCCAGATGTAGGGACGCAATGAGCTAACCAGTTTACAATCGTAAAGTGTTACAAGCTAATGTCTAAGGGCCCCAATCATGTAATTATAATGGATCAGCCATTACTTCCAACTAACTTGTGCTTGAGCATTTTAGTTGGCATATTTTTTCTATCCATACATCTCCTAGAACGACTGGACAGAGTGGGCATGTGCAGCATTTAGAAAGTTGGAAAATAGACATAGAGGATGTTGAAACATTTCTTCCGTAGTATACAAGTCTCATACAATAACAGGATTGTAATGAATGTAGAACAATTGAAACATAGACGCATAACATATGTATGGACATTTGCTATACTCTATGGACAATATTTTGTATCTTGTTGGAGAATGAGAAATGTTGTACAATGGGATGCATGGAACTGGAAGCACATAAATGAAAGAAAAGAAGGTGGTTGTATTGGACGAAACAAACCTTAATAGATCAGTGTTACCACTTAATCTTCTTCACTCTCGTGTGCTAGAAATATCTTTTTCTGCAGTTGGATTTAGTCCCTATCTTTTTTTTTGTGTTTGTGTGGAAGAGCCACCGCCACTCATGCGGTGGTTCTTGTGGTTAGTTCTGATTGAAGGTATTCTCGTCCGATTTCAAACTTGAATGGAAGAGTTGTGAAATGTATTGTATACTTGATTTTATGATCATTCCTCATAATTTACGAGAACAAAACTATTTAAACAAACACCAAACACAGTGTCCAAGCACAATTCTGTGAAATGAAAATTGTACGCAATGTTACTTTTTTGTCACCTAACTGCATATATGTATATTCACACAAAAGTTTGTCATAGGGCTATCGTAAAGCCTTTATCCTAGTTAGCGTAATTTATTGATAGTTTGACATTGTATCTGTTAAAGTATCTAACTTAAAACCAGTTGGCAACGTGTGGAGAGGCCGCCTAGGCTCATACTCTAGTTTTGGAGGTTATAATTAACTAATGTGGGACAAACTCTAACACTCCCTGCATGTGTGACCCCTGACCCGCACGTGGGGTAAACAATGGATCCATTACATAGGGATCACAATGAACAACGAAATAAGGTGCGCTCAAGGCACAAACAACGGGGCGCTCAATTGATAGTCTTATCCGAAAGCCTCTGAAAGACTAGCTTTGATACCATGTTAAAGCATCCAACTTAAAATCAATTGGCACCCTAGGCTCATACACTAGTTTTGGAGGTTATAATTAACTAATTTGGGCCAAGCTCTAACAGTTTCCATTGCATACTTTTCAGGATATAGAAGTTGGAAAGCCTATGCGCCCTCAACTAGCTATGAGAGTTGGTAATGCAAACAGTGCATCGAAAAAGGTTTGGCTTTAGACTTTAGTTCAATGTAATCTAATATGATCCAAAAGTCAGATTCTTGATTTGATAGGTAATGCTTTATGATTTAAAATTAGGATGCTAGAGACATTTTCAGGAACTTGATAATAGGACCGCTTACAGAGGATATTCTTATTGCCTATTTGTTTTTCGTTCGTATGCATCTTGTATTTACTTGCTCTCTTTGGTTTGAAATATAAGGCTTGTTCAATTCGGTGTCTAGTTCCACTGAACAATTTTTCTGTCTATTTCCGTCCAGCTTCATGGGAAGGAGGTAGTTGTTGAGTGCAAATTTGATGGTGACCGTATTCAAATCCATAAAAATGGAGACTAGATACACTTTTTTTCTCGAGGTAGTTGCTGCCTGATACTCTGATAGTTGCAAACCTTTCATGCTTTTGGATATTCTTGCTCTGTTGAATGTTTGATTGTGCTCTCTTTACATGGATATCTTCGATTGTTTTGTTCTCATTTTGGTTTTGTATTTCTTGATTATTTAGTTCTTGTTGGAATCTGGTTTGCTTTTATTTCTTATATAGTTCTATTGGTCAGGTCTTAGTTGCACGAAGCAGGAGTGGATGCGGGGACGGGAGTGGGTGCGGGGAGCAGAGGCACCTAGGAGTTCCCAAGGTTGGGAGCGCTTAAGGAGCATATATAGATCATATTTAAATATGTATATAAAATATCTTTAAATACTTAACCATTGAAGGAAAAGTGATGCTTGTTGAGAATTTTTCTTATCTTAGAGGGTAAGTTTTTTGGAAGTTAGATATTTTGAATTTGTAAAACTTCTTGACTCGTATGATTTTCATATTTTAATTTCCACACCCTTAAAAGTATGAGAATAATTGCTTTAATGGCCCGATAAGCTCCCATCCTAGTTGGAAGTGAGCTCCCATCTTGAGGGGAGCGAGGTCTTGCGAGCGCCGATTCGAGCTCGCATCTTGGGAGTGCCGATTCGAGCTCCTGTCTTGGGAGCGCACCCATTTTAGATGGATCCTGCAACTAAGGGCAGGGTATTCTGCAATTTTGGAGTTTTCAGGCATGGACGGACTGTAAGGTTCACCCATGGGTTAGACAAAGTAATTGATTTTTTTTTTTTAAAATTTTTTGCTCTTTTTTGGCATGTGATATGGTATTAGGTTATAGAAGTGTACAGTCTCATACCTATTTAGGATCCTAGTCCAAGTTGGTTTAGGGATTCTCCCTCCAGTTTAATGCCTCTAACTCAATGGGGAAGATCTTTATACACTTTCAGAGCTTTGCAACTTTCATTCAGATTTTTTGATGCTATAATACCTAAGGGGTGACGCAAATGGCTTCTAGACTTGGCTTCTTTTTGTTCCTTCTCTTTAAAATTTTGAAGCCTTCGAAGCTTGGATAGGATTCGGATTGCCCTTTACTTACATTTCGAGGATTTGAGAGCCCACTAAGCAAAGAGTTTTTGTAGACCAATTATGTGATGGATATTTGTCAAAAGAACTGTTTCAATATTAATAAGCCCGCACAAAAAAAGTGTTTTACCCCTAAATGTCCACTTATTTTAAATATAATTTACAACTATGGCACTCATGCAGGAACTTTCTTGACCACCCCGAATATGGGCATTCTATGTCGGATGTTATCAAGCAAAATGTTTTGATTGACAGGTACTATTTCACCATCATGTTCATACTCGATGTAGTATCTGCAAGTGAACACTTGCTGATTGTATCCGTTCTTCTTGTGGTGGTCACTTCCGTACATAGGTGTTGCATCTTCAGGGGCATGTATTTTCCATATGGAAGCATCATACCATTATTGTTGTTTTTTTTTTCTCTCATTGCTTTGTCCTTTTTCTCAGGTGAGATGTTGGTTTTGGGACGCATCTATGAACCGTTTTGCGGAGTTTGGTTCAAACCAGGAGATAGGTTGATATGTTTTCCTTACATTGTTATCATCTTAACCTTTTGAGGTCATTGGAAAATCTAGTTGTTACATGGTTTGTCGTGTCTTGTTTTGTAGCCAAGATAGCAAAGGAGGGATTTGATAGTGACCGACAGGTTTGATATTGCATAATGTCTGCCAGCTGTTCAAAAAAAAATAATGTCTGCCATGTTGTGTTTGTTTTTGAACTACTGATATAATTTAAGTACACTTTCTTTATGTGCAGCTCTGCTGTATCCTTCTCTCAATATTGTTTTCTTCCGCATAGAGATGTAACTATGGACTTTGAATTGTTGATATTTGTTTCAGATGGTGAGAAAGTATGGGTATATTATTTTCTGGAGTTTAAACCTGCCCTCATGACAATGCCTGGCTTTTGTTTACCTTAACTTGAGATATGACTAGATGTTGCTTTTGACATTCTGTACGTTGGAGACACTAGTGTTATTCATCAAAGCTTGAAGGAACGGCAGGAGCGTCTCCGTAAAGTTGTTTTGCCGATAAAGGGTCGATTGAAAATTTTGGTTCCCGATGGTGGTTTTAATGATCATCGGCCTTCTGGTAAGGGATGATTTGCAATCTCTAGTGAGTATCTAGCACAGTGCATCAATAGGTTTGGTATTCCTCATTCTTATTCACCCATTGTCATTTATGCGTGTCATGAATCCATGTAAGTTTTTACTTTTACTGTTCTGTTGTTTTCCAAATGAAAGTGAGCAGCGGGTTAAGAGTTTTACAAGAGCAGCCTGTAGTAATGTCGTCATGAAAAGTAGATTATTTCGGTTGGATTTGATTGACTAACTGCAAATTTTACTCTAACGTTAAGTCACTGCTTAGAAAATAGTTTATATTTTTGAGGAGTAGTTTCTTCCAGGTTTTAGTAATAATGAAAGAACCCTATCATTGGAAAGTGCACGATGGAAATATGCTCTATTCTGCTCGTTATTGCTGACTTTACTGTACTCGTCATGCAGGTGAACCATGCTGGTCAGTTACTGCTTACAACGCTGATGATGTTGAGAGATTTATTAAAGAAACTGTTGAAAACAGGTCAGGAAACTGTCAACTCTGTTGGAGCTTTATTTAATTGGTTGGTTATAGATCGTCTGAGTCGTATTTGGGCATCCGGTGGACAGCAGGCTGCATAAAGATACTTGTAACTGTATATGATATATTTTTTGTGTCAAGTTAGAATTTGACCACAGCAACTAGAGATCAGGCTGGTACTTTGATATGTGACAATTCGATTAAAGTTCACTAAAGGTAGCACTATCGGGTGAACCTTTCTGATTTTTTGAGTTACATACTTCACTAAATTTGTCTCTCCTTTCTACAGATATGTTGCAATAGGGTTTCAAAGTTTGCAAATAATTTCCAAGAACTTCCTATGTGCCTAACAAAAATATCTCAAATCATTTGTCTCTCCTTTCTACAGATATGTTGCAATAGGGTTTCAAAGTTTCCAAATAATTTCCAAGAACTTCCTATGTGCCTAACAAAAATATCTCAAATCATATTGCTATACATTTTAGGAGGCATTATTTTTTATAATGTTCAGAAGTCCAAAAACAATTTTTGTGAAGAGTATATGAACTGTAGGTGTAGTTTTCCTGAGTTTCTTTCCTGTTTCTCTTAGTTTGTGGGGGTTACCCTTACCCTTCCACTTTCCCCTAAAGGTTTGGAATGTTTCCCCGATATTATCAGAAGGCATAGATTTATAGAAAGGCCAATTACCTTCCCGAGCCAAAAAGAGTTTTCTGGTGACTTTTGTTGAACTGTTGATCCCCAACTCAGCTAAAAGCTCAAACTGTTGGAGAGAGAACCAACTTGACTATTTCTATCTTCAAAATGCCCCTTCATGTCTTGCTAAACTCTCATCCATAAGGGGGCTGAACGAGTGCAAGTTCTTTATTTATCATGCAGGCGGTGTTGTTTGAATAATAATCTATTGCAAACTTTTCATACCATGCTGGCTCATCCATAAGTGGGCTAAACAAGTGCTAGTACTGTAATTATCAGGTAGGCGGATGTTTGAATACATCATCCATTGCAAACCATCATACCATGCTGAATTATTCACAAGCCACTCGGGTAAAAGCTGAAGCTGTCTGAGACATATTATATTTTATTTAGACCCCTAGGACTTCACTTATATTGTCTTCGAAATTGGGTGTAAAAAGAAATGGTTTTCTGGTTATATTGTCAAACTTAATTTGAGGTTGAGAGAGGAGGTCTAAGCATCCTGAAATTTTGGTTATTGTGGGGAGAATTTAGTGAGTGTTTCTGTTTGTTGGCCTTATCGCATCGATGCGATGGACAACTGTCCGATGAGGCTTGTTTTTATCTTCTGATTAGTGAAGTGTAAGACCAGAATGCATGTACCAGAATGGAATGTGTGGTGTCCTAAAAAATCCTAATGATCCTTCTCTAACGATTCCTAACCCGAGTGAGCGGTGAGCGGGTGGAGAGTGATCCTTTCACGAGCCCCCTGCACACGAAACGGCCGTCGTTGGCACCCAACCTGGCCGGAATGTGGCCAGGGAAGGCACTCCGACGATCTAGTAAGAGATCTTAGAAGAAAGACGTATTCAAAGAGTAACGACGATCTACTTAGCCTAATGATCCTTCCCAGACTTGTCGATTTTTCCCTTATTTGATTGTTGGTTTCGTCGTCGTTTTGTTATCTTAGGATGATCGATAAGGTTTTTGTTTGTAGAAAAACATTTCTCGTGATCTGTTGAGAAGTTGCAGAAATCGTGGTGAACAGTGAACTCAAACGTTCGACTGTTCATCGTGTATTTCGTTAGAACTTCCCCTGTGGCTCTTCAGGTCGCTCTTTTGATCCTTCGATCCTTAGGTATTTAGATGCAACGTTGTTTGTCAACCGAGGCAGGGGATCCGAGCCTTGTCCGAGATGGATCTCGTGCCATCGATAGCCCTTCCCCCGTCTAGGTTCCCCGAGACACATAAATTGTGATTAGGTCGGTTAGGTTTTTGGCTCGGAGTTATTCCGAGCCAGATTCTACCATTTAGTAGTTCTTGAAGAAAACCTTAGATCACCATCAGTTATATGGCTAACTGTTTTTCACCCGTGCACTTCTTGTCAGGTTCGGAAATCCTGGAGCCCTTCGTCCTTTCTTCGGGGAGCTCAAATCGAACGATTCCTCCGTGCCTCCCCTCAATAGTTCCGGGGCCCTCGGTTTCCGTCTTTTTCAGGCGGTTCACGGTAGCGACGTTGGGATGGCCTCGGCTGATATTGGCCCGGTAGACGAGGGATTCAACCCTCTCAACCCCATCAACGTCCATCTTGTCGCTCGGTCAGGTACTGAAGGTTCGGTGAACCAAGGGGAGCTAAGCAGCGATCACACCGACTCAGTGAATCTCGGGGAAGGGAGAGACGACAACGGTGCCTCGGCTCAAATCCCCGATGTCCAAATCATAGAAGTTGTTCGGCGAGGGGCGGACAACTCTGGGTCGGTCTACGAACCGATGATCGAGGGTCCATCAGTCGAACCTGTTGCAAATGCTCCTGCTGGGAACCAAGCTACCGAAGTCCGTTCCCGAGAGGCCCGCCACTCCAAGGCGAAACCCTCTGAGAAAGAACCCAACCCATATCTGCACTTCTTCAGCGGGGAGCCAGGGGAATATGAGGCGTTCTGTGAGGAGTACGAGGTTCCGAGCGACGTGCAGATCCGCTTGGTTTCCCAGGACCAAATCACTTTTTCCGAGGACCATATCACGCTTCCTTATTCCGACGTGCAGATCCGTCAGTTCCTTTACGAGTACAAGCTATCCCCCAAATATCTTGCCGTAAACGCCTTCCGTATTATCAATGGCGTTTATGTGCTCCGAGAGTGGTTCAACCTGATTTTTAACATCTTTGACCTCATCGGTGTTTACAACGTATCTCGGACCAGCCCCTGGGACGAAGATTCTTATCTCTCCGAAGTACCCCAAAGGAGCCCCGAGAATACCTGATTGACCATCTCCCTGACTCTGACCGCGGGGCTAATGATTTTGTCGAGGTGCGGGGGAATTTTGAGTTCGGACCCGGGGACGACGGACTCTATGCTGTCCCTAGGCATGACATACTGATAGGTTCGGTTTATTTTTGCTTTCTTTCTGTCGATCTCACGTCCTTTGCATCTCATGTGGTTTTATACTCACCGAGTTCTTTATTTGTTTTGCAGAACCATCGCCTGTTTCAGCTCGGCTCCTGAAGGCCAAAAACGACGACCACATCCGTGCTGCCTACACAGTTCCCCTGGAGGAACGGTTGGCTCATGTTTTGCTAGGCTACGAGCCCACTTATACTTCATATCTTCAAAAAAGGAAGAAGAAGTCTAAAGAGCAACTTGAGGCCGAGCGAGCCGAAACGAGCAGGAAAAGAAAGAGAACGTCGTACAAGGGGAAGTTTGTTGAAGCAGTTGACGTGAGCTCGGACTCCGAGTTCGACCTTCATAGAGCTCGTGTTTAGGACTTGGTCGGAAGGATCAGAGAACCCCTTGACGAAGAGTTTGTAGAAGAAGAAGGGCAAGAAATGGGTGGTGAACTCGGCGATCTCCGAAGTCTCCTACCCTCAAAGAAATCAAGGAAGACCGTCATTATTTCAGCCAAAGGGGTGCCGAGTCAATCCAAGCGAGCTCTGGCTAACACTGAGACTGACGTTGCCAAGCTTAAGAAACAAAGGCTCGTGCTAGGTTCAGGTTCGGGGAAGGATGCTCGGAAAGACAAGGTTGCTGCAGACAAAGTTGCTGCTGAGAAGGCTCCTACCGAGAATGAGGCCCCTCCGAAGGACGTGAATGCTGAAGACTCCTCCCATATTCCTTTCATTTTCGCTCCCCAGACCAAACAAGGGAAACCTGTACTGTTGACGGACAGTGTCCGAGCCAATCCCAGGCTCGGTCTCCCCTTGCTTCAAGGGGTATGCTTGCCCGAGGACATGAAGCAGCTTCCCTATGATCTGGAAGGAAATATCGTGGATATGTTTTCGCACTTAACCCTGGTAAGTAGTAACCTTCTCCGAGACCGTCTTTTGTTTTCTAGTATGGAGTGATTTTATAACTGTTGTAACGGATTATTGTAGGCCAACCAGTCTCTGCTCGGTTATCACCAGAAGGTCGTAAATCTCTCTTCCTCCTTCAACGCTCTCAAGCTGAAGTACAAAGATGCCCTTCAAAAGAAGCGAGAAGCTGAGAACGATCTGGCTGCCGCGAAGCTTCAACTCTTGGAACTAGATGAAGCGAAAAAGCAGCTTTCTGAGCTGGAGTCTCTACGGGCGCAGGTAAAAGACTTGCAGGAGAAGTTGTCCGAGGAAGGTGAGAGGACTAAGAAAGCGGTTAGTGAAGCGCATTTAGCGGGTTTCAATGAGGCGAAAGAAAAAGTCATAGAGCACTACCGAGGTCAGGTTTCCGAGATTCAAAGTTACAATTTCCGAAAGGGAGCTAAAATTTACTACTTCAAAGGGGTGGCCAAGGGGTATGGTCTTGGATTAGAAGCTGGCAGCGTTCCCGCTGAATCTGCTCTCCGAACCGTCCCTGAGGTTGAATCTCCCGAGATTGAGATCCCGCTCGAAGAAGAGGATGAGGAGGCTGAAGAAGAGGATGCCGAGGAGAATGTTGATGAGAACACCGAGGCTGCTGACTAGGATCTCACAAAGGACGCTTGATTTTATTGACCTTGTGTTCTCAAACTTGTTTGAACAATATTTCTCTTCCCCCCCCGAACTATTTCTATGGTTTGTTTTGTGGATGCGACTGGTGGAATTTTATGCCAGTTCGCTGTGATTGCTTTGTTGAATTTTGAATGAATGGTTCTGTTTCTTGTATCCCTTTCATCATGCTTGAATTATTGTCTCGGATGTGTATAGTAATACCCCCATTCATCTCGGCTTAGGGCAACTAAATACCCCTGGCCTAAGTTGGGATGAATATTTCAAAAAAAAATTTCTAAGGCATGACAGATCTTCTCGGATGTGTTGCCGAGTCAATTGATTGTTCATAATTAAGACTTGTAAAAATTGAGGAATTTTTCACAAGTGTTGTAATCCGAGAGTGATATCAGAGGTTTTGGTTTTACGATAAAACACGTCTCGGTAAGATGTTGAAATAAGTTTAATACGTAATAAGAGAGGTTCGTCTGCTTGGATAACCGAGTCAATTGCGTAGCGTAGGGATATAAGTAATCATTTAAACAATACCCCTCAACAAGAGTTTGATTGACTCGGTGAAATCGTACCAAGATGATTTGTTTTCTTTAAAAGATAAGTTGTTAGTGGATCGGTACTCTTGTTATTAGGAGTTAAGTTACTAACTTGTAAAAACAAGCTGTCACTTGGTCAATTCCCCTATAGAGGGGTTTTTACGTCGACCTCGGTTTATGGTCCGAGATATTTATGTTAGTACTACCACGAGGGTGTGTGATTTTGATATTTTATTGACGTAATCATTGGATTGGCTCGGTAAACCGAGTGGTTTAGTGGGATGAAACCCATTGTTGAGGTTGTGCCTAGGTTGAAGCCGTTTGGTATAAATACCGAGACACGATTATTAGTTTAAAGACAACAATTGAGATCGAAAAATGGCTCTTCAATGATAACTTGTCGAGAAAGTAGTACATCAAAATTGCTTCGAAATTTTGCTAAGTCTGGAATAGTACATCTGAGAACCTCGTTCTTAAGCATAATACTTTCTTAAGTTGTAAGCATTCCAAGGCTTGTTCACGAGCTTTCCATCCATGTTTTCAATCTGGTACGCTCCTTTCCCCACCTTCTTGACGACTCGGTAAGGGCTATCCCAGTTGGGCATCAGCTTCTTTTTCTTATTCATGTCCGTAACTTTCTTGAGGACTAGATCTTCTGGGCAGAATGTCCTCAACCGAACCGTTTTGTTGTATCCTTTAGCAACCTCCTGCTGATAGGCTGCCAATTTTACCCGAGCTGCATCTCGCTTCTCTTCGGCCAAGTCCAGGTCGTTGCTTAAGGCCGTGTCATTGGTGGTTTCATCGAAGTGCTCGGTTCGGATTGTGGGTAACCCCTTCTGGATAGGGATTACAGCTTCAATACCGTAGGCTAAGGAATAGGGAGTCTGACCAGTAGAACGTCTCGGCGTAGTCCTGAATGCCCATAGGACGTATGGTAACTCTTCAGCCCATTTTCCTCTTTTAGCAGTTAGCCTGCGCTTGAGTCCAGCCGCGACCGTTTTGTTGGAGGCCTCGGCCTGGCCGTTACCCTGAGGATAAACAGGTGTGGAGTTGAAGAAGCGCACCCCGAGCTTGTCACACACCTCCTTCATTTGCTTTCTAGTGAACTGCTTGCCATTGTCCAAGACGATGGCGTACGACACCCCATACCGAGAGATAATGTTTTGCCATAGAAAGCTCTTGACATTCGCCTCGGTGATAAAAACTAGAGGCTCGGCCACCACCCATTTAGAGAAATAGTCTGTAGCTGTGATTAGATAACGAAATCCTCATGGTGCAAGTGGGAGCTCTCCGACAATGTCCAAGCCCCATTGGGCATAGGGCCATGGACTGGTGATCGGTTGAAGGTCCTCGGCTGGCTGATGAATCATTGGTTTGAACAGCTGGCACTTATGGCATTTTCGGACAAACTCTTTAGCATCTTCCTTCATCTTCGGCCACCAATACCCCTGAGTGATGGCTCGGTGGGCGATAGAACGTCCCCCCGAGTGGCATCCTACACTGCCAGCATGAAGTTCGTGGAGTATTGAATGGATTTGGTTCTGATGGACCACCATGAGGTAGGGCCCTGTCCGAGAGCGGCGATATAGAGAGCCGGTTGGGGAGAGCCAGTAATTTGCTGCCTTGCATCTAACTCGGTGGGCTTCTCGTCGATTTTCAGGTAGTTTGTCATCCCGGAGGTAAAAAACTAACTCGTCCATCCAGCTTGGACCGAGCTCGACGTTGAAAACCTGCATCTAAGGAAGGTGGAAGCTCGGGTATGAAATTGTTCCGAAGGAGACGCTTCGTTGCTCGGAAGCTTTGCATGCGGAAGCTAATCCTGCGAGGGCATCAGCATGGGCGTTGTGCTCTCGGCCCACCTGGTGTACTTCAATTTCTTCAAATGTCTCGGTTAAACTCTTGGCTATGCCTAGATATTTAGCCATTCTTTCGTCCTTGGCATCATAGTCTCCGTTGAACTGGTTCACAACGAGTTGAGAGTCGCTGTAAACCATCAGGGTCTTCACGTCCATTGCCTCGGCCAACCGAAGGCCAACGATTAAAGCTTTGTACTTGGCCTCGTTGTTAGAGGCCGGGAAATCAATTGAGATAGCATTCTCGTGTATGACTCCCTCGGGGGAGATTAGGACCACCCTTGCTCCAGCGCCGCGTTGGTTGGAAGCTCCATCTACGTGTAATTTCCAAGCGTTACCATGAAACATATGCCACGTGGAGAATGGCACAGTTGCTCGGTTTTCATCCTTTGGCTCGGTTCTTCTTCCGAGAGAGGTTTTTGTGTCAGTTCAGCTGTATCAGCTTCCTTGGTGGATTCCTCGTCCGAGATCGCATTGGTTACGTCTTCAATTGTCACCGGGGCATCAGGATCTTGGTTTGATTGCTCGGGTGGGGTTGGGTTGGGTTCTTCTTTCTTTTGTTTTTCTTCTCCTGGTGTTAGCTCGGATATGAAGTCAACCAACACCTGCGCCTTTATAGCTATTCTCGGCCGATATTGGATGTCAAAGTTGGCCATTTCACATGACCACTTCGAGACCCGCGTTGAGAGATCGGCTCTCCGGAAAAGGGCTTTGAGTGGATACTCGGTGAGGACGGTGACTGTGTGAGCCTGGAAGTAAGGGAGCAGCTTCCGAGACGCGGTGACGAGAGCAAAGGCCACATTTTCAAGAGGCAGGTACCTTGTCTCGGCACCGGTCAGGGTTTTGCTTGCGTAGTATACCGGTCGATGCTCGGTTCCCTCTGTTCGGATGAGAACCGAGCTCACCGCGTGTGGAGAGACAGATAGGTAGATGAATAAGTCTTCATCTTCCCGAGGTGTCTCAAGTAGTGGTGGCTCGGATAAGTACGTCTTCAAATGCTGTAATGCCTTTTCACATTCATCTGTCCACTGGAATTTCCTCTTGCTTGTCTTGATCGATTGAAAGAGAGGGCGGCATACGTCGGTCGAGCGGCTGATGAAGCGGTTGAGAGCTGCTGCCATCCCTGTTAGCCTTTGGACTTCCTTGATTGTACTCGGTGAAACGAGCTGTTGTATATCTGTAACTTGGCTCGGGTCTGCTTCAATACCCCTTCTCGTTACCAAGTGGCCTAGGAACTTTCCCGACCCAACTCCGAAAGAGCACTTCTCGGCGTTGAGTTTCAATCCATGTTGCTTCAGTACCATGAACATCTTGGCGAGGTCAGCGATGTGGTCTTTCTCCAGTACGCTTTTCACCACCATGTCGTCGATATAAGCCTCCATCGTGTCTCCGAGCTGATCTTTGAACATCCGAGACACCATCCTTTGGAAGGTGGCACCGGCGTTCTTCAGCCCGAAAGGCATGACTCAGTAGCAGTAGAGCCACCTTGGTGTGATAAAAGTTGTCTTCTCCATGTCCTCGGTATCCATAAAGACTTGGTGATAGCCCCTGTATGCATCCATAAAACTCAAACGTCCGTGTCCAGCTGTAGCGTCCACAAGTTGGTCTATCCGAGGGACTGGGAAACAGTCCTTTGGACAAGCATCATTGAGATTTGTGTAGTCTACGCAGACCCTTAGCTTTCCGTTCTTCTTTGGGACTACAACCGTGTTTGCCAGCCATCACTACAAGAAATTTGGTCTTTGGAGACGAATGAAATCGTCACGTAATGCATGGTTTTTGTCTCTGATAGTATTGGTGACGGAAAATAGTTTTGCCACCTATAGGTTGTCTCCGAAAGTCACCTGGTGACGAAATAATAATTTCGTCACCTATACTAAATTTTGGTGATGAAAAATTTCATCACCAATTTTCAAATTATTTGTCACCCACTCACTAGTTTCGTCACTAAATTTTGGTGATGAAGAAAACTACTTAGGTGACAAATTTTCGTCACTAACCGTGACAGAAATTGATGAAGGAAACTGCTGACTTGGCGCACGCGTGACGTGCCACGTGTCACCCGCGTGGCGCCCGTGTGGCGCTGAAGAAAGTTGAAGAATTTTGCTCCTCCTGAGAATCGAACCAGAGACCTCTCATGTGCGCACGCGCGCGCTTACCAACTGAGCTAGGCCACCACTTGTGACATTTAGGCACCTTTTTAATATTTATACTATAAAAACCGGATTATTCTTTTACAAACCCCTACTAATATCATTTCTTTTATAAATTTTATACTTATACAAACACCTACTAATATCACTACTTTAATAAATTTTTTTATTTTTTAACACAAAAGATTTTCTTTTTTAACAAAAGCCATTTAATAATTTTTTTAAAATCCAGTTTATACTCTAAAAATAAGTTTTTTTTATTCCCATTGTTTTATGCTCCCCATTTGAACACCCATTATACAAACACCTACTAATATCACTACTTTAATAATTTTTTTAATTTTTTAACACAAAAAATTTTCTTTTTTAACAAAAGCCATTTAATAAATTTTTTAATTTAGTTTATACTGTACAATTTTTTTTTTATTCCGTTTGTTGTACACTCCCCATTTGAACACCCATTATACAAACACCAACTAATATATTTTTAAATATATATTTTTTTCTTTTTGAAAGAAAAAATTTTCTTTTTTAACAAACGCCTTTTAATAATTTTTTTTAAAACCAGTTTATACTGTAAAAATAAGTTTTTTTTATTCCCATTGTTTTATGCTCCCCATTTGAACACCCATTATACAAACACCTACTAATATCACTACTTTAATAATTTTTTTAATTTTTTAACACAAAATTTTCTTTTTTATCAAATGCCTTTTAATAATTTTTTTAAAATCCAGTTTATACTATAAAAATAAGTTTTTTTTTTATTCCCATTGTTTTATGCTCCCCATTTGAACACCCATTATACAAACACCTACTAATATCATAGTTTTAATAAATTTTCTTTTTTAACATAATCCTTTTTAATCAATTTGTTTTTTTTAATCTTGTTTATACTATACAAATCAGTTTTTTTTAATTTGGTTTAATAGTTTGTCATAAATTACATTTAACATATATATTTTAGTGAGGAAAAAAAATTTGGTTTAAAAGATGTGGAGGGAACATATTAGTGACGAAAGAAATATGTTCGTCACCAAAAAGATGTGGAGGGAACATATTAGTGACGAAAAAAATATTTTTGTCACCAAAAAGATGTGGAGGGAACATATTAGTGACGAATTATATTTTTCCTCTCAAAATAGTCATATAGGAGACAAAAATTAATTTCATCACCAGAATTTCGTCACAGTTGATCATTTTTGTTGTAGTGCATGTAGGGTAATGGACTTCTCGGATTGCTTGAGCTTCCAATAATTTGTCGACTTCCGACTCAACAGCCTCGGCATGAATAGCGGAAGACCTTCTCGGCTTTTGAACGACAGGGCGTCTCAATGGGTCTACATTAAGCTAGTGTTTGATGAAGCTCGGATTAACCCCTGGCATTTCGTACGGAGTCCAGGCGAACACCTCAATGTTCGCCTGGAGGAAAGTTACCATTTCCTCCTTTTCGGTCTCGGTTAGAGAGGACCCGACTAGGAAGAAACGGCTTCCATCCTCATTGATTGGGACCGTAACGAGGTCTTTCACGGACTTTGCCTCGGCAGCTCGACCGACATCTTCCAAAACAGGTGCTTCGGGTACCTCTATCCACTGCACCTGCTTTGGTTTCTTCTTCTCTTTCCTGCCTACGGTTGAAATGTAGCATTTCTTCGCAGCTATTTGATCGCCTTTGACGTCCTCCTGCTTCCCTTTTGCCCCAATAAACCGTAGCACCTGATGGTACGTTGATGCTACGGCCCTCATCGCGTGGAGCCAGTTTCTTCCCAATATGATGTTGTAGGGGCTTGGGGAATTTACGACAACAAAGTCTACTTGTTGGGTTACCGAACCAGTGATGACGGGAAGAGTGATTGTACCGAGCGGATACATGGGTGTACCGCTGAAGCCAACGAGAGGGACCTCGGAGGGTTTAAGATCATTACTGGTGAACCCAAACCGTTTAAACAATGAGTAGTACATCACCTCGGTTGCACTCCCTTGATCTACCAAGATTCTCTCTACTTTGGCCTTCCCTACTTTGAGCGTAATGACGAGAGCGTCATTGTGAGGGAACCGAACCCCTGCTAGATCTTGCTTGGTGAAGGTGATGGTCCACTGAGAACCCTTGGTTGGGAACTTTCATTTCGGCTGCGGCTTCACCGAGAGAACCTCCATCGCATCGATGGCTTGATCAATTTCCTTGTAGATTCGTGCCTCCATCATTCTTGTCACCGAGCCATGGATTACGTGCATTACCACCACATCCTCTTGGGCGCCTCCTCCTGCAGCTGCTCCTTGGCCCTGTGCCCGAGCTAGGGTCTTATCTTGGTTTCCAGCGGAGACGAGGGTTTCCAAATATGCTTTGAACGGTCTGCAAGAGGTCGTATAGTGCCCCTGTTCTCGGTGGTGTGGACACTGGACCACGCGGCTCTTTTGTATGATTGACTTGAAAATTATGAAAACAAAAAAATTGAGTCGCCACCCGGGATTTAAATTTGAAAAATGATTGGCACCCGAGAAATCGTTTAAAAGAAATAATTGTTGACTCTCATGCTGTTTTGGAAAAGGTTTAATCTGTGAAAAGATTCTTTTTGGATTCGGAAGCCAGATTACGCGCGGGGAAGGTTTTATTGAAAATGCACACCGCTCGCCCGAGAAATTCCCGGTCTTTACTAAATAATTTGTGGGATTTTTGTAGAAAATATTTTGTTATGGAAACTTTAAACAAATATACAAATAAAATAACGAGACCGTAACGGAAATAAAATTAAATACAAAGACTAAATAATAATAATGGAAGACATGGGGGAAAAACTATAATAAGGAGAAAATTTTGAACGAACAGAAAAACAAGGGGTTAACAGAGGAGAAACAGAGGAAGTTTTTCTATTTTAAATAGAAGCCGTACGGCTCCTCCACTGAGGCCGTACGGTTTGTACTGCAAGCCGTACGGCTTGCGTACAACTACATTTTTGAAAATTTTGTTTCAGGACCAGTGAGTCCAAAACTTGTTCAAGGTTTGGTTTTCCTCTTTCAAATCAACCCCAAGTAAACTGTTTTTGTTTGAAAACGAGTTGTTGAAGTAAAATTTACTTCCGGTACGGAAGAAAAATTTCCCGGTATGGCTCCGAAAAGACGGTTTTTGTTTTGAAAATGATTTACCTAGTTAAGGTATGGTTGTTGAAACCGTTATCAACTCGGGGACACCCTCGGAGAGCCGCGATTGAGAAATCGAAGCTTGAAAACGATTTTGTACCTTTCTGGAACTTGAAATAGATATTGAAAACCTCGGATTCTTCGAGCCTGAGCTTTAAAATCAAGATTTGGTATGGTTTGGAGTGGTATGGAGGATTTTCGTTTAGAGAAATTGAAAGAGAATGGAAAATGCGAAGTTTCAGAAAATTTACTTGTGATTTCGAATGAAAATTTCGTCGAAAAAATTGAACGGGGATTCTATTTATAACCTGAGGAAGAGAATAAAAATGATGATATTCTCCGACGAAATGATGATGAGATTCCAGAACGCCTGATTTTCTGAGATTTTTTGCATAGGATAACGATACCCACCGTACGGCTCCCAAGAGGAGCTATACGGCTTGTATGTTGGAGCCGTACGGCTTGTAAAGAAAAAAGTGAGTCGCACGGCTTGTCACAGGAGCCGTACGGTGTGTGTGGCTGAGTTCCCAATTTTCTAGACATGCTCCAAGGTAGTTTGACCGTTCTTTCGTCATTGGGGATGCACAGACATCAAAATTGGGGTGTCTACAGTTGCCCCTCTTTGGCGAGACTTGGTCATCATTCTGAGATGCAAGTCACGTCAAAGATATAGACGTCCCAATTTTGAACGTCCCGGTGCGAAAAATAAACAAATGATTCAAAATCATGGTCGAGCAAAGAGCTTCCTACATACCCTGTTTGTAGGGATAAGACCGATCGTAGTTCGGGGCTTGAAAATACCAGAAAATTTAATAAATACCACAGAGGGATTTTGTAAAACTTGAATTGCCGTTTTGAAGGCACCAAATGATTTTCGAGCAATAACCAATGCCGTGACGGACTTTAAAATGATTTATGAAAATCTGAATAGTGCCTGACGGACTTTAAATAAAATAACCGGCGCCATGACGGGCTTTGAAACGGTTTATGAAAATTAAAAAAATGATTTTTGAAAATTAATCTGCTGCCGTCGAGGACTTAAAATAATTTCTGAAAATGACTGGGTGCCGTTGAGGGCTCGAAATGAATTTTTGAACGGTGCCTTACGGACTTTAAAATAACTAGTGCCATCGAGGACTTGAAAATGATTTATTAATCCGGTGCCGTTGAGGACTTAAAATAATTTCTGAAAATGACTGGGTGCTGTTGAGGGCTTGAAATGAATTTTAGAAATTTTGAATGGTGCCCTACGGACTTTAAAATAACTGGTGCCATCGAGGACTTGAAAATGATTTATTAATCCGGTGCCGTTGAGGACTTAAAACGATTTGTAGAAACTTTGAACAGTGCCTGACGGGCTTTAAATATTTTCTGAAAATAATTGGTGCCATTGAGGACTTAGAAAAGATTTATGAAAATTAATCCGGTGCCGTTGAGGACTTAAAATGATTTTTGAAAATACTTGTTAAAATAAATGTTTTTGAAAATTTATGAAATGCCGTTGAGGACTTTTAAACGCAGGAATTTTCAAAAAGCTTGGGGTTAAGACGTACTGGGCCACCTTTGAAAGTATGAATGAACAGGGGGGTAAGTGTGATTTTTGAAAAAAACCTGTTGGAGGAGATAGGCTGCACGGTCCGCGTGTTGGAGCCGTACGGTGCAGGAGACAAGCCGCACGGCTCCTGTGTTCCCCAAAAATCGACTTTTTCTCTCGGATAACCATCATGTACTCTGAGTATCATTCTTTTTTACTCGAAATTTCAGTTTGTTGTTCCTGTAGAGGGCCGATCTGATCATCCCCTTATTCCCTCTGTCGATCCAAGGGCCCATTCCGGCGATCCAGAGGTCGATTCCGACGATCGTGAGGGTGCCCATACTCCTTCTAACGATCATATGCCGTCGCCGGCGATGGAGGAGGAGCAAATGGCGGCGGGTTCGGCCATGGGTTATTGGAGGGCAATGGTAGTGCTGTTCATGATCCAGAGAGCACGACGGTTGACAGTGTTGAGTTGCATGGCGACATTGGTGCTGATCAGAGCCTTGCCGACGTTCGGGTAAGTACCACGATTACTCGAAGTGTTTCAATACCCATGGATTTAGATTTGAATGTCTCCACATCAGAAATTGAGATGACGGTGGGCGGTGTGGATTGCCTGGTTGATCAGAGAGCCGTTGAGGGTGCTGTAGTTGGTGAGGTCGAGGTCCCTCAGGAGGTTATGAGTGCGGTTTTGGGAGGGGATACACCAGTTGGTGGAGACTTGCCTCCGACTAGTATTCCAGAGATTGTTACTGAACCCGGGGATATAGAGATGGAGGATTTAGGTGCGACGGATGATAGTGGCGGTGAGGAGAGAGGTAGTGGTGCGTTGCAGAGAGAGAGTACCCATACTGAGGAGGCACGTGTTGAGAGGATAGTTTCTGATGTACCCCTCTCTCGCGTCTTTAATAGCTTACGTGTTTCGGCTTCACTTTATCATACCGCTAGGGTGTGAGACGTACGAGCCGCAGTTACCTTTTTACCCTGAGGACCAGGTTCTTTGGGACCCAGCGACACACATATCAAACAGGACTCTGGTACGTATTTTTCCTTGGACTTGTTTCCTCTGATTTTTGCTTTATGTTCATCACAATCTCTGTTTGCTTGTACTGATCAAATGTGCTTGTGGTTGAAACAGGTGAACAAGGGACTTTTCGCATATGGCGGCTCTTCAGACTGCTTGGAGCAATATGGCCTATTACCTGAGAGAGTGAGGTGGTTTGTGGATGTCTCAGGCTTCACTCCGTTCTTTAGGACTTTGATGGAGACTCGGGGGAACCGGCAGTTGGTGAGAGCTTTGGTAGAGCGTTGGTGGAATACCACCAACAGTTTTCACTTCAGGTTTGGGGAAATGACGATCACTCCACTGGACTTTGCAGCGACCACGGGTTTGAGAGTTGGAGGAGACCCGATCCCTTTTGACTCGGGGTTGTACTTGGACAGAGCAGCAATCCGGCACTACTTGGGGAGAGAGATGGGAGATGAGCCGATGGTGAGGTGCGACCACTTGCCAGCCCTTTGGGACCATGTGCCTGAGACCGACTTAGAGGCGCGTCAGATGGCCAGAGCCTACTTGTTATACATGTTCGGACAATCTTTGTTTCTGAACCGTCAGCATACGGTTCATTTGGGTTGGTTGCCTGCTTTAGGAGAGTTGGAGGTGGCTGGGCGGTTTGACTGGGGTGCCTCTACTCTGTTCACGCTTTACTGTTTCTTGGGGTCGGTGGGTCGCGGTGCAGCAAACACCATTGCTGGTTACTGGAGGATCTTGGAGGTAAAACATCACATTCTTGCTTCATACACTTTGCACTGTGTTTTGTCATTTCTACTCCTGTTACTGATGAATTCCTTTGAAAATGCAGATATGGGCTTATGAGGTATTCGGAGTACCGGGCCCGGAGAACTTTTATAATGTCGACTGAGTGCTTCCACGTGCGATGAAATGGGGAATAGGGTCTCTTGGAAAGCAGGCAGCGAACAGGGATTTGAGGTTCTGTCGCCTCTTCTTTGATCAGTATATGGGTGAGACGGTATAATATCACAAACTCTTTGAGATTTCATTTCAAATTCCACTGTTGGTTCTCCAAGAATAATCCAAAGTTGCTTGCAGGTGCATTGGGATGTGTGGGACAGGCTGGAACGTCCCTACTTGCCTAGGAACCGGGTGGTGACACGGGGGCGTATACTATTGGAGTCCCCCTTATGGCTGGCAGTGGTACTTAGGAGACAGAGTGGCACTCCAGTCCTGGGGGTTGGGCCACTTTAGAGTACCAGCTTCACTTCCGCCGCGTATTCTGCGTATGCATGAGTATACGCTGGCTGAGGTAGAGACGTACAAGGTGTTGGACACGTCCTGGACTTTTCACCCTTCAGTGGCCTACGATCAGTACGTGACAACCACACTTGCCCATGACTTGCGCATGTAGACTCGGTTGGCTGGGCTTGTTCCAGTGGAAGACGCTGCTTTACCTGTGGCGAGGAGAGAGATAGAGGTGATGACGGCTGGTGGAGTTATGGGAGTGATAGACATCCCTCGAGTGACTGGCCCAGTGGTGTTGACAGCGAGAGAGGTAACCTGAAAAGATAAAACGACAATAGTCAGTTTTCATTTCAAATATGAATTTCTTGCTCTGTTACCTGCTAATGCTTTTATTTCTTTCTTGCAGTTTCCTGTTGAGTGGGTACCGTCCCAGGTTGAGCTGGTACGTGATTTGGAGGCCTTGGTACGTCGCCTCATGATAGGCAATATACCGGAGGTGCGACCTAAAGCAGAGCTCGACATTGTGCCACAGATTGGTGATGACGACGGTGGCGATGGCAGAGATGACGGAGCTGGTGGTGGACGCGGAGGTGGAGGTGCCCGTAGAGGTGGGCGTGGCTTGGGAGGTAGAGCGAGAGGCGAGCGCGGAGGTGAGTGTGGCAGTGAGCGCAGAAGTGGCGGAGCTAGAGTCGGTAGCCGTTGGGCCAGTGGTAGTCGTGGCGCTGGTGGCGGGTCTAGGAGTCGTCGTAGGCCGCGACGTGACCGTTCCGTTGGCAGTGAGACAGACCAGTCTGGGCGCCGACGTAGGCCGAGGCGGGGCAGTTCAACTGGCAGCGAGGCAGACCAGGTATGCTTTGTGTTGTGGCTTTTGAGACTTGAATGCTTGAACTGTTTGTTCATGAATTTTCTCCTTGAGCAGGATGTGTTTCCTTCTCCACCGCGCCGTACCAGGCCTCTGATGAAGAATGCTGGTGGTGGTCCAGTGCACACTCAGCCTTCAGCCTCAGTTTCTGACAGGGTTCTGCGGAGTAGTCGCTTTTCGGTGGAGGGACCCGGGAGTTGGCGCTTGCGGGTAGGAGATTCAGAGGGTAGCAATGACCATGATGAGGACCAGACTGAGAGCGACCACCCGAGTTCTTCCGATGAGTAGCAGTACCTGACAGTTTATATTTAGGAGATAGATTTTATTTAGGACGAGCCTGCGTGCTCGGTTTTCGGTTCGGGCGCCCTGTTTGCCCTTTTCTTTTTTACTCTTGGATGCGGCCTGTGTGCCGAGCTAGCCTTAGACGTCAGGCCTGTTTGCCTGGGATGGATGCACTTTTACTTTTCATGATGCATATGTCATTTTGTACTTGCTTTTATACTGGCATTTTCTGAGTTCAAAGTCTAAATTTGATGCACAAATGTTTTGAGGGTGACTGAAACTGACAAAACCTGACAAACACCTCTGGGGCAACAAAGATGTGTAGCTGTGGATTGATTTGGTTTGAATTTGGTGGGTGATTAACGAGAATTCAAACTGGACTCAACCAACCTGAATTTTGCATGTAAAGCGAAAAACAGAGCGATACAGGGCCCGATATGCTCAAACTTTGCAATTCGCATGATAAATACCAAATGAATCTTTCAACAAGTCATAAATACATCTCATAACTTGCTTGAACCAATGAAACGAAGAAAATGTCACTCGAACGGATTTCGACTCGCCGATACGCCCCATTTTCTCAAATTTCATGTCTCGGAACGTCCGAATTTCAAACTTTCTGTCAAATTCTCCAAATGACCTTGGTTTGATGTTGTAAACGTGCATTGTGACTTGTGGGAGCCATTGGTGCCCCAGAAATAAAAACAACAGGTGTCCTATTCGCCGATTTTGCCGGTTTTGCCGTATCTGAGATTTTGGAGTATCCGACTACCCAAATTTGACAAAAATTTTCAAATGATTATTCCAATAACCTTAAAACATCCATTATGACTTGAATGAGCAAGAAAAGTGCCAAAAATATGCCCGAAATGGTCTGGGGAGTGCTAATCTGGAATTTGTTCTTGAAAACCTGAAGGGAGGCCGTACGGCTCCCCCATACAAGACGCACGGCTTGTGTATATGAACCGTACGGTTCATGTGTGCAACTGTCACAGTTTTGGCCCTGGCTTCTGACTTCTGGATATCCGCTTGGCTTCTTGCTTGTACCTGAGCATACCACAGTCTTGATAGGCCTAGGGAATACCTATCTTGCAGTTTTTCATCCATCCCATGCAATCCACACATTATCCAATGGTGGCACGCGTCCCGAGGCAATCCTTCCTCTTTACAAAGGCTGACCTTTTGTTGCATGTACGTGCAATCTTAAGCTTCTTTCATAGCACATTTACATTCCAAAACCCAACTCTTCCTTGCTTCCACATTTTTCCCATGGCAATTAGCATTTCAGCCTTAATTTGACCATGGCTCAACAAGCTCGACGACATGGGTTGGTTAAACTTCCGGAACCACAGGCTTCATTCATTGCGCTATATTCGAGACGTAACCATACGTCCGGAATTGTTGCACACGGCCGTTCAATTCTGGGATCCCAAAGTCCATGTGTTTCGCTTTGGTTTTCATGAATTATGCCCGACAGTGGAAGAATTTCATGCGTACCTTGGTGGAATTGACTTGGAAATTCCCGTGGTTCCTGTTTGCGGGATGGGTTATGCTGGAATCTTGTCCCAAAAACTTGGTTTGAGTAACAATGCTGCACGGTCTATGATGGACGGAGGCGTGCTAAACATCCCACGTCTTATCAGCCAGTTTCGTCCCGAGGGCTTTGCACTGTGTCTTAGCATTCTTGCGGCATTTTTGTTTGTTCGAACAGACGGTTAGGCCAACTCTGCACTTGTTGGGGTGGCCATGCAAATTGAAGAATGCAAGGACGTGGCTCCCATGGTTCTTACTGAGACTTTGATTGGTTTAGACAGAGTTTGTCCCGGTCAAACAAACGTTTTTGAAGGAAGTGCTTTGTTCCTACAGGTAGGCTTCTCACTTAGCTCTCCTTTTTCGGTTTATCTCTCGTTCTCATTTACCTCAACGCTCGAGCTTAGGCTTTCTACGATTGCTGACTTGTTTTCTCTCTCTTGCAGACTTGGATTTGTGACAAGGCGAATCTGTTGGAAGCAGTGCTGAGAAATAGCATTCACGAAACACAGGGCTTTGTTCAAAGGGACTTTCAAGAGTTTTATGGGAATGTCCAAGGTTGGGTTCAGGTGTTTTCCCGGCTTATTAAGGAGATGATTTCTTGGCGTTTGTCTTGGCTTGACCGTCCGACCATGCCTTTGAGCAATATGGGACGTCGGCGAATGGTTCTGGTTGGTCTGACTGGCTGGACCTTTTACATTCCCTACCGCATTCTCCGCCAACTTGGTGTCCATCAGGTAGTTCCGTCGGCTAACCCTGAAAACTTCATCATACCAAACTTCAATTATTCAACTGTTCGAGCTTATCAAAACACTTGGAGGGAGCGAGTCACCATTCTAAGAGATGACTATCCCACTGTTCTGCTCACGAGGCGATACATAAAATGGCTGCTGAGAGACATTGAAGAAAGAGAAAATGGGCACCAAAACTGACTTTAACTCAACCTTAATGTACCCGAAATAAATTGTGGACCCGTAGGAGCCAATGCTTGTGTTATTTTTTATTATTATTATTTTTTGAAAGTTTCATGCTCAGCCTTGTAATCAAAAAAATTAATAAACTGAATTATGAGAGTTTTTCCGCTTTGATTCACAATGATTATGCGTGCAAATGATAGCTTTGGACCAACTCAAGAGATTTTTGAAAAGTTGTGACCGGTCCTCAAGGTGAGGATGCCTACGTATCCTTAAAAGGAATCAGGTCATGACGTAGTTCAGGCGAACAAATTTGGCTAGGGTTCACTCGTGTGTTAGCACTCTCCTTTTACGCTCTTAGTTTTGTCTAGTACCGCCCTTTCGGGTTTTCGGTCTAGCGAGCTCATTTGAATATTTCTGCCTTAACTTTTGCCTAGACCGTCCAATGTGGGTGTTCGACCTAGCAGACTTGCTCTAAATTTTGCCTGGCACTGTCCGCCCTTGCGGTTTTCAGCCCAGCGAGCTTCTCTCATGGATAGTACCTCTTGAGCTGGTCCATGTTGACCAAAGTTGTGAACTCGTTACCATCAAGGTCGATAAGCTGAGTTGCGCCTCCAGATAGAACTTTCTTGATGATATATGGCCCTGCCCATTTTGGCCGGAATTTCCCCCTAGGGTCGAAAATCGGAGCTCGGATCTCCTTTAAAACCATGTCCCCCTCTTGTAAGTTCTTGGATTTGACCTTTTTATTGAACGCCCGCGCGATTCGACACTGATATCCGTGAACGTGATACAAAGCCTTAAGCCTCCTTTCGTCAAACAACATAAGCTCTTCAAACCTTGCGTTTTGCCATTCTGCTTCATTGATCTCTGATTCGATCATGACCCTCAGAGATGGTACCTCAAGCTCGATTGGGAGGACGGCCTCCATGCCATAAACCAAAGAGTATGGTGCTGCCTCTGTCGGAGTACGGATGGATGTCCTATATCCCCACAAGGCTAATGGTAACTGCTCGTGTCAGTTTCTTGCTGATTGAGTGGTTCTCTCAAGTATTGTCTTGAGGGTCTTGTTCGCTGCTTCGATGGCTCCATTAGTCTGTGGCCGGTAGACGGTGGATTTATGGATTTGAATTCCGAACTCTTCAAGCACTTCCGCGGCTCTTCCCTTGAAATGAACCCCGTTGTCTGATACAAAAGCTTGAGGGACATCGTACCTGTAAATGACGTTCTATTTGATGAAATGAGCGACTTGGACTGCTGTGAGAGTAGTGTACGAGGTGGCCTCAACCCATTTTATAAAATAGTCGATGGCAACCAAGATGAATTTGTTCCCATTTGACGCAGCCGGTGTAATTTTGCCGATAACATCGACCCCCCAGGTGGAGAAAGGCCAAGGCGAGGTCATGGAGTGCAGCTCGGATGGTGGTATATGCATGAGATTGGCGTGAATTTGGCATTTATGGCATCGTCGCACGTATTCGACACACTCGGTTTCCATGGTGGACCAGTAGTATCCTTGACGAAGAATCTTCTTAGCAAGCATCATACCGTTCATATGAGGACCACAAACACCTTCGTGGATTTCTTCCATAATCATGGTGGCTTCTGCGCCGTGTATACACAGTTTATGCACTCCGCAATGCGAGCGCTGATACAACTTCCCTCCACAGATGATATACTGAGAGGCTAATCTCCGAAGAGCGATCTGATCCTTCTTATCCGTTTCTGCCGGATATTCTCCTTTCTCGATAAAGTTCCAAATGTCATGATACCATGGCAGGCCGTCATTTGGTTCATCAACCACCATGACATACTCAAAGACAGGCTTGTCCCTTTGCTCAATCGTGATTGGCCTAAGCTTAACTCCATCTGGTATCTCCACCATTGAGGCTAGAGTAGGTAGAGCATCTGCAAATCGATTCTTCAACCTCGGCACATGAGTGAATGTGACCATTTGAAATAGCAGAATCAGATCCTCGAGGTCTTTATGATAAGGTTTGAGTTTGTCTTCTTTTACCTTCCAATCCCCGTTGGCTTGAGACAAAACCAAGTTAGAATCACCGACTACCTCCAGTCTTTTGACCCCAATTTCTAGGGCAGCTTCCATCCCGACGATGCATGCCTCGTATTCTGCTTGATTATTAGTGACTTCAAAGTTCAGCCTGAATGCAAGTGGAATATGCGACCCTTCCTGTGAGATCAGCAGTACCCCGATCCCAAACCCCTTCTGATTAGCGACTCCATCAAAATACAACATCCAGACATCGTTGGCTATTGTCATTACATTCTCATCCGGGAATTCGAATTCTACATCCTCAGGACCTTCCACGGGACGGTTTGCTAGAAATTCTGCCACAGCTCTTCCTTTTACAGACTTCCGGGTGACATACTTAATGTCGAATTCAGCCAACATGAGTAACCACCGTGCCAGCTTGCCAGTGAGTGTCGGTTTCTTGAACAAATATTTAAGAGGATCCATCCAGGAGATCAATTTTACAGAATAAGCTAGCATGTAGTGTCTAAGCTTTTTGGAAGCCCAAACCAGTGCCCAACAAACTTTTTCTAATGACGTGTAGCGTTCCTCACATCCCATCATTTTCTTGCTGATGTAGTACACGGCCTTCTCGCTTCCCCCTTCTCCTTCTTGTGCCAGCATACATCCCATGGCTGATGAAGTGACGGACAAGTATAGAATGAGAGGCTGCCCCAGAATGGGTGGCATTAACACTGGAGGGTTCTGAAGGTACTTCTTGATGGCGTCGAAAGCTTTCTGGCACTTATCATCCCATTTGAATGGTACACCCTTCTTTAACAGACGAAACATCGGCTCGCAAGTTGAGGTCAACTTGGCAATGAATCTGCTGATAAACTGAATCTTTCCCAGGAAGCTTCGTATTTCCTTCTCCGTTCGAGGTGGGTCCATTTCCAGAATGGCTTTAATTTTTTACGGGTCTACCTCGATTCCTCGCGTGGTGATCATGAACCCGAGCATTTTCCCAGCGGTGACCCCGAATGTACACTTCTCGGGATTGAGACGTAGTCTGTACTTGCGGATCCTTTCAAAAAACTTTCGGAGGTTAGGTAGATGCTCTTCTCTTTCCTTGGCTTTGACGATCATGTCATCTACGTATACCTCTACTTCCTTGTGAATCATGTCGTGTAACAACGTTGTGGCTGCTCTTTGATAAGTAGACCCCGCATTTTTCAAACCAAATAGCATGACCCTGTAACAGTAAGTGCCCCATTCTGTGATGAAGGTGGTTTTCTCACGATCTTCTGGAGCCATGAGAATCTGATTGTAACTTGAAAACCCATCCATGAAGGAAAGTAGTGCATGCCCCGCGGTGTTATCCACCAAAACGTCGATGTGCGGAAAAGGGAAGTCATCTTTTGGACTGGCCTTGTTCAAGTCCCTGAAATCCACGCAGACTCTAATCTTCCCGTTCTTTTTAGGGACGGGAACAATATTTGCAACCCACTGGGGGTACTCTGTTACCATAAGAAATCCTGCATCTATTTGCCGCTGAATCTCTTTCTTGATTTCTAACACCCAATCTGGCCTCATCTTTCTCAGCTTCTGTTTGACAGGCTTTGCATCAGGGTACAATGGGATTCAATGCTCCACTATCTCAGGATCGATACCGGGCATATCCGCGTGTGACCATGCGAAAACATCCTCAAATTCTTTCAGGAGATCCGAGTGGGCCTTGAATTCTTCTGGTGATAATCCGAAGCCGATTTGAACCATGTGCGGATTATTCTCATCTTTCAAGTTTATCGAAATTATTTCTTCTTTTACAGGCTGAGCATGTCTTTCGTTTTCCCTTTTGATCAGGGATCGGAGTTCTTCCGGAATTTCTTCCTCAAACTCAATCCCTTCATCGTCAGGGTCAACACAATTTATTTCAGATACAGCAAGGTAAGCAAAGTTGATTTCATCTATTGCCAAGAAGGGGGCCCCAGGGGCATGATACATGAGTGTGGACTCAAACTCAAAAGAGAAGTGATGACGCGGAATGATGACAAACTCATGTTCCGACTCAATGCTAGACTCAGACTCAGTGCTGGACTCAGACTCAAACTCAGAGTTAGTGCCAATGTAAATGATCTTAGGTGCAAATGTGCAATTTTTATAAGTTCCATAGGCATCAATGATGAGTGCAGTGACATCCCCCAGAGCTTCCTGACCCAGCAGCATCATCTCAATATCCTCAACAGGCTTTAAATCGACAAGCGTCGCAACAGGTTCGTCCTCTCTTATACCTGGTGGACTTTCTTCCCCAAACAACGATAAAAGATTCCCTGAGTCAAGAACCTTGATCCAGTCAACATGGAGCATCCTGACCGGCTCCTCCCATTTTTCTATTTCATCATCACTACCCAGGTGTTGTTAGCAAATATTTCAAACCCTGGCAGTTTGGTTCTTGTTTCCATGTGCCAGAATGGTTCTGGGTCCCCTTGATAGATAGCCTCCGGAGTTTTTATGAAATGGATAGGTCCTTTCCTGGCACAGGCTTGTATTTTCCTACCATGATCAGATTTGTTGTCAGTTAATTCATAACCGAGACCAAAACGGTGGTTGTTTGTCAGAAACTTAGGGAACTCTGCTACCCCTTGATTGTTGCGACCAAGCCCTAGACCGGGCAAATACTCCATTTTCAGCATCATGTCCAGGGCCGTTGATCTTATCTAGAAATCATCGTCCATCTTGATCTTAAGTACCCCGTCAGAAGCTTGAGCCTACTCACTCTCGGCGTAAAAATCAAATCTATTCTAAGGTGTTCATCTAGAGCTAATTCATAGGACGATCCTCTTACCTTTCCGCTCCGTGGGCTTGGCTTGATACTTAAGACCCGTAGCTAAGCTGGAACTATCAAAAGAAAACCCTCCAAGAGTGATGTTTTCATCTCTGTGAGCAATCTCAAGTAGGGGAGCATTGTCAGGGATATGCAGGCGGATTCCAGAGTCCCCATAGATGGTCAAGGTTCCTGTGGCCAGTCCGAGCTGAACTTTTTGATGTAGAGAGGAAGGCACAACCATAATGTCTGATCGGTGGAGCCATGGCCTGCCCAGCAACAGGTTGAATGATGAGGGAATGTCGAGCACATGAAACTCGACACTAGTCTCAAAATCTTCGATCATGATTCCCATTTGAATGGTCCCAATCACGTCTCGTCGAGTATTGTCATAAACACGTACTCCAAGGTTCGACGGCTGGAAATCCTTGTTCTTAAAACCCAAACAATAAGCTGTACGCAGAGGATAGACATTCAAGGCAGATCCATTATCCAATAACACAACCGGGACCCACTTTTCCATGCATTTCAGAGTAATGTGCAATGGCTTGTTGTGACCGGCTCCTTCTGGCGGCAGATCCTTTTCAGTGAAAACTACAACATGCTTCGCGCAGGTTGGTGTAAGCAGAGCTACCATCATTTCGGGAGGAGTGTCTGGTGGCACCTCCATGTTTGACAGAGCTTTAATTAGTTTCTGGCGGTGCTCTTGAGATGAAGAAAGTAACCCCCAAATAGACACTGAGGCTGGGGTTCGTTCGAGCTATTTCTGAATCGGATCATTTGTTACCGGGGAATTCTTTGGTGGTGGCTTAGCAGCCGAGTTCTGTTGGATGATAACTTCTGGATGGTTAGTAACTATGTCCTCGAGGATAGGATCATCCCAAACGAAATCTTCTGTCGCAGCATGGTTGGAAGGATTCCTACCTTGAAGATGGGCCGACTGGTGGATTCGACCACTTCTGGTTATCCTGTTGATCGTTTCTTCCCATAACTCCTGATTTTCACCCCAGAAATTCATGTATTCTTCATTGACCTTCCGTTTGCCAGCCCTGATTGCTTCCCTTTTTCTGCATTTTTTCTTGATCCTCGGCCTAGAAGTTCATCAGATCATTTCTGGCCCTTTGCTCCCCGATTTTTACTGCTTCCATTTTTGTCTTGAGGCTGTTTACTTCGGAGTCTTGCCAAAAGGATGGGTCCAGCATGGCCCTGTTGACAGTCCACACCTCATCGTTGCTTACTCGGATATCGACTACTGCTTCTTCATCCCAGATGGTAGCCATAGGGTCGGTGACTAGTACCGATACATTGGATGACGGCGGGAATGGTGCTGACGGCTGAGGCAAAGACCTGTCACTGATGTATGCTTGTGGGAACCAATCTTGGTTTCCGAAGGCGACTTTTATAACAGAACGACCCTCTTCTCTGAAGCATGCGAGTGGTGAAACACTATCTGCTGGATGTTCGTCTGGAGTCAACATTTCTCCCAGGGGATTTGTATTCCTTTCTTCTTTGTCCTGCTCGAAAACATCAATCCGACAGACATGGGAACTTTCTGGTATATGAACAGTAGGCTTCTCCAGGAATTCGGGGATGGTGAATTGGCTTGGGTCCCCAGAGATTAGCAAAGAACCGAACAATGTTTGTCGAGATTCCTCCCAACCTTGATCGCTCATGGACCATTCTTCTTCCTCCACCATGTCACTCCATCTTGGATTTTGCATCGTACTGGCATATTGTGGACGGCCCACTGAGATTCGGTGCGATTCGCGTTCGAAAAGATTGTGATTGTTTGAGTCGCCACCCTGATTTTAGGTCCGAACCCGAGAAACCGATAAAAATATGACTCACTACCCATGGAAAAAGGTTTTACCAGCCATTGCGAAACCAAAGACTTCTCGGATTCGGGGGTTTGGTTACGAGAGAGGAAGGGTTTTACGGCACCCCTCTCGCCCGGTCCGTGAACCGGTCTCTACTCAACATTTTGTGGGATTTTGAAAATATTTGAAATTCGATTTGTTCACAAAAATAAGGAAACGGGGATGGGAATCACGTAAACAACAAGAAAACATGAAAATATAAATTTAAAGTGGATGCTTGTGCGCATGATCTACATGAATGATGATAATGATGATAAGCGGAATTATTACAAATATTTACAAGAAATGTGAAATTACAGAAAATACACAACAAACCCAGAAAGTACAAACATTGAAGCCCAACAAACTGTTTTGTAAACTGGATTCCAGAATAGGGATTGAGCGCTCAAAGACCTAGGCTTGAGCGCTCAACCTCTTCAAACCAGTTTGAGCGCTCAAGGCACATGGGTTGAGCGCTCAAACCAGTTCCTAGCCTTTATCAAATTACACCTTTTTATAACTTCTTTTCGAGATCGATTACTTATTAAGGACTTTTTTAGGAGAAACAAGTAAGAGTAAATTGATCAATCTCATAAAGAAGGATGAAAAGAATGTAATTTCGATGAATCCACAAGAAAATGTTTAAAAATAGAGGAAAAGAGGAGAATCCAGGTCCTGAGCATAACAACAATATCTCACACACACAATTAACAAGTTACTCCAAGATCCATCATCGAATCAACAAATGACCAACAAAACTGTCCAAGAACAGCTTGAGCGCTCAAGTGAGCGACCTTGAGCGCTCAAGCCATAATCTGACTCTCTGATTTCTGGCTTAAAATAGATGCTCAATGATTCTCAGGACCTTAGACATTCTAAACAAGAGTAATGGAAGATGATCCAGTCACTGTTTTGCAATAAAAATGAAGTTTTACAAAGATGTTGATCTTTGATCATCATAACATAGTTAACTAAAGTTCATGCATGTGTTTTTGAAGTAGAGATAGACTGTTTTTAGAGTCACATGAACACAGATAACCATTTAAACAATGATCAAAGCCAAGAAATGACACAAAAGCTTGCAAAACAGAAACTGTTCAGGACTGGGTTTGAGCGCTCAAGGCCTGAGGCTTGAGCGCTCAACCCCCGTTACAACTGCAGATTTGAAAAAGGTTTTGGAACAATATTTAGACCTCTGTGAGTTCAAGTCAAGTACAAAGAACTTGCTTGAACTCACTGGCCCTCCTCAGATGAACCAAAACAGTGAGTTCATCACATGTTTTACTACCTTTTGGAAATGCTTGAAGTTTGGACTTGATTCTGGGCTTGGGGATGATGATTGTGGATGGTTTTGGTCTATAATCTGGACGAATTGGACAATGTAGGTGATTGATTGATGATCAAGAACTTAATTTTGGACTGGAAGAATGGAATTTTCAAGCGGTTTTGGTAATAGACCAGTGGTTTTTGGTAGAGAGAGAGAGAGATGATCGAAATTCTGAGAGGCTTATGGGCTGGAGTCTCAGAATGGTTAACCTCTAAAACTAGGGGTGAAGAATGGTTTTTATAGAGTGAGTGGGAGGGAAGAGGAGAGAGAGAAAGAGTGGGTTTTGTATCTCAAGGGTATTTTTGGTGTATTTCTGGAGCTAGTGGAGTATAATGTACGTATATAGATCGTAGAGGATCATCCCCAGACGCTCCCATGCAGAAAATCTCATGATTAGATATTCTGCAGGTTGCTGACTGGATCAGAGTTGAGCGCTCAAAGCCGTGGGCTTGAGCGCTCAAGGGGCTTTCCCAAGGTTGAGCGCTCAAGGACAGGGGCTTGAGCGCTCAAGGTGCTTGATGGCAAATTGTCGGTTTGGCTTGGTTCAACACTGTTTGGGTTGGTTTGAGCTGTTTTGGTTGCTGCTTGGTTAATTTTGATCAAGTTCAAGTCAAACTCACAAGTTTCAGGTAATCCTGATTGGTCCGTTTCATCATCGGAAATACCCGAGCACATTTTGGGTTCAAAATTGGGGTGTCTACAGTTGCCCCTCTTGGATGAGACTCGATGCCATTGATTTGGTATGAGTGACGTCCAAGATAAAGACAGCCCAACTCGTCCCCCGTAATGCACTTCAAGCTGAAAAATGATTTAAACAAGCATAAAGCTCTCAAAATGATTTAAACGAGCATAAAGCTCTCAAAATGATTTAAACGAGCACGTGGCTCTCAAAATGATTTAAACGAGCGCGTGGCTCTCAAAATGATTTAAACGAGCGCGTGGCTCTCAAAATGATTTAAACGAGCGCGTGGCTCTCAAAAATGATTTAAACGAGCACGTGGCTCTCAAAATGATTTAAACGAGCGCGTGGCTCTCAAAATGATTTAAACAAGCATAAAGCTCTCAAAATGATTTGGAAAACTTCGTGCATACACTAATGCTATTAATAAACAACGATTTAAACGAGCACGTGGCTCTCAGAAAATGATTTGAAAACTTCGTGCATACGCTAATGCTATTAATAAACAATGATTTAAACGAGCACGTGGCTCTCAGAAAATGATTTAAAAAACTTCGTGCATACGCTAACGCGAAGCACACGTACATAACACGTTTCGATCTAGCACGATCAAATATTAAAATTCATGGATAAAATGAGCATTAAAATGATTGGGACTATTGAGTCCAAGGTTCACTAACAAAACACAAAGGATGCCTGAAATGCCCCTGCAAAGCTTGCAAAAGAAGCCAAAAACCTCTGCCAGGATTAGCCTTGAGCGCTCAGGGTGTACCCTTTGAGCGCTCAACCCAACCTTGAGCGCTCAAACTTAGAGCCTTGAGCGCTCAAACTTCGATTTGGTCCTCCAGCGCTCAAAGAGTCCAACTTAAGCGCTTGAACCCCTGAACAGGGACGACGGTCCAGAATCATAACGTTCGGTTTAACTTTGATTTACACCGATTAAACTCTCAGAACGTTTCAAAAACTTCAGAAATCAAATCCTCACACCTCTCTCGTGATTCCAAAACAAACCCAAACATTTTCTCACTCAAATTTCTGCCAAAATCAAAAACCCCCAATTTCTAGGGTTCGTCCGTACGATTCTCGGTTCAATTCAGTTCGATCAGGGCTCGGTTTGTGTCCAATTGGTTGGTTTCATGGAGGATACAAGTGGATCACGATCTCCGGTGGCCTCGCCGACGGCGGAGAGGGGCGGTGGTGAAACAGTGGTGCCACCACCGACGAGCTCGAGCGCTCAAGGGGATTTGCAGGAGACAGGGGTGGGTCCCACAGTGACCGGGACACCACCCATGGCTGCAGAGACGACGGGGAGAGATAGAGAGAGAGAGGAAGAAAGGGAGAGAGAGGGAGAAAGAGAGAGAGAGGATGGCAGTGGTGGTGGTGATCAATTAGAGGAGAGGGGCGGAGGTAATGGTGGTGGTGGTGATGGAGATCCAGCCACCAGGGCCACGGTGGCTAGTTGTGGTGATGGTGACGGTGGGGGCAGTGGTGGTGGTCCAGTGGTGGAGAGAGGAGAGGAGAGGAGAGAGGAGATGGCGGAGACGGCGGAGATGGCTGAGGTCCATGACGTGGACAGTGGTAGTAGTAGCGATGAGGCGGCCGAGGGTGTCCACTGGAGGATAGAGCCGAGACCTAGTCGGCAGCCTAGCGAGGGGGATAAGGGGAAATCGGTGGTGATTGGTAGTGAGCCGTCGGTCCAAGGACAGAGCAGTAGACCGACGACTCAGGGTCCGGTTGGGATCTCTCGGGAGGATTACCTTGAGCACGCGCCGCCGGAGGTAGTGATGGCGGCTGCAGTAGATGCCCCAGGGATTCTGGATGTGGTGAGGGCGGCCATAGTTGAGAGTAGAGAGAGAGAGGCGGCAATGCTACGGGAGGTCGCCGCTGAGGACGAGGCGGCGAGGGCCTTTTGCGAGGAGTTTGAGACAGAGGAGGCGGCGGAGGCGGCTAAGCTACGAGCCGAGGAGGAGGAGAGGGCGGCTGGACGGAGGGTGACGGTGGTCCAGGCTGCCAGACACTGGTTGAGGAGAGGGAGGCCGGCTTTCGACGCGGCGACTTACGCCCCACCGGTGCACCTCTTCGTGCCTTCCGCTGCAGACGATTACACTCCCCGACGGGAGTTGTACTTCGGAGAGGAAGTGCTTCTGGACCCCGAGGTCCACCTCTCGACCGACTGCTTGACGGTATGCTTGCCTTTCTTTCTTGTTTATTGCTTTCGCGCACTTTCAAAAGTTATCAAACCTGATTTTCATTGAATGATTGAATTACTGCTTGATTGATGGTTGAATTGAAATGCTGGACTAACGCCTAATTGCTTGTTTGTTGGTTGATTGTGTGCAGAGAAACTTGAGCTTGAAGGCTCACGAGGGAATGGGTTCCAGCTGGAAGATTTACCAGCAGCTACACGCCTCTGTGAGGGACTTGGTGGATTTGGCGGGATTCGGGAGGTTCATCCCGACTCTCACGAGCACGCAGCATGACCATGCCGTGGTGACGGCATTGGCCGAGAGGTGGAGGGACTCTACGAGTTCTTTCCATCTCGTCATTGGAGAGGCGACGATGACCCCGCTGGATTTCTCAGCGATCACGGGGTTGAGGGTAGGAGGAGACCCGATCCCGTTCGACTCGGGGATTGGCAGGGATGAGGCTGCGCTGCGGTGGTTCTTGGGTTTCGTACCCAACAAGGAGGGGGAGACGGCCACATATGGCCAATTCAAGCTGAAAGGGTTGGGTGAGCCGACCGATGAGGAGGACGTAGCACAGAGGGCGAGGTGCTACTTGTTATACCTATTTGGGGCCTCGCTGTACCCAAACAGGCGTAACAGGGTGCACCTCTCCTATCTTGGAGGGTTGAGGGACTTCACGGTTGCGGCGAGGTACAACTGGGGCGGGGCAGCACTCGGAAGCTGCTACGCGTTCATGAACGCTGTCTCAAGACGGAGAGGGACTAGCATCTCCGGACTATGGAGCGTCTGGGAGGTAAACACCGAACTTTCCTTTCAAATTTTCATGCATGCATTCAATATTCGCACTTGATTGACTGACTCATTTATTGCTAATCATGCAGCTCTGGGCCTACGAGGTGTTGGGGTTACACCCTCCGGAGACACGGCACCAGGATCCGGACGTCATCCCCCGAGCACTGTGCTGGGGTGAGGGCTTCCGCTACGGCGGCTCAGCGCGAGGGAACATCCACGTTCTCCGCGCTTCGCTGGACAGGCTCCCTGCTTCCTTGGTAAGAATCAGATTCTTTCACGTGTTCAAATTGCTTTCGATTTGCTTTCAACCCTGTACTTGATTACTAATGCTTGAACAACTTTTGCAGGTCCGCTGGAACATATGGGATGCTATCGATGAGCCTTACTTGGCCCCGAGCCGGAGGCTCACGAGGGGGAGGGTTTTGCTTGAGTGCCAGTATGGCTGGTTCTGGTACCTCGGCGACAGGGTGGTACGCCAGCCGATACGGGCTGGCGGACCACAGGTGCCAGGACACCTTCCTCCTCGGGTGCTGATGACGTCTCGGTATACACTGGCAGAGATCGAGCGTTTTACGACGCCTGACCTGGACTTGAGCCAGCACCTGCGTCCGGCCTTGAGCTACGGAGATTATTTCAAGAAGTATTTGGCTGGTTCGCTGGAGTCGGAGGAGTGGCGAGACAAGGTAGAGGAGGAGAAAGCCGCGAAGGCGCGGGCCTCAGCTGGAGGGATGACTGGAGGTAGAGCCGAGGGTGTTGGTACCTCGACTCAGGAGGCGGTGACGGCCAGGTGGTGGGTGCTTGTCACTTCTGCCGGCGGAGAGGCAGGGGATATAGACATCCCGAGGCCACCGGCAGACTTTCCACGGCTCTCGACACCGGTAAGAAATACTTCAATTGTCTAAACTCACATGCTTTGATTTTGTATACCCAAATGTACTGATGACTCAAATTATGATTTGCTTGCAGGTTTCACAGGAGGCGGCACAGACTTTGCACGAGCAGAACCGAGGACTACGCGTCCTGATTCGCCGCCTCATTGCCGGGGAAGAGGTTACTATCCGCCGAGAGGGCGAGCCAGCACCTCCTGCTGCCCCTGGACCCTCCCGTCCGAGAGTTGCACCGGTATGTAATCCATTATTGCTTGCATTTTGAATTTCTTGATTATACCGTGTACTGATTCCTTTTTCTGTTTGCTTGATGATGCAGCCGCCTGTGTACAGGAAGAGGCCCCATGCTGAAGTGGACGGCCCTGGAGATATGACTGTGAGGCTCGGGCGTTCAAAGATGGCGGCGGCGAGCCCTGAGGAGGAGAGACCGCGGAGATCATCCCGCCGGAGAGTGGAGGTAGCTACTGAGGGGATAGTTGAGACTACGAGCTCGAGCGATGATAGCGTTGATGACGCCAACTACCCCTCTTCCCGGCTGGAGCGACAGGAGCAGCGACGCGGAGGTGAGACCGAGAGCACCGACGAGACAATGGATGAGTCGGAGTAGTGCACAATAGACATAGAGTAGTTTAGAGTTTTGCTTTTGCTTTTCTTCCTTTCTTTTGATTGGGCCTGCGTGCCCCAGGTAGATAGGTGGATTGGGCCCGCGTGCCCCGGCTGCAGATTTTCTGATTGGGCGTTGTGTGCCCTGGTAGATAGTGATGATACTCGGTTTGACATTTTTGCTTTTCATGAATTTGGATCAGTTTATACATGATTTGCACTTTTGTTTGTTCATCGTATTATTTTCTGCTTTTGATATTCAGACGAACAAACCTGTCGTAGAATGTACATAATTTATCCACTAAATTTCGAATTCAAAAATCCAAGAACAAAAGCTTTAAAACTTGACTTTAAAGAAAAGCTAACATGTTCGGAAATTTGGACGAAACATGATTATTTGAGTGTACGTACAAACGGAATATGTATGTACAAGCCGCACATCTCGACACACTTCTTGCATGTAAACAAACTATACAAACTATACAAAACAACCTCTGAACGGAATTTGATGTTCATAAGGCATATTTGAAAATAAAATGCTCCGTGAGCCTATTTAGATGTGATGGATTGCCATGCTGTCATTTCGACCAAGCCACAAATGACATAAATGCCCCTACGATCATCTCCATTTAACAAGGAAATTCCCCGAATCATTTTTGATATGGCGGCGGCCGCCATCCAATTGCTTGAGTTGGCCGTTGATATCCCAAAACCTTGCATGATCAAAGAAATGTCTCGGGAACCGCTCCGACAAGTCATAAATGCTTATTGACACATGCCTCAATGATGAAAAAGGGCTAGTAGGCTTGAGAAATGGATTTGAACGTCCAATAGCCGTTTCTTAGTTCCAAACTCCCTCACATACGTATCCCGTGTCCGAACGTGTATCGGCTTGTTAATTCGAGGAACGGGACGCTCCGTGAAGTCATAAATGTCCATTGGGACTTGTCCCGGGTGTTGGTTAAGGGTTAGGAGGCTTAGAAGAGGTTTCGGGCATCAAACGGGCCAAAATGCTGCTGCTGCTGTTTCTGCTGTTCTGCAGGCCTTGAGCGCTCAATGGGGTTTGAGCGCTCAAACTCAGCACCTTGAGCGCTCAAGGTGGTTTTAGGGGGTTGAACGCTCAAACTCAGCACCTTGAGCGCTCAAGGTGGTTTCAGGGGGTTGAGCGCTCAAGGTCATGGGCTTGAGCGCTCAAGGTCATGGGCTTGAGCGCTCAAGGTCTGTGCTGGGCAGGCTAGTGATGTTGCTTCCCAATGCATTTTTGGACCCTTTTGCATGATTTTCTCTGCCCCAAATGTCTTGTTGCACTGCTATAACATCTCCCAAGCTTTGAACATCACCTTCCCAAGGTCTTTTCACACTTTTCCCATAAATGCCATGCTTTTCCAATACATTTTCAAATTTTCCAATAAAAACACTTTGGAAACATATGCTTGACCATCTTGAAAATGTAATCTTTGATTTCCAATGTTGCATGGTAATTTTGTAAGGTTCCTCCCAAATCTTCTATAAATACCATCCATGATCAAACCTTTCCCACACACCATTTCCATATTGATTTTCATTTCTTATTCCATTCATCTTTCCTATCAACCTTTCATTGCTTCCCATGGCTGCCCTTGACCCTTTCGTTATCAACACTTGGGTTGCTAGCTTTGAAAACATTGATTGGTTCAACTTCCGAGTTCTTGGCCTCAACGCTCTTCGCCACCTCCATACTTTTCCTATCCGCCAAGATATCTTGCATGCCGCGGTTCGTTGTTGGGATTCTGAGCTCCATGTATTCCGTTTTGGGATGCAAGAGCTTTGCCTGATTGTTGAGGAATTTCAGGCCTATTTGGCGGTCGTGCTTTCGCCGTTCCCGTCATACCACCCATTCGTGAAAATTATGCCACTATTCTTAGCAGGAAGCTTGGTCTTGGGAATGGCGTTGCGCGCTTCTTGATTCGCAACGAGACCCTCAACGTTCTTCGTCTCTTTGCGGATTACAGTCCAATAGGCGACCTTTTAGATTTTACCGTTCAAAACCGGCGCATGTTTGCACTTTGCATGTGCCTCTTGGCATTGTATCTGTTGGTCCCATGTGATGGCCATCCCAGTTCTGCCATTGTCGGCGTTGCCGCTCAGATTGAACAACGGAGGGATGTGGTTCCTTTGGTTTTGGCCGAGACAATCATGGGCTTGGATGCGGTTAAGGCTGGAAGGACGAACATTTTTGCCGGAAGTCCGCTTTTGCTTCAGGTTTGATTTATTTGGTTCGGACATTTTGGTTTTGGGGATTTTGGTTGTTTGGCTTGGTTTTGACTTTGGCTCGGATATTTTTGGTTTTGTAGGTATGGCTGTGTGACAAGGTTGGGCTTTTGAGGGAGCCGGCGGGTGATTGGGTTTATGAACCACGGACTTGGGTGAGGAGGCCATTTGTGCATGATGAGGTTGATGAAGATGAATGGCTTGATTTTCTCAGGTCTTTAGAAGAGGATCACATCACTTGGCGGTGCCACTGGTTGCCTTTGTCGGACATGACGGCCAATCACATGGGAGATACATGGGTGATTCTGGCGGGATTACAAGGGTATGCCTACTATTTTCCAATACGCATCCTCCACCAATATCGCATCCGTCAAGAAGTGGAGTACTCAGTTCCTGCCACTTTCAGTCTTCCCACATTTAGACATTCCGTCCTCGAGCACTACCGTACTTCTTGGAGAAATAGGGTTCTTTGGGCTCCTGATCCCTACCCAACTATTCATTTGAATGGACATTACAGGGATTGGATGAGAGGGAAAATGGAAACACGACGCTGAAGATATTAGCGCAATTCGACTCTCGACTTACTAAGCTGTTTCCCAAAATAAATGGTGCATTTTTTTTTTAGGCTGCTCAGTTTATGTAATCGAAGAAGTGATTTGAATAAAATTGAACGATGAAGGGTTTCCCCCTCTTGGTTCATTCAGTTTCATATGTTATCTCCTTCGAAAACTGCGAAAACATGGACCAACTCATCAGATTTAAACCGAACCCCGAGATAGGGTTGCCTACGTATCCCTCTTCAAGGAATCAGGTCATAGCGTAGTTCAAGCAAAGGTTCACTCGGGTATTAACACTCTCCTTTTTGCGCTCTAAATTTTGCCCGGTACCGCCTTTTCAGGTTTTCGGTCCAGCGAGCTTCTTTGAACTTTTGCCTTAAATTTTGCCTAGACTGCCCAGTGTGGGTTTTCAGACTAGCAGGCTTGCTCTAATTTTTTCTTGGATCGGCTCGCCCTTGCGATTTTCCGTCCAACGAGCATCTCTCAGGGGTAATATCGTTTGAGTTGGTCTAAATTGACAAGATTGCTGAACTCGTTGCCATCCAGATCAAGGATCACTGCTGCCCCACCATCGAGAATGGTCTTGATGATATATGGTCCTGCCCATTTCGGCCTGAATTTCCCTCGTGGATCAAATATCGGTGCCCGAATTTCTTTCACCACCATGTCCCCTTCAATCAAATCCCTGGATTTCACTTTCTTGTTGAATGCGCGGGCAATTCTTCTCTGATATCCCTGAATGTGATACAATGCCCGCAATATCCTTTCGTCAAACAACATCAACTCTGAAAATCTGTCGCTCAACCAGTCAGCCTCATTGATTTCATTTTCTATCATCACCCTTAAAGAAGGCACTTCAAGCTCGATGGGAAGTACCGCTTCCATACCATAAACCAAAGAGTATGGTGTTGCCCCTGTTGGAGTTCGGATCGAAGTGCGGTACCCCCATAATGCCAATGGTAACTTCTCATGCCAATCCCTAGATGATTCGATGGTTTTCTCCAAGATGTTCTTGATTGACTTGTTGGCTGCTTCCACTGCTCCATTGGTTTGTGGTCTGTATACTGTTGACTTGTGCACCCTGAACATTGAATTCCTCAAGCACCTCCGCTGCCCTTCCTTTGAAATGCACACCATTGTCAGACACGAAGGCATTGGGAACCCCATATCGATAAATGATGTTTTGCTTAATGAAATGAGCCACCTGTACTGCGGTCAATGTAGCGTAAGAAGCTGACTCAACCCACTTTGTGAAATAATCAATCGCCACCAATATGAACTTGTGACCATTAGATGCTGGCGGCGTGATTTTCCCGATCACATCTATTCCCCATACTGAGAAAGGCCAAGGTGTTGTCATTGTATGAAGTTCAGACGGTGGAACATGAATGAGATTAGCATGGACTTGACACTTATGACATCTCTGCACATACTGAACGCAATCTGTTTCCAAAGTTAACCAGAAATACCCTTGCCTCAGAATCTTCTTTGCCATCATCAATCCGCTCATGTGGGGACCGCAGATTCCTTCATGAATTTCTTCCATTACCCTTTTCGTGTCATCACCATGGATGCACAACTTGTGCATGCCACAGTATGATCTTTTGTATAACCTTCCACCACAGAGGATGTATTGTGATGCCAGCCTTTGTAATGCTATTCGATCTTTCTTGTTTGCTCCTTCCGGATATTCTCCTTTCTCAACCAAATTCCAGATATCATGGTACCAAGGCAAACCATCGTCAATTTCACCAATACTCATCACATACTCATAGGCTGGCCTATTCCTTTGCTCGATCATGATCGGTCTCATTCTTACTCCCACTGGTAATTCCACCATAGATGCCAAGGTTGCAAGGGCGTCGGCAAACTAATTCTTCATTCTTGGGATATGCATGAAAGTAACTTGCTCAAACCGATGAATCAGGTCGTCAAGGTCTTTGTGGTATGGCTTCAATTTTTCTTCTCGTACTTTCCAATCACCGTTGGCTTGGGAAACCACCAGATTCGAGTCTCCAACCACTTCCAATTTCTTTACCCCGATTTCAAGAGCAGCCTCCATTCCTACGATGCATGCTTCATACTCCGCCTGATTATTGGTAACTTCGAAATTTAATTTGAAAGAGAGGGGAATGTGAGGCCCTTCCGGGGAGACCAATAATATGCCGATCCCGAATCCTCTCTGATTTGCTGCTCCATCGAAGTACAATTTCCAAACATCTTCTGCTACCATCATAACACTTTCATCGGGAAACTGGAACTCCGTATCCTCAGGCCCTTCGATCGGATGATCTGCCAAGAATTCTGCCACAGCCCTGCCTTTTACTGATTTTCGCGTCACATACTTGAGCTCAAATTCAGCCAACAGAAGCAACCATCGTGCTAACTTTCCGGTGAGCGCTGGTTTTTCAAACAGATATTTGAGAGGATCCATTCGAGAAATCAACACCACCGAATAAGCTAACATGTAATGCCTTAACTTTTTAGAGGCCCATACGAGAGCCCAACAGGTCTTTTCTAATGGCGTGTATCTTTCTTCGGCTCTGACCATCTTTTTGCTTAAATAATACACCGCCTTCTCGACACCTGCTTCACCTTCTTGTGCCAACATGCAACCCATTGCAGACTGTGTAACCGATAAATACAAAATTAGAGGCTTTCCGGGCGTTGGCGGTAACAATACTGGGGGATTTTGAAGATACTGCCGAATTGATTCGAAGGCTTTCTGGCACCTGTCTTCCCATTTGAATGGTACTCCTTTCTTGAGTAAATGAAACATCAGCTCGCAAGTTGAGGTCAACTTGGCGATGAATCTGCTGATGAACTGAATTTTCCCGAGAAAACTCCGAACCTCCTTTTCTGTCTTTGGCGGCTCCATTTCTAGTATTGCTTTGATTTTCGATGGATCAACTTCAATCCCCCTGGTGGTAATCATAAATCCCAGCATTTTCCCGGCGGTGACTCCGAATGTGCACTTTTGTGGATTGAGACGCATCCGGTACTTCCGTATCCTTTCAAAGAATTTGCGTAATGCTGGGAGATGCCCTTCCCTCTCTTTGGCCTTTACAATCATGTCATCCACATACACCTCAACTTCTCGGTGCATCATATCATGTAACAGAGTTGTGGCCACTCGTTGATAAGTTGATCCTGCATTCTTCAATCCGAATGGCATGACCCTGTAACAAAACGTCCCCCATTCAGTGGTGAAGGTTGTTTTCTCTCGGTCTTCTGGCGCCATCAAAATCTGGTTATATCCCGAAAACCCATCCATGAATGACAGCAGCGCATGCCCTGCCGTGTTATCTACCAGTACATCAATGTGAGGCAAAGGAAAATCATCTTTCGGGCTGGCCTTGTTCAAATCTCTGAAATCTACACACACCCTGACTTTTCCATCCTTCTTAGGCACTGGCACAATATTTGCAACCCACTGTGAATACTCAGTTACCATCAAAAAGCCGGCATTGAACTGCTTGGTAACTTCCTCTTTGACCTTTTCAACCCAATCTGGCCTGATCTTCCTCAGTTTCTGCTTTACCGGTTTTGCATCGGGCTACAAGGGAATGCGATGTTGCACAATTTCAGGATCGATTCCGGGCATATTTGCGTGGGACCAAGCGAAAACATCTTCAAATTCTTTGAGCAAATCAACGAGTAATCCTTGTTCCTCCGAAGATAGCCCGGAACCGATTTGAACCATGCGAGGATTTTCCTCATCTCTCAATTTAATTGAAATTACTTCTTCTTTTATTGGCTGAGAATGCCTTTCATTTTCCCTTTCGATTAGGGACTTAAGTTCTTTGGGTATTTCTCCCTCGTACTCAGTCTCATCATCGTCGGGGTCAACACAATTTATTTCGGGAACAGCAAAGTAAGCGAAATCAGCATTTATTTCATTAACAAAGCCCTCTGGGGCACAATACATGGCATCAGACTCAAACTCAAAATAGAAATGACGACGTGGAGGGCCATGAGGCACAAACTCCGACTCACAATCAAACTCAAACCCTGACTCAGACTCGAACCCTAACTTAGTGAATGCATTAGTAAATTTTACAACAGGAGTGAAAGTGCAATTCTTGTATTCACCGACTGCATTCACTATCAGCACGCTGGGATCTTCAAAGGCCTCCTGTCCGAGCATCATCACTGCTGGCTCCTCTTTATCCTTACCTGTTAGACTGACCTCATCGAACATCGACATCAAGATCCCACCATCCAAAGCTTCCGTCCAATCCGCTTTAAGGTCTTTCACCAATTTCTCGACCTTTTCATGTTCATCTTCGCTATCCCAAGCATCGTTAGCAAAGATCTCGAATCCGGGGTGCACCTCTCCACTTATTTCATTTACGAACGGCTCAGGCTGGCCGTGATATGGTGCATTCGACCCTTCCCCAATAAAGCGGATCCGTCGGTTTGCACTGCTGCTTGCTCGATTGGTTCTTGTCTTTTGCATCTCTTTCAGTGTAGGTTCATACCCTAATCCGAAACGGCCTCGCTGAGAAGGGAATTCTGGAAACTGAGCCACCCCCTGATGAGTTCGACCCAAACCGGTGCCCGGCAGATAAGACATCCTTCTCATCATTTCGAGAGCTGTGGTGCTGATTGAAAAATCATCATCTATGCGAAGCGTGAACACACCACCGGATGTATCAAAAGCAAAGCCCCCAAGCTGAACATCATTTTCGTCATGCATGATTTCTAACAAAGGAGCATTATCTTCAGCATGAGGGCGAATGCCTGTGTCTCCATAGAGGGCAACCGTTCCACTTTCCAAGCCAAGCAGAACCTTTTGATGCAAGGTGGATGGGACTGCCATGATATCGGGTCGATGCATCCAAGGACGTCCTAACAGCAAGTTGAACGAAGCTGGGATCTCAAGCACATGGAACTCAACTGTTGATCTGAACCCTTCCGCAGCAATCTCCATTTCAACAGTCCCAAGCATATTGCGGCGGGTGTTATCATAAGCTCGAACAGTGAGACTAGATGGCGTGAAATCCTTTGGTTTAAGCCCCAAGCATAGAGCTGTTCGGAGAGGGCATACATTGAGTGCGGACCCATTGTCTATCAATACAACCGGGATCCATTTCCCCATGCACTTCATGGTGACATGCAAAGGCTTGTTGTGGTCAGTTCCCTCGAGCGGCAGATCGGCTTCAGTAAAGGTTACGACATGCTTGGTTGGTTTGGTGGTAATGGTAGGTTTGGTGATAATGGCGGCTACCATGGCTTCAGGGGTGATGTCTGGTGCAACTTCCATACAGGACAATGCTTGAGCGAGCTTCTGGCGATGCTCGCTGGAGCTCATAAGCAATCCCCAAATGGTAAGTGCGGCTGGGGTTTTCTCAAGTTGTTTCTGGATGGGATTTTCTTCGTTGGTTGGTGGAGGCTTTGGACGAGGGGCACGACTGTTTGCCGCGGAGGTAGCTTGGGATTGGTTATTTGTTGGGTTAAAGAGGTTTTGGAAATCGATTGGGTTAGCAATTGGGTCGCTGAGGTTGTTTGGATAGTGCGGCATGGCTAGGTTGTTTGGTAGAGTTGGGTTGTTTTGTGGGGTTGGGTTATTTTGTGGAGCTAGGTTAAAAGGTGGCTGGTTTGTGGTATTTGGTTGTGGGTTAGAGGTGTTTCCGGTGAACATTTGGGGTGGTTGATAAAACCGACCACTCCGAAGGAGGTGGAGAACCGAGTCAATGTCATCCCCCCATAAATCAGTGTAGTCTGTGTAGAAATCCACAAGATCCCCCTCTGCCTTTCTCTTTCCCCTCACAATACTGGCTTCTTCCAAACCCTTGGTAATCCCTTCCACAGTCGCTTCGCTCCAAACATCTCCATTCTCCATGGCGGCTTCGTTAACAGCCCAAACCTCGTTGTTTCCAACCCACAGCGGTGCTATGCCCTCATTCTGATTGGCCCACATGTTTGCTACCACATTTTCCTCCATTTGTTGCCCCCAAACATCGGGTAAATCTTTGTTCAACACCGTGACATTGCAATCCTCCGGAATCTGCACTTGTGGTGCCGGAAGATTCTCATCAACTATGTAGTCATAAGGTGTGAATTCTATCCCCTCCGTCATTCGATTTATGGCTTGCTCACTCATCATGGAGAAATCGGGGCGACCCTCCCACAATGGTGGCATCGGAAAATACGATTCATCAAAGAACATGGGGAGTGTGGACCCATCCAAAGGATCATTAGGGTCCATGAGCTGCCACTCGTTTGGTGTAGGATCCCACTCAACTTCTTGCGCACCATTGAATGCCCCAACTTCTTCTTGCCAATTTTGCCCTTGCCCTTCTTCCATTGGTTGCATTACTGGCAATGGTTCGAAAAGATTAGGAAGTGCAAATCCATCAAGCGGATTTGCCAACATCGGATCCCAAAACTGATTAATCATGGCACCAAATGGGGGTCCTTCATTTAACTGTTCATTTTGCGGCCAAGCTTCTTCATTCGCCACATTATTGGCCACCATCTGTTCATACTCGTGAGCTTCCATGGCCATTATCAAATCACCCCATTCTTGCCATACATTGGGGGTTTAGGTGCACATCAAGAAAACATGCCTTGCATTCATCGGGTATAGGCACAATGGGCTTGGGATCTGTTTCGGGTATGATGTACTGACTTGGGTCAAATGGAGTGGGGTTTAGGCCTTTTTGAGTGGAGTTGAGGGTAATCTGGCCTATGTCACTGTTTCTTTTGTGAGCTGGCAGGGGATTTGTGAGGATGTTGGGCTTTTCAGTGGGGTCTCGGATTTGTTTGTTGTCAATGAGATCTTGGATCTCATGACGCAGGCGTTGACATCTTTCGGTGGGATGGCCGGGTGTTTGGTGGAATATGCAGAAGGTGTTTGGGTTATATGTTGGTGGGGGATTTTGTGGGGGTGGAGTTGGCTGAAGGGGTTTGATCTTCCCCTGTTGCACGAGTCGCTCGAAAGCAACAGGTAGGGGTAAAGGAAGAGGGGTAAAAATACGCCGTCCTCTTTGGTTTTGCAGTGGTTGAGTTGGCTGAGTAGGTTGAGATAGGATGGCATTTATGGGTTCAGCTTTATGGGGTTGATGATTTGCGGAGTTGGATGAGTTACCGGCTGTGTAACTGGGGTTGGCGTATAGGGAGGAGGTGTTGCCGATGTAGTTTCGCTTGGGTTTGGGGAATGAGTCTCCTTTTTTCAACATCCCGCTCTGCAGAGCTTCTTCAATTGAAAGACCCATCTCAAAATAGGTCTCGAAGTTATGTGCTTGGGCCATGACCATGTACTGAGCCAAATCGGGCTGTAGATTCTTGGTTATAATGCGCATTTGATCTTTGTCACTGGGACGATCGGTCATTTGCGCAGCCTTGGCTCTCCACCTTTTCACAAAATCGGCGAATGACTCCCTCTCCTTCATCTTGATACTCTCAAGTTCACGAGTGGTGACCTTGAGTTGCACGTTATACTCGTATTGCTTAACGAAAGCAGCCACCATTTCTTCCCAAGTTTGTCTCTTCGAAATGTCAAGGGATAAGAGCCACTGGAGAGCGGGCCCTGTGAGGGTTTCATGAAACATTTGACCCATAGCAAGCTCATCGACTTCTTGTAATGAGAGGGAGCTCACGTAAGCCTGAACATGTCCTCTCGGATCACCAGTCCCATCAAACTTCTCGAAGTCCACATGTTTGAATTTCTTAGGGAGCTTGGCACCTGGGAATATGCAGAGTTTGTTCATGTCAAAACCGGTGACGGCTCGTTTCTCGTTTTTGGCCACAGATTCTTCTAGTTTGAGGATCTTAGCTAGCGTTTCCGCCAATTGGGGATTCTCAGGGGGAGGTGGTTGTTCCGGATGTTCATCATTAGGAACCTCTTGTTCCCGAGCTTCACCATCGGGTATTCGCTGCTGAGGTGGGGGAAGTCGACTCTGTATGTTTACCATAATCGCCATGAGTTGGGCAATTCGGGTATCATTCCGGACCCTCTCATCATGCATTTCCTTTCTCATCTGTTCAAACTCATTCGGGGGATCCTGTTCCTGTTCTGCCGACATACTTGACTCAGCCTTTGGTGATAAGGACCTAGACAGTCTCTGTCCGGGAGGTCGAGTCCAAACAGGTAAGGTCTTCTTCTTCTTTGCAGGCCCAATGATTAAAAAACTGATCAAAAGCAAAAGCCGGACTCAGATGCGTACTCGTTGCGTCTATTATGCACAAAAAGAATGATTTACAAATGCTCTCAATCGTCTCGCCGCGACTCAACTCACGGAGTTAGTCCTATTTCTAGCCTTAGGAGTTAGTCTACCGGTTTCGGAACTCACTTGGAATCGTTCGCACAGCAGATTGTGTCAACACCACGGGTAAGTCGTTTTACTCGGCAATTACGGCTTCAACCTACAGCCTAGATGCTGAAACCGCAATCGTTATCCTTTCTTTGACCATCCGAGACAAAGCAATGAGGTGTCGCAACCCAGTTACAATCGATTCCAAGGCTAGTCCGAAACACGGGTGACCGTTTGGGCACTGTCAACACCGGAGGTATCTCAAACTCCGTGGATTTAAAGTCTCCTAGACTGAACCCCACAGTTTTGGAAGATTGCCCCAATCCTCAAGTTTTCTTTTAAAGCAATAAGTCCTTAAAATTGGATAATCGGATTTGGGAAACTCTAATTCACACGAATTCCGACAATGATCTAAGATTAGAAGCCTAAGGGCGATTGATCCTTCTCGGGCCAAGGTCCCTTAAACCTGTTTAGATCAGTGTTTATGAATTTGATGATCCAAATTTTCCCATGTCCGGTTATCCTAAAGACCAACTCGCAAGAACAGCGCGCATACGGAGTGCACGACTCATCATCGGGCCAAGGCAACCTTCTACTAACCGCGAGACTTTAAAAACTAAACTGAAAAACAAAACGGACGAACGCTCGCGACAACGATGTACAATGCAAATGCATGAATGGCATGGCGGGGAAAACGGTAACAGATAGCATGTTAACATGGCGGAGCACGTAAACTTAACACACGGGTAAGCTGCTAAACGTGGGGTTCTATGGCTAATTATATGCGAAAGGCTGGTTTTGGTCATTGAGGGTACCCCGGACTCAAAATCAAAACCGCCTCCTACCGTCAAAAGACGATAGTGACGATATGATTTATCACGGTTGAGGGCTGCTGGGCATTTCGGGATTCCCTGTCACCGGCAAGCCAGGCAGGATTGCCAAAACACGCCAGCGGGGCTAAGAACCATGCAAGTGCAATGCAAAATCGAACTTCAAATATTTGAAAAATCCCACAAAACGTCTTTCAAATTAAACCCACTTTGATTAACACATATTTCAATAAAATTACACAAGTGTAATAAAAATTGCACAAGTGTAATTAAATAAAATATATATTAACCAATAGATCCCCAGCGGAGTCGCCAGCTTGTGGACGGCCCACTGAGATTCGGTGCGATTCGCGTTCGAAAAGATTGTGATTGTTTGAGTCGCCACCCGGATTTTAGGTCCGAACCCGAGAAACCGATAAAAATATGACTCACTACCCATGGAAAAAGGTTTTACCAGCCATTGCGAAACCAAAGACTTCTCGGATTCGGGGGTTTGGTTACGAGAGAGGAAGGGTTTTACGGCACCCCTCTCGCTCGGTCCGTGAACCGGTCTCTACTCAACATTTTGTGGGATTCTGAAAATATTTGAAATTCGATTTGTTCACAAAAATAAGGAAACGGGGATGGGAATCACGTAAACAACAAGAAAACATGAAAATATAAATTTAAAGTGGATGCTTGTGCGCATGATCTACATGAATGATGATAATGATGATAAGCGGAATTATTACAAATATTTACAAGAAATGTGAAATTACAGAAAATACACAACAAACCCAGAAAGTACAAACATTGAAGCCCAACAAACTGTTTTGTAAACTGGATTCCAGAATAGGGATTGAGCGCTCAAAGACCTAGGCTTGAGCGCTCAACCTCTTCAAACCAGTTTGAGTGCTCAAGGCACATGGGTTGAGCGCTCAAACCAGTTCCTAGCCTTTATGAAATTACACCTTTTTATAACTTCTTTTCGAGATCGATTACTTATTAAGGACTTTTTTAGGAGAAACAAGTAAGAGTAAATTGATCAATCTCATAAAGAAGGATGAAAAGAATGAAATTTCGATGAATCCACAAGAAAATGTTTAAAAATAGAGGAAAAGAGGAGAATCCAGGTCCTGAGCATAACAACAATATCTCACACACACAATTAACAAGTTACTCCAAGATCCGTCATCGAATCAACAAATGACCAACAAAACTGTCCAAGAACAGCTTGAGCGCTCAAGTGAGCGACCTTGAGCGCTCAAGCCATAATCTGACTCTCTGATTTCTGGCTTAAAATAGATGCTCAATGATTCTCAGGACCTTAGACATTCTAAACAAGAGTAATGGAAGATGATCCAGTCACTGTTTTGCAATCAAAATGAAGTTTTACAAAGATGTTGATCTTTGATCATCATAACATAGTTAACTAAAGTTCATGCATGTGTTTTTGAAGTAGAGATAGACTGTTTTTAGAGTCATATGAACACAGATAACCATTTAAACAATGATCAAAGCCAAGAAATGACACAAAAGCTTGCAAAACAGAAACTGTTCAGGACTGGGTTTGAGCGCTCAAGGCCTGAGGCTTGAGCGCTCAACCCCCGTTACAACTGCAGATTTGAAAAAGGTTTTGGAACAATATTTAGACCTCTGTGAGTTCAAGTCAAGTACAAAGAACTTGCTTGAACTCACTGGTCCTCCTCAGATGAACCAAAACAGTGAGTTCATCACATGTTTTACTACCTTTTGGAAATGCTTGAAGTTTGGACTTGATTCTGGGCTTGGGGATGATGATTGTGGATGGTTTTGGTCTATAATCTGGACGAATTGGACAATGTAGGTGATTGATTGATGATCAAGAACTTAATTTTGGACTGGAAGAATGGAATTTTCAAGCGGTTTTGGTAATAGACCAGTGGTTTTTGGTAGAGAGAGAGAGAGATGATCGAAATTCTGAGAGGCTTATGGGCTGGAGTCTCAGAATGGTTAACCTCTAAAACTAGGGGTGAAGAATGGTTTTTATAGAGTGAGTGGGAGGGAAGAGGAGAGAGAGAAAGAGTGGGTTTTGTATCTCAAGGGTATTTTTGGTGTATTTCTGGAGCTAGTGGAGTATAATGTACGTATATAGATCGTAGAGGATCATCCCCAGACGCTCCCATGCAGAAAATCTCATGATTAGATATTCTGCAGGTTGCTGACTGGATCAGAGTTGAGCGCTCAAAGCCGTGGGCTTGAGCGCTCAAGGGCTTGGCGCTCAAGGGGGCTCCCTCAAGGGGTTGAGCGCTCAGCGCTCAGGGGGGGCTTGAGCGCTCAAGGTGCTTGATGGCAAATTGTCGGTTTGGCTTGGTTCAACACTGTTTGGGTTGGTTTGAGCTGTTTTTGTTGCTGCTTGGTTAATTTTGATCAAGTTCAAGTCAAACTCACAAGTTTCAGTTAATCCTGATTGGTCCGTTTCATCATCGGAAATACCCGAGCACATTTTGGGTTCAAAATTGGGGTGTCTACACATATGAAAGGAAATAGATCTCAAGATCCTCCGGCAGGGGGACAACGGGTTTTGGTTCGGTAGCTGTGATGATATAGAGGCTAGGGTCAAATTTAGTGGAGGTAAGGTCTTTGTAGTGGAGATGAAGGATATCTGGCCGACTTGGGCGTTTTGCTTGTGATTTGGTAAAGGATTAGAAATGGTGTTGGGTTTTTGATCAGGGAGTGGAAGGGTTCTGTCGTCCACAAGATCTTGGACTTTATGCTTGAGACGGATGCAGTTATTGGTATGATGGCCAGACATTTGGTGGTAGGCACAATAGGTGTTTGGGTTATGGTTAGGAGGAAGCTCTTTGGATGGCTCTCGAGGTTCGAGTGGCTGGATGAGGTTTTTTTCAAGTAGTTTTTTGTATACTGTGACAAGGGGAAATGGGAGTGGGTGAAATTCTCTTCTTGGTGGGGGAGCCGTTTGCTGGAATCGTGGCTGGGTTGTGATCTGGTTAACAAGTTCGGCTTTGACTGGTCTGGGATTGGAAGAGCTGGCTTGGTTTTGATTGTAGTTGCTGGGTCCAAACAAGGTGTTGATGTTGCCAGAGTAAACTCGTCTTGGTTTAGAGGTAGGTTCACCTTTCTCAAATATGCCGCTTCGGAGAGAATCTTCAACTGCCAGGCCGGCTTCATAGAAAGTCTTGAAGTTAGCGGTGGTCTGAAAGACTACCAAGTGCTTGGCAAAATCCGGTTCTAGATTCCTCGTGATAATTATCATCTGCTCCTTTTCTGAAGGTCGCTCCATCATCTGAGAGGCTTTTCCTCTCCATCTCTTAACAAAGTTAGCGAAGGACTCATTCTTTCCTATCTTGGTTGACTCCAGTACCCGGATAGTCATCTCAAGTTGAATGTTGTAATTGTATTGGGCGACAAAGGATGCCCCAATATCCTCCCATGTCCTCTTTTTGGAGATATCCAGATTTAGAAACCAGCGGAGTGCAGGCCCAGTTAGAGTTTGTTGGAACATTTGGCCCATTGCATCCTTTCCAACGTCATACATGGATAAAGTGCCCGCATACGTTTGCAGATGTGCTTTCGGGTCACCGCTGCCGTCAAACTTGTCCCAATCCATTGGTTTGAACTTGTCGGGGAGCTTCGCATCTGGGAAAAGGCACAACTTCTCCATATCGATTCCTGTAGCTGCTATTTTCTCCTGTTTCTGAACAGACTCCTCGAGTTTAGCTAGCTTGGTCAATACTGACTCCATGTTTTGACCACTTGAGTCCCCTGTTGGTGGCGGGAGTTGAGAAGTTAATTTCTGAATCATGAGCATCATCTGGGCCATCTGCTTTGCGCTGTTGGCTTTCTGCTCCTCTAAAGCATCCTTAAGAAGCTGAATTTCATCTGTTTCTCCTGACATAGCTGAGCTCCTGGTTGACTGTTCTGTTCCTGACTCAGTTCGAACTAATCGCTGTTCGGGGATTCGAACCCAACCTGGTATGAGGTTTCTCTTCTTTTTGCCAATGGTTAGTACTGATGAATATGCACAAACGGAACTCAGGGATGCAGTGTGTAATGTATGTGCAAAATGGAAGAGAGTCTATGTACAAGAGAAAGATGCATGATGCATGAAAGGATTGCCCCAATTTCCTTCTTATTTTGTTGGATATATTCAAATTCCCATGATTTATGAAAACAACGGCCGGACCGGAGGTTGCCTACGTATCCCCATGGAGAGGAATCAGGCCGTGACGTAGTTCAGGACTACAAATTTGGCTCTTTTTCTCAAAAGGTCTTTTCATTAAAAGCATGGAATATTTACAAACTGACATGACAACCGACTTGACAACAAACTCGATAATCAAACGGCAACAGACTCGATAATCAAAGGTGCTAAGAATCACAAGCTGGATTGATTCTTCAAAAGAAGCCATGCTGGCTGGATTAAGTCAGTAGATATTCACATCTGGTGGCAACAGACTCGATAATCAAACGGTAACAGACTCGATAATTAAAGGTGCTAAGAATCACATGTTGACCTGATTCTTCAAAAGAAGCCTTGTTGGCTGGATTTGATCATTGCATGATCACTTCTGGCTCTGAAAGCTTGTTCTTAAGAGGAGGGATGATTCGGAGATGTCGACCCTGCGGAGGATCCTGTTTCATTAGCTTCTCCTTTTCCCTTGGGGTCTTCGTTCTTCTCCTGCTTGCACTGATCCTTAAGCTGCTGCGGGGTCATGCCATCGTTATTGAGAAGACAATCTGCAAAGCACACATCACATTCACACTCGTCCCAATACTTGTGGCCCGTGACTGGGTCTTCGAAGTAGTAGACGGGCTGGCCGTTGGCATCAAAGTATTTCACGGGTGGCATGGCTGTGAGCTCCCCGTCGTCCTGTTCCATCATCAAGGTGATCTTTTCTGGCATTGGCTCTGGCACTTCTGGAAAGCAAAATTTCCATCCTTCATTTTCATCCCATTGGAGAGACACTCCTGGCAAGTTGGCTTCGGTAATTGAGTTTCTGATCGAGTTCTTCCCCCATATGGTCTTCTATGTTGAGCTTTCCTGATCGAGTTTCTTCTGGTTTGCATGGAGGTTGCTTGGGCTGAACTTCCTCGATTATCCACACGGGCGCCCCTTGGTGGGAGGTGAGGGTAGACTTGAATCGCTTGTATGGTGCTCCAGACATGGTGACTCTACCACAGAGGAAATGTGTATTTTATTTTGGGAAAGGGAGCCAGTTGTAGCAACATTTTTTTTGGAATTTTTGTTTTGATTGATTTTTTTTGTTTTTTGAAGAGAGGAATTTTCGTCTATCCAACACAATGCGTGATTGTTAGGGCAATCCCTTATGTATGCAAATATGATGTAATGACCTAAGGTAAAGCTACCATGCGTATGCATGTAAAATGGAGACAGCATGTTCATGAGTAATATATACAAGAATGGGTGAACAGTTAACAGATAAACAAGATATATACAGGACAGTTAACAGACAACAGGTAAACAGGATATAACAAATACTCCTACCCTGTGGGCCCTGTCGTAGGTTGGAAGGTACTACGGTTTACTATATGCAAAGGCTGGGTTTTGGTTAAAGGGGGTTCCTTAGACTAGAGTCAATATTTGCCTCCCAGTGCCAAGTGTACTGCATGGCAAAGGTCAAGCGGCAGGTTGACTCATCATCGTCCGAGGTTTGCCGAGAATCTTGGGATATCCTAACACTGGCAAGCCGGGTAGGGTAACCAAGACGCAGCGGCGCGGTTTATCCAACATCGATCCACGTGCAATGTAAAAGTTTTGATAACAAAATATTTTCAAAAATCCCACCATTATTTTTCAAGTTTGGCTCACCATTAAATTAATTTTTTATTTTGGGATTTCACACAAGCAAACAACCGGGAAAGCTCCAGTCCGGATTGGTCGGGCGTAGCCCTGTTATTGCACCATTCCTTTCTCGATCACGCGGGGCGTGTTCGTTTTGTCAAGCTTTCGGGGGTCGTTTTACATGTGTAAAATACCAAAATAAGAATTAATTTAGAATCGTCCCCAGCAGAGTCGCCATTTTGTGGACACTGGACCACGCGGCTCTTTTGTATGATTGACTTGAAAATTATGAAAACAAAAAAAAATGAGTCGCCACCTGGGATTTAAATTTGAAAAATGATTGGCACCCGAGAAACCATTTAAAAGAAATAATTGTTGACTCTCATGCTGTTTTGGAAAAGGTTTAATCTGTGAAAAGATTCTTTTTGGATTCGGAAGCCAGATTACGCGCGGGGAAGGTTTTATTGAAAATGCACCCCGCTCGCCCGAGAAATTCCCGGTCTCTACTAAATAATTTGTGGGATTTTTGTAGAAAATATTTTGTTATGGAAACTTTAAACAAATATACAAATAAAATAACGAAACCGTAACGGAAATAAAATTAAATACAAAGACTAAATAATAATAATGGAAGACATGGGGGAAAAACTCTAATAAGGAGAAAATTTTGAACGAACAGAAAAACAGGGGGTTAACAGAGGAGAAACAGAGGAAATTTTTCTATTTTAAATAGAAGCCGTACGGCTCCTCCACTGAGGCCGTACGGTTTGTACTGCAAGCCGTACGGCTTGCGTACAACTACATTTTTGAAAATTTTGTTTCAGGACCAGTGAGTCCAAAACTTGTTCAAGGTTTGGTTTTCCTCTTTCAAATCAACCCCAAGTAAACTGTTTTTGTTTGAAAACGAGTTGTTGAAGTAAAATTTACTTCCGGTACGGATCGTACCGTGCGTTTATCAAGAAAAATCGCCCGGTACGGCTTCGAAAAGCCGGTTTTTGTTTTGAAAATGATTTACCGAGTTAAGGTATGGTTGTTGAAACTGTTATCAACTCGGGGATACCCTCGGAGAGCCGCGATTGAGAAATCGAAGCTCGAAAACGATTTTGTACCTTTCTGGAACTTGAAACAGATATTGGAAACCTCGGATTCTTCGAGCCTGAGCTATAAAATCAAGATTTGGTATGGTTTGGAGTGGTATGGAGGATTTGGTTTAGAGAAATTGAAAGAGAATGGAAAATGCGAAGTTTCGGAAAATTTACTGGTGATTTCGAATGAAAATTTCGTCGGAAAAACTGAACGGGGATTCTCTCTCTGTGTCCTCTCTTCTCTTGGAGTGGTATGGGGGGTTGCTTCTATTTATAACCTGAGGAAGAGAATAAAAATGATGATATTCTCCGGCGAAATGATGATGAGATTCCTGAACGCCCGTACGGCTTGTATGTTGGAGCCGTATGGCTTGTAAAGAAAAAAGTGAGTCGCACGGCTTGACACAGGAGCCGTGCGGTCTGTGTGGCTTCTGGACATGCTCCAAGGTAGTTTGACCGTTCTTTCGTCATTGGGGATGCACGGACATCAAAATTGGGGTGTCTACAGGTGGAAAGTGCAATAGACCTTCCTGTCCTTGGTTTTGTCTTGGGTTCCCATCTTGTGGTCCGGCCAATGAAAGAAACCTTCATTTTTGATCTTCCGAAGAAGCATATAAATCAGCTTGGTGAAAACCGTGCGCTCTGCAATGAAGTCACTAGCCTTCGGCAGTCTCTTTGCCGCTGTCTTGATTGTATTTACTGGCTTCTTTTGATTACCCGAGACGTGGATAACTTTTGGAACGGAGGAGGAGGTTGGAGCATCACGCTCGATCAAGAGTTCCTCAAGCTCGATGTACTTATTAATCCGTTCCATCAGGTCGTCCATGTTCTTTGGTGGATGTAACATCAGATCTATGAAGACAGAGCTCTTGCTCTCTAAGTCGTGCTTGAAATGGTTGCGGCAAGCGTCTGGTTGCAACCTTGGACCTGGTGAAACATCTCCCAGTACCTAGCAGCGTACTGGCGCAGAGTTTCATCCGAGCGCTTCCGTAACCCGAGGAGAGAGTCTACCTCTTTCTTCTGTATATTGCTTGTTACGAACCGAGACAGGAAAGCTCGCTCCAAAGCCTCGTAGCCTCCAATGGATCCCTCATCAAGCTTGTTGAACCAAAGGGACCCGAGAGTCACCAGGCTCGTTGGAAACACTTTGCACATTATGGCTTGATCCGAGGTGTAGAGGTTGATAATCTGTCTATAGTAGATAAGGTGGTGGTACGCGTCCGTGAGGGCATCGTAACGGTTGAACTTCGAGAGCGTGAATCCAGTTGGCAACGTAGCCGAGGAGATTTCCTTGGAGAAGGGAGACTTAGCTAGTTGCTTCAGTCGCTCATCCACGCTCGGAAGAGGGGGAAGTGGCGGTACTGCAAATCCATCGCTGATCCGAGAAAGCTTCTCGGTGTAAGAGTGGAGATGCCCATCAAGGCGACGCTTGTCATGGCGCGCCACTTTATCGTCTTCGTGATTAGAATGGTCTCGGTGTTCTTTTTTTTTTTTTTTTCGGTAGAATCTCGGTGTTCTTTTTCCTTCCTCTTTCCCCTGGTGTCGTCATGGTGGGCTTTTTCCTCAGGTTGGTAGGCGTGACGCCTTCCCGTCCCTCCGTGTCGGACTACTGTTAAATTGGGTTCTCGAGGAGAGGTCTTTTTCAAATGCTCCACCCGAGCTCGGAGATCGGCATATTTTGTTTGGCGGGGTAGCATCTTATGGCGTTGCTGGCCCGAAGAGCGCTCGATTAGGGCGGCCTCTTTTGGGTCCTTCCGCAGATAGATCGGTTTGTACTGCCCATCCTCGAAGTAGTAAACCGTCTCATGAGATGCTGATAACTGAGGGTATGGGGAACAAGCACTGGATTCAGAGATCTGCGAAGATCGGTGTTGTGAAGAATTGCCTAGGTGACCCCTTGAAAGGTGCTCGGTCGACGGGTTCCCGTGCCGAAGCACGAGAGCCTTGCTTTGAGCTCTCTCATTGTTAGGATCACCGATTCGGTCCTTGGCTGAGCATCTCTGCCCGGATATGCCCCTTAGAGACGTTGCAGTACTCTCCACGACCGTCTTCCTTTTGACCGACTCGGTTAGCTTAGAAAGCTGAGCCCTCATTGCTGCCATCTCGACGTCTCGCTCTTCCAGGTGGTGATTGAGTTGCTGGATGGTGAGTTGCTGTGAGTCTGTGCTCGGAGTGAGTCCAATGTGACCTGGTAGGATGGAGACGGAGACGTGAGGGGTTCCTTTGGGATCTCTGGAGGAAGATGGGTGGGTGGAGGGGGTCGTTGGGATTTGGTGGTTGAGTTGGCTCGCCACCGATTGCGGGTTCTGAGAATCGAAGAAAAGAGGAAAAATGGGTGGATCTAGAGAGGAGCACCAGAGGTTCTGGGTGGAATCCCCAGCAGTGTCGCCAATTGTGGTGTCCTAAAAAATCCTAATGATCCTTCTCTAACGATTCCTAACCCGAGTGAGCGGTGAGCGGGTGGTGAGTGATCCTTTCACGAGCCCCCTGCACACGAAACGCCCGTCGTTAGCACCCAACCTGGCCGGAATGTGGCCAGGGAAGGCACTCCGATGATCTAGTAAGAGATCGGAGAAGAAAGACGTATTCAAAGAGTAATTTGTAGAGAGAGAAAGTGTTGTCCTGTTTAGGGCATCTTCGCTTCGTTTATATAGGTGTGGACGGTGAGATCCACGCGGAAAACAAAACAAATGAGTCGCCACCCGGGGTTTAATATTTAGAAAATGTTTGGTACCCGAGAAACCGTTAAAAAAAAATGATTGTTGACTCTCATGCCGTTTCGGAAAAGATTTGGGCTGCGAAAAGATTCTTTTGGGTTCGGAAGCCAGGTTACGCGCGGGGAAGGTTTTATTAAAAAGCACCCCGCTCGCCCGAGAAATTCCCGGTCTTTACTAAATAATTTGTGGGATTTTTGTAGAAAGTATTTTGTTATAGAAACCTTTTAAACAAATATACGAATATAACAATGAAACAATAACGGAAATAAAATTTAAACAAAGTGAACTAAATAATAATAACAAGAAAGTAGAGGGTGAAAGGTGTAATAAATAAAAAAGGTTACAGAGAAATCAGGAAAACAGAGTACGAACAGAGGAGAAACAGAGAGAAAATTTTGATTTAAATGGGAGCCGCGCGGCTCCTACACAGGAGCCGTGCGGCCTGGGCCACAAGCCGTGCGGCTTGTGCGCGAATTATTTTGCAAAATTTTGTTTTGGGACCAGTGAGTCTAGAATCCGTTTAAAACCTGGTTTTCTCCTTCAAATCAATTCCAAATAGGCTGTTTTCGTTTGTAAACAAGTAATCGAAGTGAAACTTACTTCCGGTACGGATCGTACCGTGCGTTTATCGAGAAAAATCGCCCGGTACGACTCCGAAAAGCCGGTTTTTGTTTTGAAAATGATTTACCGAGTCAATATACGATTGTTGGAACCGTTATCAACTCGGGGATGCCCTCGGGGAGCCGCGATTTGAAAATCGAAACTCGAAAACGGTTTGTACCTTTCGGGAACTCGAAACAGAAGTTGAAAACTCCGGGTTCTTCGGGTTTGGACTTGTAGAATCAAGGCTTGGCGTGACTAGGAACAGTATAGAGGAATCGAGAGGTGGCGGAAAGTACGAAATTTTGAGGGAATTGGTTGGCGGTTTCGGACGGAAACTTGGCCGGAAAATCAAGCAGAAATTCTCTCGGGATGGTTTTTTCTTGGTGTGATTTTTCTCTCTGTTTTTCCGCCCTCTTTCTGTGAGGAGGGAGCCTCCATTTATAGCCGAAATGAAAGAATAAAATGATGATATTCGGCGGTGGCGAGATGATGATATTCCTTGAGCTGGCTTGTCAGGAATTTTTCAGAGATAACAATACTAGCCGTGCGGCTCCCAGGGGAAGCCGTGCGGCTTGTACAGAGAAGCCGTGCGGCTTGTACAAAAAAGGGTAAGCCGTGCGGCTTGTGGCAAGAGCCGTGCGGCCTGTGAGGCTAAGTTCTCAATTTTCTGGACAAGTTCCAAGGTAGTTTTGATCGTTTTGAGCATTTCTTAATCGTCATCGGGCATGCACGGGTATCCAAAATTGGGGTGTCTACAGTTGCCCCTCTTTGGCGAGACTTGGTCATCATTCTGAGATGCAAGTCACGTCAAAGATATAGACGTCCCAATTTTGAAAGCGCTAGCGCAAAAAGGAAACAAATGATTCAAAAACAATGGTCGAGCCGAGAGCTTCCTACGTACCCTGTTTGTGGGGATCAGACCGATCGTAGTTCGGGGCTAACAAATTTAGCAAATACCATAGAGGGATTTTGGAAAAACTTGGATTGCTTTTTGAAGACGCCAAAAGATCTCCGAGTAATAAACAATACCGTGACGGACTTTTTGGAAAATCAGAATAATACCTGACGGATTTTTAAAACAAAATGATTTTTTGGAAAATCAAACTGGTGCCTAACGGACTTTTTAAAACCAAATGATTTTTTTTTTTTTTTTGGAAAATCTGAGTAGTACCTGACGGATTTTTAAAACAAAATGATTTTTAGAAAATCTGAATAGTACCTGACGGATTTTTAAAACAAAATGATTTTTAGAAAATCTGAATAGTACCTGACGGATTTTTAAAACAAAATGATTTTTAGAAAATCTGACTGGTGCCTAACGGACTTTTAAAATGAAAATGATTTTTAGAAAATCAGAATAGTACCTGACGGATTTTTAAAACAAAATGATTTTTAGAAAATCTGACTGGTGCCTAACAGACTTTTAAAATGAAAATGATTTTTAGAAAATCAGAATAGTACCTGACGGATTTTTAAAACAAAATGATTTTTAGAAAATCTGACTGGTGCCTAACAGACTTTTAAAATGAAAATGATTTTTAGAAAATCAGAATAGTACCTGACGGATTTTTAAAACAAAATGATTTTTAGAAAATCTGACTGGTGCCTAACGGACTTTTAAAATGAAAATAATTTTTTTTTTTTTGGAAAATCAGAATAGTACCTGACGGATTTTTAAAACAAAATGATTTTTAGAAAATCTGACTGGTGCCTAACGGACTTTTAAAATGAAAATGATTTTTAGAAAATCAGAATAGTACCTGACGGATTTTTAAAACAAAATGATTTTTGGAAAATCTGACTGGTGCCTAACGGACTTTTAAAATGAAAATGATTTTTTTGGAAAATCAGAATAGTACCTGACGGATTTTTAAAACAAAATGATTTTTAGAAAATCTGACTGGTGCCTAACGGACTTTTAAAATGAAAATGATTTTTAGAAAATCAGAATAGTACTTGACGGATTTTTAAAACAAAATGATTTTTGGAAAATCTGACTGGTGCCTAACGGACTTTTAAAATGAAAATGATTTTTTTGAAAAATCAGAATAGTACCTGACGGATTTTTAAAACAAAATGATTTTTAGAATATCAAACCGGTGCCTAACGGACTTTTAAAATGAAAATGATTTTTAGAAAATCTGAATAATACCTGACGGATTTTTAAAACAAAATGATTTTTTTAGAATAGTAGAATAGCGAAAATGCCGTTGAGGGCCTTTTTTTTTTAACGCGGGAAATTATGATTAAGTTGTGATTTTAGGACGCGCCGGGGCCATTTTTTTTTGAAGGTATAAATGAACAGGGGGTGTAAGTGTGAATATGAAAAAAATTTTTTTTTTTTTTTTTTTTTTGAAGGAAACATACCGCACGGCTCGTGTAGTGAAGCCGTACGGGGTATGAAGCAAGCCGTGCGGCTCCCAAGTTTCTCAAAAATCGATTTTTCTCTGGTAACCGCCTTATACCTTGGGCATTCGAAATTTTCAAAACTTTACTTTGACAGAGAGGCGATTCGGTTTCTTCTTTTCTTCCCTTGTTGATTTCTTTCGGAAAATCCCCGAAATCCATAATCAAAACTTTGAAGTTCTCGGTCATGGCGAGTTCCGGTGAACCCATAGCCTGTTCCGGTGGTCCCGATGATCGAGGGAGTGGCTCTCCTTCATCTAGTGGTCGTTCATCGCCGACGGCGGTGGAGGGTAGTCAACCGGTGGTAGATCCGGCCGTGGGAGACTCGGTTGCGACCGATTCGATTGTTGTGGAGCATTTTTTAGCGCCGGTTGGTGATGAGGTTGGAGGAGGAAGCCGCACGGCTGGCGGTGGTGACCGCACGGCTGCCAACAGGCACCGCACGGCTGAGGGCGGTGGTGCTGCGTCAGCGAGGGCAGCCGGGGACGATTTGGCTCAGGCCTGCGTGGGCCCGGTTGTTGATACTCCTTCGGAGGGTAGTGGTAGCGCTGTGCGTGATTCTGAGAGCGCGAGGGTTGACCAAGTCGAGTTGCATGGCGGCACTGGTGGTGATCAGAGTCCTGCTGACATCCGGGTAAGTACCACGACTACTCACAGTCTTTCAATACCCATGTCTTTGGATTTGAATGTTTCCATATCTGAAATTGAGATGACTGTGGGTGGTGTGGACTGTCTGGTTGATCAGAGGGCTGTTGAGGGTGCTATAGTTGGAGAGGTTGAGGTTCCTCAGGAGGTTATTAGTGCAGTTTTGGGAGGGGACACGCCGGTTCGTGGGGACTTGCCCTTGACTGGTATTTCAGAGACAGTTGTTGAGCCCGGGGATGTAGAGATGGAGGATTTAGGTGCGACAGGCGATAGTGACGGCGAGGGGAGAGATAGTGGTGAGTTGCAGAGAGAGAGTGCTCGTACCGAGGAGGCACGTGCTGAGAGGGTGGAGAGAGTAGAGGCTGCTAGAGTAGTACAGGCTGAGGGGACGGCCCCTGTTGTTCCTGTTGCACGTGTTTTCAGGGGCTTGACCCGAGTTCTTGGTACCGGTAGGGCTACAGAAGAGAGTGCTGACACTGGGGAGTCTTCTGACCCGGTTTTGTTTCCTTCACGGGTTGGTTCTTCACGAGCTCCAGGAGCTACTTTAGGAGATACTTTGGAGGCGGCTACTAACGAGTCCTTAGCTAGGAGCGTGAAGGACTTTCCGGAGTTGGAGAGTGTTTTGGTTGGTCAGACCCCACCGGCGATTGTCCAGGACGCCGAGAGAGAGGAGAGACAGGCAGAGGAAGCGGTCCATGTGACCGTTGTTGAGGAGGTTCGACGGGTTCTGAGAGACAGACCACCTTTCACTCCCGAGACTTACGTGTTTCGGCTTCACTTTATCACACCGCTGAGGTGTGAGACGTACGAGCCACTGTTGCCCTTTTACCCTGCAGACCAGGTTCTTTGGGACTCAGCGACACACATGTCGAACAGGACTCTGGTATGTATTTGATCTTTGAATTTGAACTTTTGAATTTGAACTTGAACTTGAACTTGAATTTGAATTTGAACTCGTTTCCTTCAGATTTTGTTCTCTGTTTATTGTAATTCCTGCTTTATTTGCACTGATTGAGTGAGTCTGTGTTTGAAACAGGTGAACAGGGGGTTGCTTGCATACGGTGGTTCTTCAGATTGCTTGGAGCAGTACGGCTTGTTGCCGGTGAGGGTGAGGTGGTTTGTGGACACCTCGGGTTTTACTCCGTTTATCCGGACCTTGACGGAGACTCGGGGAAACAGACAGCTAGTGAGAGCTCTGGTGGAGCGTTGGTGGGACACCACCAACAGCTTTCACTTCAGATTTGGGGAGATGACGATCACTCCACTGGACTTTGCAGCGACCACGGGTTTGAGAGTTGGAGGAGATTTGATCCCTTTCGACTCAGGTTTGTACTTGGACAGAGCAGCGATTCGGCACTACTTGGGGAGAGAGATGGGAGACGAGCCGATGGTGAGGTGCGACCACTTGCCAGCCTTGTGGGACCATGTGCCTGGGACTGATCTGGAGGCACGTCAGATGGCCAGAGCCTACTTGTTATACATGTTCGGACAGTCTCTGTTTCCGAACCGTCGGCACACGGTTCACTTAGGTTGGTTGCCTGCTTTGGGAGAGTTGGAGACGGCTGGGCGGTTTGACTGGGGTGGCTCTGCCTTGTGCTCACTTTACTGTTTCCTGGGTTCGGTAGTTCGTGGTGCGGCGAACACCATCGCTGGTTACTGGAGGATCCTGGAGGTAAAACATCGCATGTTCTTGTACTTTGCACTGTATTCTGGTTGTTTCTTCTTCTGTTACTGATGAGTTTCTTTGAAAATGCAGATATGGGCCTACGAGGTGTTTGGAGTACCGGGCCCAAAGAATTTTCACCACGACGACCGAGTGCTTCCACGTGCGATGAGGTGGGGAAAGGTATCCCTTGGCAGGCAAGCAGAGCATAGGGACTTGAGGTTCTGTCGCCTCTTCTTTGACCGGTCTATGGGTGAGACGGTATGATATCATAAACTTTCTGAGATTTTATTTCAAACTTTTCTGTTGGTTTTCCAAGAATAATCCAAAGTGGTTTGCAGGTGCGCTGGGGCGTGTGGGACAGGCTGGATCGCCCTTACTTGGCCAGGAGCCGGACAGTGACACGAGGGCGTATACTACTGGAGTCCCCTTTCGGCTAGCAGTGGTACTTAGGAGACAGAGTGGTGCGTCAGTCCTGGGGGTTGGGTCACTTTAGAGTGCCAGCTTCGCTTCCGCCGCATGTTTTGCGTACTCAGGAGTACACCCTGGCCGAGATAGAGACATACACTGCGTTGGACACGTCTTGGACCTTTCACCCTTCCGTGGCTTACGACCACTACGTGACGACCACACTTGCCCATGACTTGCACATGGAGGCTCGGTTGGCTGGACCTGTTCCGGTGGCAGACGTCGCCTTGCCTGTGGTGAGGAGAGAGATAGAGGTGATGACGGCTGGTGGAATTATGGGAGTGATAGATGTCCCCCGGGTGACCGATCCGGTGGTTTTAGCAGCGAGAGAGGTAACCTGAAATAACAAAAATAGCAATAGTCAGTTTTCATTTGAAATTTTGAATTTCTTGCTTTGTTACCTGCTAACGCCTTTATTTCTCTTTCTTGCAGTTTCCTGTTGAGTGGGTCACGTCCCAGGTTGAGCTGGTACGTGACTTGGAGGCCTTGGTTCGTCGCCTTATGATAGGCAATATACCGGAGGTGCGACCCAGAGCATAGCCCGGCATTGTGCCGCAGGCAGGTGATGATGATGATGACGGCGGAGATGATGGAGTTGGAGGTGGTCGTAGAGGTGGCGGTGCCCGTCGAGGTGGGCGTGGCCCAGGCGGTAGAGCGAGAGGCGAGCGCGGAGGCGAGCGCAGAGGTGGCGGAGCTGGAGTTGGTAGCCGTGGGGCCAGTAGTAGTCGCGGTGCTGGCGGCAGGTCTGAGAGTCGCCGTAGGCCGCGACGCGACCGTTCTGTAGGCAGTGAGACAGACCAGTCCGGGCGTCGCCGGAGGCCGAGGCGGGGTGGTTCAGGCGGCAGTGAGGCAGACCAGGTATGCTTTGCGTTGTAGCTTTTGAGATTTTGAATATTTGAACTGTTTGATGAATTCCTCATTGTGCAGGATGTGCTCCTTTCTCCACCACGCCGTGCCAGGCCTCTGATGAAGAATGCCGGCGGTGGCCCAATGCACGTTCAGCCTTCGCCCCCAGTTTCTGACAGGGTTTTACGGAGTAGCCTCTCTCCGACAGGGAGACGCGAGAGGTGGCGTTTGCGAGTGAGAGCCTTGGAGGGCAGCAGTGACTATGATGAGGACCAGACCGAGAGCGACCACTCTAGTCCTTCTGACGAGTAGCAGTACCTGTTAGTTAGCTTTTATTTTAGGACGAGCCTGCGTGCTCGATTTTTGATTCGGGCACCTGTTTGCCCTTTTCTTTTGTTCATGGAGGCGGTCTATGCGCCGAATTAGCTTTAGATGTTGGGCCTGTTTGCCCGGGATGGATGTACTTTCACTTTTTATGATGCATATGTTACTTTGTACATGTTGTCTTTTACGCTGTCATTTTCTGAATTTAAAGTCCGAATTTGATGCACAACTGTTTTGAGGACGACTGAAACTGGCAAAACATGACAGACGCCTCTGGGGCTATGAGAATATATGACTGTGGAGTGAAAATACAAACTGACTCGACAAACTTGTAAAACGAAAAACTGAGTGATATAAGGCCTGATATGTTCAAATTTGCAATTTGCATGATAAACGCTAAATGACACTTCCAGCAAGTCATAAATACACCTGGTGACTGGTTTGAACCAGTGGAATGAAGAAAACGTCGCCCGAACAAATTTCGACTTGTCGACGCCTTGTTTTTTTTTGCAGATTTCATGCCTCGAGATGCCAAAATTCCAAATCTTCGCCAAATCCACCTAATGAAACCTCCAGCGAGTCATAAATGCACTTTGTAACTTGCTTGAATCGATGAAATACAGAGAATATAACTTGAATGGATTTTGACTCGCCGATATGCCCCATTTTTGCAAATTTCATGCCCCGGGACGTCCGAATTTCAAAGTTTCGGTCAAATTTTCCAAGCGACCTTGCTTTGATGTTGTATACGTGTATTGTGACTTGCGAGAGCCATTGGTGCTTCAGAAATAAAAACAACAGGCGTCCCGTTTGCCGATTTTGCCATTTTTACCGTATCTGGGATTTCGGAGTACCCGGCTATCCAATTTTGTCAAAAACTTTTGAATGATTGTTCCAATATCCTTAAAACATCCATTATGACTTGAATGTGCAAGAAAAGTGCCGAAAATATGTCCAAAATGGTCCGGGGGGGTGCTAATTTGGAATTTGCTCTTGAAAACCTCAAAGGAGGCCGCGCGGCTCCTATGGGCAAGCCGTGCGGCTTGTGTACATGAGCCGCGCGGTTCATGCATGTAATTGCTACAGTTCTGGCTCTGCTTTCTGACTTCTGAGTCTCCGCTTGGCTTTTTGCTTGCATCTGAGAATACTTCAGCCTTGATAGGCCTAGGGAAGGCCTATTTTGTAGTTCTTTATTAATGTTGTGCAATCCTCACATCGTTCAACGATGGCACGCATCCCGAGGCGATTCGTTCTCTTTACAAAGGGCTGGCCTTTGTTGCACGCCCCTTGTATGCACAACTTCAAGCTTCTTTCTCAACACCAAAATACCTCCTTGTTTTTATACTTTTCTCATGGCAATTAGCATTTCAGCCTTAATTCGACCATGGCTTGACGAGCTTGACGGCATGGGTTGGTTAAACTTCCGGGATCATAGGCTTCATTCTTTGCGCTATGTTCGGGATGTAATGATTCGTCCGGAATTGTTACATGCAGCCGTTCGATTCTGGGATCCCGAAGTTCATGTGTTTCACTTCGGTTTTCACGAATTATGCCCGACGGTGGAAGAATTTCATGCATACCTTGGCGGTTTTGACTTAGAAATCCCCGTGGTTCCTGTCTACGGGATAGGCTATGCTGAAATTTTGTCCCGAAAGCTTGGTTTGAGCAATAATGCTGCGAGGTCCATGATGAATGGAGGTGTGCTAAACATCCCACGTCTTATCAGCCAGTTTCGTCCCGAGGGTTTTGCACTGTGCCTTAGCATTGTTGCGGCGTTTTTATTTGTTCGAACAGACGGTCAAGCCAATTCTGCACTTGTCGGGATGGCTATGCAAATTGAAGAATGTAAGGACGTGGCTCCCATGGTTCTTGCTGAGACTTTGATTGGATTAGACAGAGTCTATGCTGGCCAGACGGACAGTTTTGAAGGAAGTGCTTTGCTCCTACAGGTAGGCTTCTCACTCAGCTCTCCTTTTTCCGGTTTTATCTCTCGTTCTCATTTTACCTCAACGCTCGGTTTTAGGCTTTCTATGGCTGCTGACTTGTTTTCTCTCTTTTGCAAACTTGGATTTGTGATAAAGTGAATCTGTTGGCGGCAGTGCCGAGAAATAGCATTCACGAAACACAGGGTTTCGTTCAAAGGGATTTTCAGGAGTTTCATGGGAATGTCCAAGGTTGGGTTCAGGTGTTTTCCCGGCTTACTGAGGAGATGATTTCTTGGCGTTTGTCTTGGCTTGACCGTCCGACCATGGCTTTGAGCAATATGGGACGCCGGCGAATGGTTCTGGTTGGTCTGACTGGTTGGACCTTTTACATTCCCTACCGCATTCTCCGCCAATTTGGTGTTCGTCAGGTTGTCCCGTCGGCTAACCCTGAGAACTTTATCATACCCAATTTCAATCATGCAACTGTTCGAGCTTACCAAAGCACTTGGAGGGAGCGAGTGACCATTCCAAGAGATGACTATCCCACCGTTCTGCTTACGAGGCGATACATAAGATGGCTGCTGAAAGACATTGAAGACAGAGAAAATGGACACCAAGACTGACTTTGACTCAACCTTAATGTACCTGAAATAAATTGTGGACCTGCAGGGGCCAATGTTTGTGTTGTTTTGTTGTTTTTGAAAGTTTCATGCTCAGCCTTGTAATCGAAAAAGTTAATAAACTGAATTATGAGAGTTTTTCCGCTTTGATTCACATTGACTGCGCGTTCAAATGATAGCTTTGGATCAGCTCAAAAGATTTTTTGAAAAGTTGTGACCGGTCCTCATGGCGAGGATGCCTACGTATCCTTGAAAAGGAATCAGGTCATGACGTAGTTCAAGCAAGCAAATCTGGCTAGGGGTCACTCGTGTATTAACACTCTCCTTTTAATGCTCTTAGTTTTGCCTAGTACCGCCCTTTCGGGTTTTCGGCCTAGCGAGCTCATTTGAATGCTTCTGCCTTAACTTTTGCCTAGACCGCCCGATGTGGGTTTTCGATCTAGCAGGCTTTGCTCTAAATTTTGCCTGGCACTGCCCGCCCTTGCGGTTGTCAGTCCAGCGAGCTTCTCTCAGGGATAATATCTCTTGAGCTGATCCATGTTGACCAAAGTGGAGAATTCGTTGCCGTCAAGGTCGATAAGCTGAGTTGCGCCTCCGGATAGAATTTTCTTGATGATGTATGGCCCTGCCCATTTTGGCCGGAATTTCCCTCGAGGATCAAAAACCGGAGCTCGGATCTCCTTTAAAACCATGTCACCTTCTTGCAAATCCCTGGATTTCACCTTTTTATTGAACGCTCGTGCGATTCGACGCTGATACCCCTGAACGTGATATAAAGCCTTGAGCCGTCTTTCATCAAATAGCATAAGCTCCTCGAATCTCGAGCTTTGCCATTCTGCTTCGCTAATCTCTGATTCAATTACGACCCTTAGGGAGGGTACTTCAAGCTCAATTGGGAGGACAGCCTCCATGCCATATACCAAAGAGTATGGCGTTGCCCCTGTCGGCGTGCGAATAGATGTCCTGTATCCCCATAATGCTAATGGCAGTTGCTCGTGCCAATTTCTTGCAGATTGAGTGGTTCTCTCGAGTATCGTCTTGAGGGTCTTGTTTGCGGCTTCGACAGCTCCGTTTGTCTGTGGCCGGTAGACAGTTGATTTGTGAACCTGGATTCCGAAATCTTCGAGAGTTTTTGCGGCTTTACCTTTGAAATGAACCCCGTTGTCTGACACAAAAGCCTGAGGGACACCATATCGATAGATGATGTTCTGCTTGATGAAGTGAGAGACTTGAACTGCTGTCAAAGTTGCGTACGAAGAGGCCTCGACCCATTTGGTAAAGTAATCGATTGCGACCAAGATGAACTTGTGCCCGTTAGATGCGGCTGGCGTAATTTTGCCGATGACATCAATGCCCCAGGTGGAGAAGGGCCAAGGTGAAGTCATAGAGTGCAACTCTGACGGTGGTATATGCATGAGATTGGCATGAATCTGGCACTTGTGGCACTGTCTTACGTACCGAACACATTCAATTTCCATGGTTGACCAGTAATATCCTTGACAGAGGATTTTCTTTGCGAGCATTATCCCATTCATGTGAGGGCCGCAGACTCCTTCGTGAATTTCTTCCATGATCATGGTGGCTTCCATACCATGTACACATAATTTATGCACTCCACAATGTGATCGCCGATACAACTTCCCTCCACAGATGATGTACTGAGAGGCTAACCTCCGAAGAGCGATCCGGTCCTTTTTATCCGTTTCTGCCGGATATTCTTCTTTCTCGATAAAGTTCCAAATGTCGTGATACCATGGCAGACCGTCATTTGGTTCATCAACCACCATGACATACTCAAAGACAGGCTTGTCCCTTTGCTCAATTGTGATTGGCCTTAACTTGACTCCATCTGGTATCTCCACCATCGAGGCTAGAGTGGCTAGGGCATCTGCAAATCGATTCTTCAACCTTGGTACATGAGTGAAAGTGACCTTTTAAAATCGCGGAATCAGATCCTCGAGGTCTTTATGATAAGGCTTGAGTTTGTCTTCTTTCACTCTCCAATCCCCGTTGGCTTGGGACACAACCAAATTAGAATCGCCGACTACCTCCAGTCTTTTGACTCCAATTTCTAAGGCAGCTTCCATTCCGACGATGCATGCCTCGTATTCCGCCTGATTATTAGTGACTTCAAAGTTTAGCTTGAATGCAAGTGGAATATGCGACCCCTCCTGTGAGATCAGCAGTACTCCGATCCCGAACCCCTTTTGATTAGCGGCTCCATCAAAATACAATATCCAGACATCGTTGTCTATTGTCATTATATTTTCCTCTGGGAATTCGAATTCTACATCCTCAGGACCTTCCATGGGACGGTTTGCTAGAAATTCTGCCACAGCTCTTCCTTTTACAGACTTCCGGGTGACATATTTGATGTCGAATTCAGCCAACATGAGTAACCATCGTGCCAGTTTGCCCGTGAGTGCCGGTTTCTCGAACAGGTATTTAAGGGGGTCCATCTGGGAGATCAAATTCACAGAATAAGCTAGCATGTAGTGTCTGAGCTTTTTGGAAGCCCAAACTAGTGCCCAACAAACTTTTTCTAGCGAAGTGTAGCGTTCCTCGCATCCCATCATTTTCTTGCTGATGTAGTACACGGCTTTCTCACTCCCCCCTTCTCCTTCTTGTGCCAGCATACATCCCATGGCTGATGAAGTGACGGATAAGTACAGAATGAGAGGCTGTCCCGGAACGGGTGGCATTAACACTGGAGGGTTTTGAAGGTACTTTTTGATGGCTTCGAAAGCTTTCTGGCACTTATCATCCCATTTGAATGGCACACCCTTCTTTAACAGGCGAAACATCGGCTCGCAAGTTGAGGTTAACTTGGCGATGAATCTGCTGATAAACTGAATTTTCCCCAGGAAGCTTCGTATTTCCTTCTCTGTTCGAGGTGGGTTCATTTCCAGAATGGCTTTAATCTTTGACGGGTCTACTTCGATTCCTCGTGTAGTGATCATGAACCCAAGCATTTTCCCAGCGGTAACTCCGAATGTACACTTCTCGGGATTGAGACGTAGTCTGTATTTGCGGATCCTTTCGAAAAACTTCCGGAGGTTAGGTAGATGCCCTTCCCTTTCCTTGGCTTTCACGATCATGTCATCCACGTATACCTCGACTTCCTTGTGAATCATGTCGTGTAACAAGGTTGTGGCCGCTCTTTGATAAGTAGATCCTGCATTTTTCAAACCAAACGGCATGAGCCTGTAACAATAGGTGCCCCATTCCGTGGTGAAGGTGGTTTTCTCGCGATCTTCTGGAGCCATGAGAATCTGATTGTAGCCTGAAAACCCATCCATGAAAGACAATAGTGCATGCCCTGCAGTGTTATCCACCAAAACGTCGATGTGTGGCAAAGGGAAGTCATCTTTTGGACTGGCCTTGTTTAAGTCCCTGAAATCCACACAGACCCTTATCTTCCCATTCTTTTTAGGGACGGGAACAATATTCGCAACCCACTGGGGGTACTCTGTTACCATGAGAAAACCTGCGTCTATCTGCCGCTGAATCTCTTTCTTGATTTCCAATACCCAATCTGGCCTCATCTTTCTTAGCTTCTGCTTGACAGGCTTTGCGTCAGGGTACAATGGGATTCGATGCTCCACTATCTCAGGATCGATACCAGGCATATCTGCGTGTGACCATGCAAAAACATCCTCAAATTCTTTCAGGAGATCTGAATGGGCCTTGAATTCCTCTGGTGATAATTCGGAGCCGATTTGAACCATACGCGGATTACTCTCATTTTTCAAGTTTATCGAAATTATTTCTTCTTTTATAGGTTGAGCATGCCTTTCGTTTTCCCTTTCGATTAGGGATCGGAGTTCTTTTGGAATTTCTTCCTCAAACTCAATCTCTTCATCGTCAGGGTCAACACAATTCATTTCAGATACAGCAAGGTAAGCAAAGTCGATTTCATTTATTGCAAAGAAGGGGGCCCTAGGGGCATGATACATGAGTGTGGACTCAAACTCAAAAGAGAAGTGCTGACGCGGAATGATGACAGACTTATGTTCCGACTCAATGCTGGACTCAGACTCAGTGCTGGACTCAGACTCAAACTCAGAATCAATGCCAGTGTAAATGACCTTAGGTACAAATGTGCAATTTTTATAAGTTCCACATGCATCAATGATGAGTGCAGTGACATCCTCCAGAGCTTCCTGACCCAGTATCATTAGCTCCACGTCCTCAGCAGGCTTTGAATCGACAAACGTCGCAGCAGGCTTGTCCTCTCCCATACCTGGTGGACTTTCTTCCCCAAACAGCGATAAAAGATTCCCTGAGTCAAGAACCTCGATCCAGTCAACTTGGAGCATCCCGGCCGGCTCCTCCCATTTTTCTGTTTCATCATCACTGTCCCAAGTGTCGTTGGCAAAGATCTCAAACCCAGGCAGCTTGGTTTTCATGTCCATGTCCCAGAATGGTTCCGGGTCCCCTTTATAGATAGCCTCTGGAGCTTTCATGAAATGGATGGGTCCCTTTTTAGTATCGGCTTGTGCTTTTCCACCATGACCAGGCTTGTAACCGAGACCAAAACGGCGGTTGTTTGTCAGAAACTTAGGGAACTCTGCTATCCCTTGATTGTTGCGACCAAGCCCTAGTCCGGGCAAATACTCCATTTTCAGCATCATGTCCAAGGCCGTTGATCTTATCGAGAAATCATCGTCCATTTTGATAGTAAATACTCCGTTAGAAGTATCAAAAGAAAATCCTCCCAGAGTAATGTCCTCTTCTCCATGAGCAATCTCCAGTAAGGGAGCATTGTCAGGGATATGTGGGCGAATTCCAGAATCTCCGTAAATGGTTAATGTTCCTGTGGCCAGTCCCAGCTGGACTTTCTGATGCAGGGAGGAAGGCACAGCCATGATGTCTGATCGGTGGAGCCAAGGCCTGCCTAGCAACAGGTTGAATGATGAGGGAATATCGAGCACATGAAACTCAACACTAGTCTCGAAATCTTCGATTATTATTTCCATTTGAATGGTACCAACCACGTCTCGGCGAGTGTTGTCGTAAGCACGTACTCCAAGGTTTGACGACTGGAAATCCTTGTTCTTAAAACCCAAACAATAAGCTGTACGCAGGGGACAGACGTTCAAGGTAGACCCATTATCCAATAACACAACCGGGACCCATTTTTCCATGCATTTCAGAGTAATGTGCAATGGCTTGTTGTGACCGGCTCCTTCTGGTGGCAGATCCTTTTCAGTGAAGACTACAACATGCTTCGCGTGAGTTGGTGTAAGCAAAGCTACCATCGTTTCGGGAGGAGTATCTGGTGGCACTTCCATTTTTGACAGAACTTTGATTAACTTCTGACGGTGCTCTCGAGATGAAGAAAGTAACCCCCAAATAGACACTGAGGCGGGAGTTCTCTCGAGCTGTTTCTGAATTGGGTCACTTGTTACCGGGGAATTCTTTGGGAGTGGCCTAGCAGCTGGATTTTGTTGGATGATACCTTCTGGATGGCCGGTGACTGTGTCTTCGAGGATAGGATCATCCCAAACGAAATCTTCCGTTGCAGCATGGTTGGAAGGGTTCCTCCCTTGCAGATGGGCCGGCTGGTAGATTCGACCACTTCTGGTTATCCTGTTGACGGTTTCTTCCCATAACTCTTGATTTCCCCCCCAGAAGTTCATGTATTCTTTATTGACCTTTCGTTTACCAGCCCTGATAGCTTCCCTTTTCTGCATTGCTTCTTGATCCTCAGCCCAGAAATTCATCAGATCTTTTCTGGTCCTTTGCTCCCCAATTTCTACTGCTTCCATCTTTGTCTCGAGGCTGTTTCCTTCAGGGTCTTGCCAAAAGGAGGGGTCCAACATGGCCTTGTTGACGGTCCATACTTCATCGTTGCTTACTCGGATGTCGACAACTGCTTCTTCATCCCAGATGGTGGCCATAGGGTCGTTGACCAGTACCGACACATTAGATAATGGTGGGACTGGCGCCACAGGCTGAGGTAAAGACCCGTCACTGATATATGCTTGAGGAAACCAATCTTGGTTTCCGAAGGTGGTTTCTATGATGGAACGGTCTCCTTCCTTGAAGCGTGTGAGTGGTGAGATACTGTCTGTTGAATGACCGTCTGGAATCAACATTTCTCCATGGGAATTTTCTGATGTATGAATAGTGGGTTTTTCCAGGAATTCGGGGATGACGAATTGGCTTGGGTCCCCAGAGATTAGCAAAGAACCAAACAATGCTTGTCGGGATTCTTCCCAATCTTGATCGTTCATGGACCATTCCTCTTCTTCTACAATGTCACTCCATCTTGGACTTTGTGTTGGACTAGCATCCCCAAGGCTTTCTGGCGGGGTGACAGCAGGTTTTGGTTTTGCGGCTGTGATGATATAGAGGCTGGGGTCAAATTTAGTGGAGGCAAGGTCTTTTGTAGTGGAGATGAAGGATATTTGGCCGGCTTGGGTGCTTTGCTTGTGGTTTGGTAGAGGATTGGAAATGGTATTGGGTTTTTGATCGGGGAGAGGAAGGGTTCCATTGTCTACAAGATCTTGGACCTTATGTTTGAGACGGATGCAGTTATTGGTATGATGGCCGGGCATTTGGTGGTAAGCACAGTAGGTGTTTGGGTTGTGATTAGGAGGAGGCTCTTTGGGTGGCTCTCGAGGATCGAGTGGTTGGATGAGGTTCTTGTCTAGTAATTTCTTGTATACTGTGACAAGGGGGAATGGGAGTGGGTGAAATTCTCTTCTTGGTGGAGGAGCTGTTTGTTGGAATCGTGACTGGGTAACGATCTGGTTAACAGGTTCGGTTTTGACTGGCCTGGGATTGGAGGAGCCGGCTTGGTTTTGATTGTAGCTGTTGGGTCCGAACAAGGTGTTGCTGTTGCCAGAGTAAACCCGTCTTGGTTTAGGGATAGATTCACCTTTCTCAAATATACCGCTTCGGAGGGCATCTTCGACTGCCAGACCGGCTTCATAGAAAGTTTTGAAGTCAGCAGTGGTCTGAAAGACTACCAAGTGCTTGGCGAAATCTGGCTCTAGATTCCTTGTGATGATCCTCATCTGTTCCTTTTCTGAAGGTCGTTCCATCATCTGAGAGGCTTTTCCCCTCCATCTCTTAACAAAGTCAGTGAAGGACTCATTCTTCCCTATCTTGGTTGATTCCAATTCTCGGATAGTCATCTCAAGTTGGATGTTGTAATTGTATTGGGCGACAAATGCTACCCCAATATCTTCCCATGTCCTCTTCTTGGAGATATCCAAATTTAGAAACCAACGGAGTGCAGGCCCAGTCAGAGTTTGCTGGAACATCTGGCCCATTGCATCTTTCCCAACGTCATACATGGATAGAGTACCCACATATGTTTGCAGATGAGCTTTTGGGTCACCACTGCCATCAAACTTGTCCCAGTCCATTGGCTTAAACTTGTCGGGGAGTTTTGCATCGGGGAAAAGGCATAACTTTTCCATATCAATTCCTGTGGCTGCTATTTTCTCCTGTTTCTGAACAGACTCCTCGAGCTTAGAGAGCTTGGCCAATACTGATTCCATGTTCTGACTACCTGATGCCCCTGCTGACGGTGGGAGTTGAGAAGTCAGTTTCTGGATCATGAGCATCATCTGGGCCATCTGCTTGGCGTTGTTGGTTTTCTGCTCCTCTAAAGCATCCTTAAGCAGCTGAATTTCATCTGTTTCTTCTGCCATGACTAAACCCCCGGTTGACTGTTCTGTTCTTGACTCAGTTCGAACTAATCGCTGTTCGGGAATTCGAGTCCAACTCGGTATGAGGTTTTTCTTCTTCTTGCCAATGGTTAGTACTGATAAATATGCACAAATTAAACTCAGGGATGCAGTGTGTAATGTATGTGAAAAAAGAACCTGTGCATGTGCATGATGCATGAAAGGATTGCCCCATTTCTTGCTTGATTATGTAGGATATGTTCAAATTCCCATGATTTATGAAAACAACGGCCGGACCGGAAGTTGCCTACGTATCCCCATGGAGGGGAATCAGGCCGTGACGTAGTTCGGGACTACAAGTTTTGGCTCTTTTTCCCAAAAGATCTTTTCATTAAAGGCAAGGAATTTTTACAAACTGACGCGGAAAATTTGAGCACAGACTCGATAATTAAACGGCAACAGACTCGATAGCAACAAACTTGATAATCAAAAGGTGACAAGAATCACAAGCTGGCTTGATTCTTCAAAAGAAGCCCTGCTGGCTGGATTGAGTTAATAAATATTCACATCTGGCAACAGACTTGATAGCAACAGTAACAGACTCGATAAGCAAATAGTAACAGACTCGATAATAGACAAGAATCCCATGTTAACCTGATTCTTCAAAAGAAGCCCTGCCGGCTGGATTTGTTCTTGGCCCAATCTCTTCCGTTTTTTTTTTTTTAAGAGGAGGGGTGATTTGGGGATGCCGACCCTGTGGAGGATCCTGTTTCATTGGCTTTCCCTTTTCCCTTAGGATCTTCCTTCTTGTATTGATCCTTGAGCTGCTGCGGGGTCATGCCGTCATTATTGAGGATGCAGTCCGCGAAGCAAACATTACATTCGCATTCATCCCAGTACTTGTGACCTGTGATTGGGTCTTCGAAGTAGTAGACGGGCTGGCCGTTGGCATCAAAGTATTTCACGGGTGGCATGGCTGCGAGTGCCTCGTTGTCTTGTTCCATCATTAAGGTGATTTTTTCTGGCATTGGCTCTGGTTCTTCTGGGAAACAGAATTTCCATCCTTCATGATCATCCCACTGGAGGGATACTCCTCGTAAGTTGGCTTCAGCCAACAAACTGAGTTTCTGATTGAGTTCTTCCCCCATATGGTCTTCTACGTTGAGCTTTCCCGGCTGAGGCTCTTCTGGCTCGCATGGAGGTTGCTCAGGCAAAACCTCCTCAATTATCCACACGGGTGCCCCTTGATGGGTGGTGAGGGTAGACTTGAACCGCTTGTATGGTGATCCAGACATGATGACTCTACCATAAAGGAAATCTGAATTTCATTTTGGGAAACGGAGCCAGTTGTAGCATTTTTTTTGTTTTTGATTTTTTTTTTATAGGGAATTATCGTATATTCGACATAACGTGCAGTTGTCGGGACAATCCTCATGAATGTGGACATGATGCAATAACCTAAGGCAAAGCTCCTATGTGCATGCATTGACATGTTGATGAGTGATATACAGAAATGAGTGAACATTGAACAAATCGTACGTAGAACAGATAAACAAATAACAGATAAACAAGATAACAGATAAACAAGGTACAATGGATAGTCCTGTCCTGAGGATCCCTGTCCTAGTTTGGAAGGTACTACGGTTTACTATATGCAAAAGGTCGGGTTTTGGTTGAAAGGGGGTTCCCTAGACTAGAGTCAATATTTGCCTCCCAGTGCCAAGTGTACTGCATGGCAAAGGTCGAACGGCAGGCTGACTCATCATCGTCCGGGGTTGCCGAGAATCTTGGGATGTCCTAACACCGGCGAGCCGGGTAGGGTAACCAAGACGCAACGGCGGGGCTTATCCAACATCGATGCGCGTGCAATGCAAAAGTTTTGATAACAAAATATTTTCTGCAAAAATCCCACAATTATTTTTCAAGTTTGGCTCACAGATAAATTAATTTTTATTTTGAAAATTCCACACGAGCAAACTACTGGGAAAGCTCCAGTCCGGATTGGTCGGGCGTAGCCCTGTTACTGCACCATTCCTTTCTCGATCACGCGGGGCGTGTCCGTTTTTGTCAAGCTTTCGGGGGTTGTTTTACAAGTGTAAAAATACCAAAAATAAGAATTAATTAAAAAAAATCCCCAGCGGAGTCGCCATTTTGTGGACGGTGAGATCCACGCGGAAAACAAAACAAATGAGTCGCCACCCGGGGTTTAATATTTAGAAAATGTTTGGTACCCGAGAAACCGTTAAAAAAAAATGATTGTTGACTCTCATGCCGTTTCGGAAAAGATTTGGGCTGCGAAAAGATTCTTTTGGGTTCGGAAGCCAGGTTACGCGCGGGGAAGGTTTTATTAAAAAGCACCCCGCTCGCCCGAGAAATTCCCGGTCTTTACTAAATAATTTGTGGGATTTTTGTAGAAAGTATTTTGTTATAGAAACCTTTTAAACAAATATACGAATATAACAATGAAACAATAACGGAAATAAAATTTAAACAAAGTGAACTAAATAATAATAACAAGAAAGTAGAGGGTGAAAGGTGTAATAAATAAAAAAGGTTACAGAGAAATCAGGAAAACAGAGTACGACAGAGGAGAAACAGAGAGAAAATTTTGATTTAAATGGGAGCCGCGCGGCTCCTACACAGGAGCCGTGCGGCCTGGGCCACAAGCCGTGCGGCTTGTGCGCGAATTATTTTGCAAAATTTTGTTTTGGGACCAGTGAGTCTAGAATCCGTTTAAAACCTGGTTTTCTCCTTCAAATCAATTCCAAATAGGCTGTTTTCGTTTGTAAACAAGTAATCGAAGTGAAACTTACTTCCGGTACGGATCGTACCGTGCGTTTATCGAGAAAAATCGCCCGGTACGACTCCGAAAAGCCGGTTTTTGTTTTGAAAATGATTTACCGAGTCAATATACGGTTGTTGGAACCGTTATCAACTCGGGGATGCCCTCGGGGAGCCGCGATTTGAAAATCGAAACTCGAAAACGGTTTGTACCTTTCGGGAACTCGAAACAGAAGTTGAAAACTCCGGGTTCTTCGGGTTTGGACTTGTAGAATCAAGGCGGCGTGACTAGGAACAGTAGTATAGAGGAATCGAGAGGGGGCGGAAAGTACGAAATTTTGAGGGAATTGGTTGGCGGTTTCGGACGGAAACTTGGCCGGAAAATCAAGCAGAAATTCTCTCGAGATGGTTTTTTCTTGGTGTGATTTTTCTCTCTGTTTTTCCGCCCTCTTTCTGTGAGGAGGGAGCCTCCATTTATAGCCGAAATGAAAGAATAAAATGATGATATTCGGCGGTGGCGAGATGATGATATTCCTTGAGCTGGCCTGTCAGGAATTTTTCAGAGATAACAATACTAGCCGTGCGGCTCCCAGGGGAAGTCGTGCGGCTTGTACAGAGAAGCCGTGCGGCTTGTACAAAAAAGGGTAAGCCGTGCGGCTTGTGGCAAGAGCCGTGCGGCCTGTGAGGCTAAGTTCTCAATTTTCTGGACAAGTTCCAAGGTAGTTTTGATCGTTCTGAGCATTTCTTAATCGTCATCGGGCATGCACGGGTATCCAAAATTGGGGTGTCTACAATAGGCTTCCCAAGGACAGGGGCAGCCCAGTCATTTCGGCTCGGGTGACGTCACCGAGCATCACGAATCGGCCTCACAAGTATGACATGCATGCATCCTCCAATATGGCTGTGACATGTGGCATTACCGCTCGGCATAGCTCATGCTGACGCACAAAACAGCTGTAACGTGCACATGGGCCTTCCCCAGTTTGTTATGAGCGTTAACCGCTTCGGGTGGCGTCATGGAAGACGTCACCGATATCTCGGATCCCCCTCCCGAGTCATCTCGGATATGATCCGTCTCGGACAATTCATCCGGTTCATAGTTCACTCTGGTCGAGACTCCGGTTTGCCTCGGAGAGGCCCATCTCGGCTGGTCCATCGTGTCTCGCTCATGAACTGGGCTTGGTGATCCTTTTGGGCCTTGGCTCTTCTAGGCTCTTCAACTGAGCCCCATTAAGATTGCTAGATTTCGGCCCACTACAGAATGGGTATGTTGGTCGTGCTTCCCTTACACGATTTTGCATTTGCTTGGTTTCAGCATCAAACAGTCGAAGTACTTGTAACCTGCAATTTGATTCTTTTTTATTATCAAGACCTGCAATTCGATTGGGAAGCCATTAGAATGATCTTTTCAAATCCAGGCTAATATTGCTCGTCCTTGAGTGGTGATGAACATCGTACACTTGTCTAGTACTATTGTTTGTTCTATTTGATACACATGGTTGTTATAATTAGTTTTGAAATTTTGTCCCCTGGTTGAAAAAGCTGATTGATCGCGACCATGTTCTCACCTAAATCATTCTTTTATCTTAGAGATGAAGGTATTGTTCTAAAAGACCTTGGTTCCAAGTGGGAACCAGGTGATCGAAGTGAAAAGTGGTTAAAGTTGAAGCCTGAGTATGTTCGAGCTGGCTCTGATTTAGATGTTCTTATAATAGGTATCTAATTGCTTTAGCCTCTCTTTTACTTGAAACAGTTAGTGACATAGTTTGTAGCTTATTCCAAATTTCGTTTGGCTTTTTGCAAAGGAGGCCACTACAGGTCTGGGCGTCGTGGAGGAGAGGTGAGCATTATGTCCTTTTTTATGCAATACAGTTTTCTTAGTTTTATCTCTCTACTAAGTGACTTATCGATTTCCTTGTATACATGAATTGGCTTAAGCTGACTTTTGGTATCCTTGTACTATTGGAGGTGGCTCAATTTCTGGTGGGCCTTGCAGAGCGTTCAAGCCCAAACACCTACCCCAGCCGGTAATCATTTTCCAAGAATTAATTTGGTAGAGATCCTGGGATGAGCTGCTTTCTTTATTGAAGCTTGGGAACTTTGTTTATTTATTGCTTTCGTTTTGGATGCTCTTTTTAGTTCCGTCAGAATTTTAACCTATGTTTCCTCTTAATTTCCTTTGGAATGAGTTTCAAGGCTGCCAAGTGTTATCTGTGAAAGTCATGTCTTAAATTGGTTTCACTTGAGCATGTAGGAGAAATCAAGGTTGCCAAACATATTCCTTTGCTCGTTATTGCTTTTCTTGTATTCCGTACTGGATAGTGGCCAGTTATGGGAAGTTTGTTGGAAATTATCAAAATAAATGGGTTTTTATTTGGGGTTTTATCAAAATATTCCTTGTGCCTTTTAGAAAGCTTTTATTGTTATGTTTTGGTTTTGTCCCACATTGGCTAGTGAGGAAAAGTTTGAGTGGTATATATATGGGAACATATCTATAATGTTCACATAGTGTTAAGTGGCAAGGCACCTATGGTGCTACGTGCATTACCGGCGTAGCCGGTGATGGAACACACTCATACGCACCCGCACCCGCGCGAACGCGCGCGTGCGTGAGCGTGGCAGTGGGCTGTGTGGCGCTTTGATAGCGCACTTTGCACTTAGCACGTCGGCGCAAGGGTACATTTGGGTCTATATATAACACCCAAATTACTTTCACAATATACGGAATTCTAGCCTTGTTACTCTGCCAAAATTACTACAGATTGCTTTCTAGTTTTGCTGTACCGTTACTGCAGAAACGGTGTCAGCAATTCCTTGGTTCTTTCGATTCATTTTGACTCGGTATTCTGTCTGTCCTTCGTTTGTGCGGACGCAGGCAGAAGATCATTGAATTGATCGGGCTTCGTTGTATCCTCGGACAGATTCGCTATCAACCCGGTGCACACCAAACGGTGGGGGCGAATACTATTTTCGGAAAGCGACATAGTAACGTGCCTCGAAGCAAGTTCCATCATCAACAAGTTCAGTTTCCCGAAGACTCCCGGATTTTTGCACCAACAATCGAAAACAGTATTAGGGAATGGCGTCATCATCAAGGTCTCTGCGACAAATGACACAGGATATCGTGAAATTGGACAAGTTTGATGGAGGGAATTTCAGGCGTTGGCAAAAGAAGATGCACTTCATGCTCACGACATTGAATGTCGTGTATGTTCTCACTAAACCGTATCTGGAGGACAAAGAAGATGAGACTTTGGAGGAGACACGGGTGAGGATGAAATTTGAGAATGATGACTACATCTGCAAGGGGCATATTCTGAATGCACTCTCGGACGCAATGTTCGATGTGTATTCGAATACGGAGACGGCAAAGGAGATGTGGGATTCATTGGAGGGCCGCTATTTGACTGAGGATGCGACAAGCAAGAAGTTTCTGGTCAGTCAATTTATGAGTTATAAAATGGTAGACAACAAGTCAGTGATTGATCAGTTGCATGATATTCAGCATATTCTGAACCAGTTTAAGATTAAGAACATGAACATGGATGAATCGATCGTGGTGTCTTCTATGATCGATAAACTTCCTCCTTCCTGGAAAGACTATAAGAAAAGTCTTAAACACCAAACTGAGGAACTTACTCTAGAGCAATTGGCTGTTCATCTCACTGTGGAGGAACAGACAAGGCGACAAGAGAAGGAAGAACTTGGGGCTGGTGCCTCTAAAGTTCATGTGGTGGAAGAAGGAAAAGGTTCCAACAAGGGTAAACATAACAAACAGAAAGTCCGGCGCGGCTACGACCGGGGCAATGACCCGAAAGGGAAAAAGCCAAAGGTTGAGTGTTGGCGTTGTGGTCAGCCGGGGCACTTCAAAAAGGATTGCAAGTCTAAGAAGAAGAAGGATCCACATGCATCGGGTCCCAAGGGTAAATTTATGGCTGTTGTGTCCGAAATTAACATGTTTGGGGATGCCGGAAACTGGTGGATGGACTCAGGGGCTACAAAGCATGTTTGCATTGATAAGAGGTTCTTCACCGACTATGAAGTGGTTGATGATGGTTCGTTTCTCTACATGGGGAATTCATCGACCGCTCCTATCAAAGGCAAGGGCAAAGTGGATTTGGAGTTCACTTCTGGAAATGTTTTGACTTTGACTGATGTTTACCATGTACCAGAAGTTAGGAAAAATCTTGTATCTGGTAGCCTGCTTGATAAGCATGGCTTTAGGCTAGTGTTTGAGGCGAACAAATTTGTTATGTCTAGGAATGACACATTTGTTGGAAAAGGCTATGTTTGTGAGGGCATGTACAAACTCAACGTTAATAACACATTCACAGTTTCTGCTTACTTGCTTGATTCTCTTTCTTTATGGTATAATCGTTTAGGACATGTTAATACTAGGAAGATGGATATGATGGTTAAATTGGATTTAATTCCTAAGTATGATGTTGATATGGTTGATAGATGCAATGTGTGTTCACTTACTAAAATCACTAGAGTTCCATTTCCTAAAATTGATAAAACTACAACTTTGTTAGAACTTGTTCATAGTGATGTATGTGATATGCATAGCACCCCTACTAGAGGAGGCAAGCAATACTTTGTTACTTTTATAGATGATTATTCTAAGTATTGTCATGTTTATTTGTTGCACTCAAAAGATGAAGTTCTAGAAAAGTTTATCACTTTCAAAACTGAGGTTGAAAATCAATGTGGAAAAACAATAAAGCGTTTAAGGTCTGATAGGGGTGGAGAATATTATTTTCCTGATTACTGTGAGTCAGTAGGCATTATTCATGAGAAAACGGCACCATATACTCCACAACAAAATGGAGTGGCTGAGCGGAAAAATCGGACTTTAACAGAGATGGTTAATGCTATGCTTAGCAATTCAGGATTAGGCACTGGTTTGTGGGGCGAAGCCATACTTACCGCTGCTTACATCTTGAATAGGGTACCTCTCAAAAAGTCACAAATAACTCCATATGAGTTATGGAAAAAAGAAGAAACCTAACCTAAGTTATTTTAAAACTTGGGGTTGTAGAGCAATTGTGAGATTGCCAAAACCCAAAAGAAAGAAATTGGGTGAAAAAGGAATTGAGTGCATATTCCTTGGTTATGCTTTACATAGTAAGGCATATAGGTTTCTTGTTTCTGAGCCAAATGATTCGTATGGGGTTAATACCATAATTGAATCAAGGGATGCTGTGTTTTATGAAAATAGGTTTGTTCCTATTCCGAAAGAGGTTAATGAAGAGAATGAATCAATCTCTTATGGGCCTGAAACAGAGGCAGAACCTACGGAACAGGTCGAACTTAGGAAAAGTAAAAGGGCTCGGGTTGCTAAGTCCTTTGGTCCTGACTTTATAGTGTATCTAGTTGAAGGAACTAGAGACACTACTTGTAATCATACCATGGTTTCATATCATGTGGAATCGGATCCCTTGACCTTTGGGGAGGCTATGAAATCGCAAGATTGTGCTTTCTGGAAAGAAGCAATCCAAGATGAAATGGATTCTATCATGGGTAATGATACATGGATTCTTGCTGATTTGCCACCAGGTTCCAAGGCCATTGGTTGTAAATGGATTTTCAAGAAGAAAATGAAAGTTGATGGCACGATAGACAAGTTTAAGGCACGGTTGGTTGCCAAGGGCTTTACGCAAAAGGAAGGTATTGATTACTTCGATACCTATGCACCGGTAGCAAGAATCTCTACTATTAGAGTTCTTCTTGCCATAGCTTCGATACATAAACTTCATATTCACCAAATGGATGTAAAGACTGCATTTTTGAATGGTGAATTGGATGAAGAAATTTATATGAAGCAACCGGAAGGGTTTGTTGTGCAAGGACAAGAACACAAAGTATGCAAACTTGTTAAGTCTCTGTACGGACTTAAACAAGCACCTAAACAGTGGCATGAGAAGTTTGATAAGGTAATTGTATCAAACGGGTTTAGGACACACCAATCAGATAAATGTGTTTATAGCAAATTTACTGAAACTCGAGGTGTAATCGTGTGTTTATATGTGGATGATATGCTTATCTTTGGAACTGATTTAGATAGCATACAAAGCACAAAGGATATGCTTTCATCTAGTTTTAGCATGAAAGATATGGGTGTAGCTGATGTAATTCTAGGAATTAGAATTACAAGGCAAGGAGGAAATATAGTTCTTTCTCAATCACATTATATTGAGAAGATACTAAAGAAGTTTAATCACTTTGATTATACTCCGATTTCTACACCTTATGATCCACATATAAAGTTGTATCCTAATACAGGGTAGAGCAAGAGTGTCACAACTAGATTATTCTAGAGTGATAGGAAGCTTGATGTATGCCATGACGTCTACTCGGCCGGACATTGCTTTTGCGGTGGGTAAACTGAGTAGGTATACGCATAACCCGAGTGATATTCATTGGAATGCGGTTAATCGGGTTTTGAGGTATTTAAAGAAAACTATAGACTATGGGATAGTCTATAGTGGGTATCCATCGGTTCTAGAAGGATACACGGATGCTAGTTGGATAGCCGAGAATGAAGATCACTTGTCAACAAGTGGATGAGTCTTCACTCTTGGTGGTGGAGCGGTTTCTTGGGGTTCAAAGAAACAAAGCATAATTACAGACTCGACTATGGCAGCCGAGTTTGTGGCACTAGCATCGGGTAGCAAAGAGGCTGAGTGGCTAAGGAGTATGTTATGAGAGATTCCCATGTGGCCAAAACCTATGCCATCGGTATCTTTGCATTGTGATAGTCAGTCGGCACTATCACGGGCTTACAACCAGGTATATAATGGGAAGTCCAGGCATATAGGACTTCGACATAGCTATGTGAGGAATTTGATAACTGATGGGGTGATAACCATTGATTATGTTAAGTCAGGTCAAAACCTGGCGGATCCTTTTACAAAAGGTCTTGCAAGAGATTTGGTGTGGAAAACATCACAGGGGATGGGACTTAAGCCCACTAAAATATAATCACTCTTGGTGGAAACTCGACCCAACGCTTGTTTAGCTTCAAGTCCTTGGGTTCAATGAGCAAACTACACCATAAGTTGTGATGGCAAGCATTTACCGGTTACACCCATCCTATGGTAAAGTGTTTGGTACTTGTAATTTAAAAGAGGAGGTGAGCTATTTAGCTCTTAATAGACTTCTAACGGTTTAGTTAGGCGGATGCTGTCGTTACAGGGGCATTTTTAAAAGTCTACCTATATGAGTGTGAGGGTGGTGCCGCCTTCTATAGGTTCAAGGGCTAGAACTTTAGAGCACTCACGAAATAGGATATAGACACACGACCAATCCACGTGTCGGCAATTTTGAATACCTAAGTCAGGTAAGATGCGTGCGTGAAACGTGTCCGGTTGGTCATTATAGGATCGCTGGTTAAAAGACAAGTCTACCATGCTTTCCGACTAACTTTGATGTGTTTCGCTAGGTGATGGTTAAAATCGTGAGATACCTTCATTTGATGCACAAGTCTTTTCAAAGGAACCAAGGCTTCATCTTTATTTTGAAAATGGTGGGGGATTGTTGGAAATTATCAAAATAAATGGGTTTTTATTTGGGGTTTTACCAAAATATTCCTTGTGCCTTTTAGAAAGCTTTTATTGTTGTGTTTTGGTTTTGTCCCACATTGGCTAGTGAGGAAAAGTTTGAGTGGTATATATATGGGAACATATCTATAATGTTCACATAGTGTTAAGTGGCAAGGCACCTATGGTGCTACGTGCATTACCGGCGTAGCCGGTGATGGAACACACTCATACGCACCCGCACCCCTGCGCACGCGCGTGCGTGAGCGTGGCAGTGGGCTGTGTGGCGCTTTGATGACGCACTTTGCACTTAGCACGTCGGCGCAAGGGTACATTTGGGTCTATATATAACACCCAAATTACTTTCACAATATACGGAATTCTAGCCTTGTTACTCTGCCAAAATTACTACAGATTGCTTTCTAGTTTTGCTGTACCGTTACTGCAGAAACGGTGTCAGCAATTCCTTGGTTCTTTCGATTCATTTTGACTCGGTATTCTGTCTGTCCTTCGTTTGTGCGGACGCAGGCAGAAGATCATTGAATTGATCGGGCTTCGTTGTATCCTCGGACAGATTCGCTAGGACAGATTCGCTATCAACCCGGTGCACACCAAACGGTGGGGGCGAGTACTGTTTTCGGAAAGCGACATAGTAACGTGCCTCGAAGCAAGTTCCATCATCAACAAGTTCAGTTTCCCGAAGACTCCCGGATTTTTGCACCAACAAAGTTTCCAGGGTTAGCGTTTAAAGGGGTAGTGACAAGGTTTAGCGTATCCATATGGTAGGTTAGTTTAAAACATTCAACTCTATTGCAATGAGTGGAGAGCCAACCTAGTAGTGGTGTAAATATCAGCCGTTATGTAACAGCATTTTGACCTCCAACATATTTCTGTTTGTATTGGTTGATACTTTCCGAATAGGCAGAATAAGATTGCATTGGCGATGCCAATGCGTATGTATCTCGATACCATGGTTAAGAACCCTGCCCCGAGGCTCTACCTCTTCTCTATACGTATGGCCCCCAACTTGGACTTGGAGAGGAAAATGAAGGATCCCTACCACGGGGATCAATACAAAATAAACTGAGCTTAAGTCCCAAACAAAGGGTCAATCAATGAAGTGTTTCATGTATATGGACCTCTGAATGCGTCAGTTTTATACTATGTTAAAGCATCCAACTCAAAATTAATTATGTGAGAGTCCACATATGTTCAAATACTGGCTTCGGATGGGATGATTAACCAATGTGTGACAAGCTCTAACAAGTTAAACTTCATTGCTTGGGCCTGAAAAGCTTCCATAAAGCCAATTTTTTTGGGGGGCCAAGAAAGTTTCTATCCACCCAGTCACCCACGTTGCAATGGGGCAGGCCGAGGTGGAAATGTAGCCAATGCAGAGCAACCTTTATTTTCTGAAGTCTTGTCCATCTTCAAATGATTCTGACCGCATCATGTTGTTGCAGATTCATTTCTTTTTGCAGAGTGGGGACTGGACTTTTTGACGAGGAGCTTGATGCTGTCATCACTAAGTTAAAGCCTTTTTTCAGGTACTATTTAGGTAAAGTTATGGGTCTTTATGTGGAGGGTTTTTTTTTTTGATGTCTAATAACTCACATCCAGAAAGCCATGGAGACAAAGAAGACTGCTCTTTATATTAAGGTCTCCCTTCCCACTTACCCTGTGGTCTTGGTCCTAAATCGGTTGCGACGGAGGTCTTCGAAGCAATGCTGTGCATTTTAGGCCCCTCAGTTTTGCCCAATATGCATTCAATTTCAAATTAGGCAGGTTGCAATTAGCTAGGAACGGTAATTTTTGATTGTGGGCAGACGATATATCGGCATGTTTGGTTCAGCTTACTCCAAGTTTGATGCTAATGATCCATAAGAAGATTCTACAAACATTCCACCTCCAGCTTCAAGATAATCAGCTGTTTTTCAGCTTATCGAAACTAAATTTCCCTCATATGGTGAAAGAAGAAAGCTGCACCGAACACAATGGCATAACAGACTCCAACTTAGAAAGCCATAAGAAGCCATCATTCGGTCAAAATATGAAATATTATGGGAAATGTTTTCAGGAGCTTCTGTTGCTACGTGTACAAACATGTACATATCCTATTGGCAACTACAGTCCAAATTAAACTGAACAATTGGGTTCTTTTCAGGAGAAATGAATATCCAAAGAAGGCACCACCAAGCTTTTATGCAGTTACAAATAACGCCAAAGAGTGGCCAGATGTTTGGATTGAGAGCCCTGAAAAGTTAGATTCTTTTTTTCCTGTTTTGAGTATGAGAAATTCTTATATAAAATATGGTTTTGCTAACCTTTTTTCTTTTTGCTTTATTATGTTTTGCAGATCAATTATTCTATCTATTACTAGTGATATTAGAACAATTAGGTCTGAGGTATGCTCATACAAGATGGATTTGATTCGTCTGTTCTTATTAAGTACACTCAAATTTCTAATTCAGTCGCTTGTGTGGTGAAACCACACAGCTTGGTTGTTTGATATCCTTTTTTGGTACTTGCTTATTGTTTAACTTTAGCTATCACGTTTTGTTACATAGTCCATGTAACATTTGTTTCATTTCCCAGGTATTTGCTGCACCATATTGCTTGAGATATCCACGTATAGACAGAGTGAGATATGACAAGCCTTGGAATGAATGTCTTGATGTGCAATGTGAGATATCCACGTATAGACAGAGTGAGATATCCACGTATAGTTGCTCGTTGGTCCTTCCCGTGTATGCGACCATTTCGATTCCTTTTTTATTACCAACGGAGAATCTTTCTAAAAAATCTCCCTGGAAAAACGCAGCTTGTCTGTTTCAAACCAAGGTACACCTTGCCTTTTCAAGGTTTCTTGGGGAGATTTATTTTAGAAATATATGAGGAAATACTGGTTTTTTCCTGCCACTTCAGGTTTTCTTTTATCATGCTTGTTCAAATATTTCAGGGATCAAATTTGAGGCGGCAAAACTTCGTGTAGATATTATTCATTACTCTTGGCTCCTGGATTGTCGTTCGCAGAAAAAGCTGCTCCGTTGCAGCCAAAGTTAGTATTTCATTCTCTGGCCTCGATGTGGATCATCCTTTGAGTATTTTTCACCTATACATATAAAGCTTTCCACTCTCGTCTTCCTCTTGAAGGTACTTGCTCTTCCTTTCTGACTCTTCGAGGAAAAAGTTGCAACAAGAACTCGATGAAAACTTTGACCCTTATTACTCAGATCTCGACATTGAAGACCTCAAACAGGTAGACTTAACAAGGGGAATGACCACCTTTATCTTCATTTATAGGGTTGCAAATACTACCTGTCCCACTAATGGAAGAATAGAGAGTAAGGAATTGGGAGAAGGTTTTGAAAATTTCAGCTTTCTATGCTGAATAAATTGGATCGTGTCTCTCTTCAAAAAGTTTGTAATAATGGCTATGCATATTTTCTTTTTCCTGTGCTGCGGACTTTGTCCTTTTCAGCTCTTAAGCAACATAAATAGGTCAGAAGATTCCAAAACCATCAACTACTATAAGGAGAAATTCTGTCCCAGGGATAAATGGTCTTGTTTTCGTGGTTGCTGCATTTACCTCCATCCTTTACCTCAGGCTTTGTAAGATTCTCTCCATGTTAGTTTCAACTTCTTATGAAGGGACTGGATTACACCTAGTATGAAGGATCCGTTTTTTTATGAAAATTTGTTTATTGCTTGTAAAGGAATTCAGATTCAAAAGTTCTAGTCGAACTTGCGGTTAGGAGGATCAAGCATGAAATTTCCATGGATGGTGGCAAACTCAGCAAGAGTCTTTCTCAGGCTGCCCATTTAGTTGTTATATCTCCAGTTGGATTCAACTTGGACTTCAGTACAGTATTGAGAAGGTATGTTACTTTTAATTTGATAAAATGGAGAATAGGGTTATTTTCTACAGCCGCATAACTGGAATGTATGTAGTCATCAATGAAGAGTTTAGGAACTCTTTCAGGTGTGCTCATTGCTTCAATTCCCTTGTGTGGATTTCCTATTGAAGTCCTCATTCAGTTTGGGAGGGATGCTATGCCGTAAATGTCATCCAAGTTCTTTATGCTTGGTCTAAATGTTGTACATTTTCCCTCGGCCAACTGGTTAGTACAGTGCACCTTGCGTTGTACTGAGGCGAGGGTTGAGGGAGGTTCAGTTTTACGACAGAAATTATGTACTTTCTGGGGATAAGTTCATTATTCTGGTCTAATACTAAGAATCGAACATACGAAAGAACAAAATCAAAATAAAAGTGAAAAGTTTGAACTTTCAGGAATGTGCCGCCTTCTAGCTCTTTCCAAATGGTATCCCCTGAAAGGAAAATTTTGATGTTAACTGTCGCTTTTTTTTACAGCTAAAAAGAAAATTTTAATCATAGTGATCACATTTTATTACATGAATTGAGTCACTAAGGATTATTCAAACGTATTGGAAATTTGTTCATCTGCAACGGCATATTTATGTTGACATGATCAGCAGTTGTGTTAGTTTTGTAACTCGAGATAGCGGATTGCACTTGTTATGGATGTTATGATTTACATTTTGTTACTGATGGATTACAATGTTACTATTTCTGCACACAAACTTCAATTTATTAAGAACTAGCTGATCATTCTCGTGTAGTCAAAAGTTCATTCTTCCGCATTGACGTAATTATATCTGTTCTCAAAGGTTAATTTGAGGCTCGTCTCGAGGCTAGGCTGTCCAAAAATACCTCAGGAAATTTTTGGCTTATTCTCCAGTCTCCAAAAGCATATGCCGTGTCCTAGGGGAGTCCGTACAAGATGCTCCTTCTGCATGTTTTTACACGTTTCAATGCCAGGGGTATGCGTTTTGGAACATCGCCCATAGATCTTCACACTCCCACCCTCTCTCTCAACCTCTCTTTGCTTGAAGTGGGAGCGGGAGAGCACCTATTTGGGTTTTTTTTTTTTTTTTAATGAAAATTGTTGTACCTTGAACACTTATATCAACATCTGTACTTCTAGGTTGGAGATGGTTTTATAACTTATGAGTGATGCTACAATGTGCACCATGCCTTTTGATATGAGTGCATCTCATATACATAACCACAAAATTTCATACAAGCCCACAAAACTTCATATTCAGTAAAATAAATACTCATATCAATAATTACAATAATAAATATTGGAGCACCAAAATTCAATAAAGAGAACCACAAAATCTCATATGGATATGAGAAAATTTTGAAATAAAAAAATCAGAAAAAATGGCAACCTGTTGGTCACCGGTCCCACCCTTGGCAAGTTAAATATATATTGAGAAAAAAAAAAGTCTGTATCTCACGTTCTTCTTCTTCTTCGACATATACAGAGAAGAGAGAGGTCAGGTGAGACCATCACGACTATGAGCACCACTGGCATTCCCCCACCTCGGTCGACGGCCAACCCCAACCCCAACCCCAGCGGTACCCCACCTCCGTCGATCACCACCACCGACGAATCCCACCAACCCCAGCGTTCCTCCACCTCCGTTGAAGGCCACCACCACCGGCTTTTGGGGATTCTGACGTCATCGTCCCCATGACGAAGGTCTCTCTCTCTCTCTCTCTCTCTCTCTCGATTGAATCTGTGGGATTGGAGATATGAGTTGCTTAAAAAAAAACCCCAATTCGAAAGTTAGGGTTTCAATTTGAGAAACTCTAAACGACATTGCTGCAAAAAAAACCCTAATTCAAAAATTATATGAAGATCAATTCGATCTTGTCCCAATATCAATTCGTTTTTCGATGACGAACACAATGGAAAACTGATTTCGGTAATTTCCCTCTTTTCAGGTTGATTTTGGAGATTCTGCGAGTTTTGATAAGAAATCGAAATCGGCGGTGGTACGGTCTTATTTTCTATGTTTTCTCATTAACTTTTTTGAACGATGTTTTGAGTAGTGTATTTTAATCTATTCAGGTGTGGTGATTTGAGCACTATTAGAGCCTTATATGGAACTGTTTTGAGGTGTTACCCTTCACTCTATCTAGCTCAATGTTTCTATGTTTTTCTACTTTTCTCAGTTCAATGTTTTGATGCCTTATGGAAGAGTGATTGGTTTTTGTTTAATTATGGGAAAATTATGTTGACAACAATCATTTGTCTTCAATATCTCATCTTATTTCGTTTCTGTTATCTTGCTTTTTTGTGGAACTGCTTTCTTTTGTTTGGTTAGTTGCTTTTGCTTTAACTTGATTTGAGTAATTGGTTAATTAGAAATCATGTTTAAGATGGACCTGAGAAAAATAATAATAGGGAAAATGTCCAGTTTGTTGGTGGAAAGGCCAATAGTAAGGGAGGGTAATTTGTTTAAGTTGGGTTTGGATTGCCGTGCGAAGGCACGAAGCTACCCTCACTCTTACTGTCTCCACTTTCTTAGTTCAGTGTGAGGAATGGTTGGAATTTGGAGTAGGGCAGGGGACCAACTTTTGTTCTATTACAGACAAATTATGTTCAATTAGGGACAAATTATGTTTTTTGATCCTTGGACTAAGAACAGAAGAGTGTTTTTTGATCCTTGGACTAAGGTAAAGAAAGAATCACTCCCTTCATGAGCATCTGTTTGTCTAAGAATATTTGAAAGTGTAAACTTGAGTCAATGGAGAAGTAGTGCAACTTAATGTGGTGATGTTCTTTCCCTCTCACTTTCTAATTAATACTATTGAGCTACTAAAAGTCAAATGTTAGTGTTGGCTCTTATGTTCGTTTTTTCTGTAGGCAATGAAGTGCATAAAATGAAATGGAGAAGCTACAAAGAAGCGGTGGCAATTTTCAGCAACACCATCAACATGGGCTGTTTCGATTTTCAGTTTCTTCTAGCAATTTTCGGTCTTTGGAAAGGTGATAAACCTACTCAACCAGATAGATACTGGCATACCTTTCGTAAGCCAAATTATTGATTTTTATTGCCATGTTTAGCTCCAAGATTTTGCAACAGAAAGCTGTGTATGTGTCCAAAAATGCTTTTTAAACGGGGAACCATATATAAATTGAGTTCTTAGGTTATCTCTATAATAAGGGAGCTCGGTGGTTTTGAATCCCTACAATTTCAAACCTTTACAGTGTGATTGAACATGCATTTAAGACATTCAGCAACTAAGATGATCGTTTATTAATTTTGTAATACTCTGACTCTTCTACACGACACGTTAGGGACATTTTTTTTTGAACAGTCTCTTGAGAATCTCTTTCGTTGGTGGTATCAATGGCTACAGACCAAACCATTATAGAATTCTTTTAGCCTATTATTTTGTTGTTTGTTTCTTGATTGATTCATTTCTCCATTGGTCTTTTTTGGTCCTTAAGCAATTTTTATAGTCTATACTACGTCCCATAACTCTTTGTTGACCTAGTAAACATTAGCACATTTGGTCATGTAGATGGCCTATAGCAAATATAAGGAAACTTTTGCTTGATAATGATACAACACCTTACATCTGTTTTATTTTTTTAAGTACGATTATTGGGAAAACTTTTGATCTATGTTTTTATTTTTTTGTTTTGTGTTCTATATTTTGGGTGGGAGAATCTCAAAGAATGTGAGTTAAAGATCTTTTGAATCTGTTGCACGAGATGAGCAAGTTTGTTGCATGGAGGGAGCAATGCAGGTCTAAACAAAAACGAAGGTCAATAGTCAATTTTAGTTGAGGGTGTGTTTGGCATGTTGTATTAGTATTACCTACCTCTTGGTCATTGGAAGATGTGCTATTGTAGAGATTAAGCTGGGTTGTGTCTCCTTTAAAATGTGAGTTGGAGCCAATATGGACGTAGTTTAAGTCCTATTGTATTTTCTAAATGAAACTGACTCAATAGAATCAGAATACTTATTTAGAGTTAGAAATGGTGGTGCTTTGGTTTTTGGCTCCTTCTGGAGGGGAGGAGTGAGGGGACATTCAAAAAATGGAATTTAAGTAGGAATCCTATTGGATTATACATTATTTCTTCAAATTCTAAGATTGAGGGGACATTTACTAGAATTGGTTAGATGCTCCTGATTGCAGACCAGAAAATTATGGAGTAATAGTATGTTTGAGAGATGGAAAAGTGGGGTATGGCTATGCTACTTCATGTATATTGGGCAATTTCTAGAACAAAACCACAACACTAACATGAAGTCATTGAGCAACAAAAACAAAAGCCATTAGGCACAATGGTAGTTCATCAAGTTGAGTTCAAACTAACTCGACTAAAAGGCACGGGCATTTACACACACCAGTTTCATTCACAAACAAGTATATGTGGCCTTATCAAATTGTACATATTTTAATCATATAAGTTTCATTCTACCTAAGGACGAGTCGGATTCAACGACAAAAATTGTTTATCCAGAAGTTTTGTTATAGCGTTACGTGCTATTGAAACTTCTATTATGCGAAAATGAATAGTTTGTTTTTTATGTCATAGTTTAAATTGTGAGATGAATTTTTTGAGATACTAATTTGATGATATAAGTAACCATTTACATTGCTAGGTTGAATAAGCAATGTGACTGGAAACTGCAACTCCTTGCGAACTTGGTAAAGCCTCTCTCTCTCTCTCTCTCTCTGAAAGAATACCATGTATTTAGAATTTTCTTTATGTATGTGCTTTATACTTTGCGGCTTGTCGGGTACCATATTTTAATTGTCTTCGAATCTTCATTTTTATAACTATGCGATAAATTGGTGTTTGGGTGGTTGAGATGTTGGAGGTAAAGAAGGTAACAAACCCATAATTATGTTGGTGTTTGGGAGTCTATAACCTGATCTCTTAGATGAGCTCTTACTGTCTTCTCTTAGTACTGTTGGTACCAAGGGAGTGAAGCCATAATGTATATCAGTGTTCCGGTCAAACTATGCTGTTTAAAGGTCTATGAAAAATCTGAGGATGGTACAGGATTTGTGATTAACCTTTTTGTACACTGACATGCTATTTACTGCTTGATCACGTCGCAACCGTTTAGAATACTTTCAATGTTTGGGCTATGACTTTTAAATACTTTCAACCTTATAGCATTCAATTTGTCCATAGCTACGTCATTCTATGTTCTTCACTTATAATGGGGGATAGATGAGTACCATTGGGTCCAAAAAGTTAGTGTCTTTTCTTTGCTAATATTTAATGTTTGTGAAGTTGTATCTTTTTGTTATAAGTGGGCTCTTAGTTAAAAAGGAATTACTAGACAGTCTTGCACGTTACTCATGAAAAAGCAGATTGTGAGATATCAATATCTTGGTAGAAAAAAGGCACATCTTGCTGTTGACAATTTTTCAACTTCTTTTTGGTATGAAGAATGCGTTTTCGAATAAATGAAATTATGTGGGTTGTGTACGAATTTTAGGATTCTTACATTAGCTCTTCGTTTAGTTATTGGGCGAAATTAGTTGAGCTCAAATTACGTCACGCCGTGCCTTTAGGCACGGGCATGCCCTAGTGTAGATATATATTACTGTATATTTAGATGTGTATGATTTACCGTGTCCTCGACGTGTCCGTGTCCAACATTTTAGAGAAATAGCGTATCAACTGTGCATGGGCCAACATTTTATGGGTTGATGTACATTGTCGTGTTGACGAAATGAACAAGATTTCTTTCATTTGGTTTGTGTTGCATTTTTTGTGAGAGCTAGTTCATTTACTGCTGGATTATTCCTTTGTAGATACTGCAGCCTTTTGCAATTGAACTTATTAGTGTGCTGGATGCTTCTACCAGTTGAATCATGCTCTGTTATTAGGGAATGCTATTCTGGGTTGAACTACCAATGAGAAGGGGAAGAAAAGGTGCAGATTCACAGAATCAACAAAGAGCTCTCAATCGCCGCTAGTTCCAATCCGGCCCTTCTGACAATTTTGTTCAAGTTTCGAGCCCTGCTGATGTATGTTATTGGTGATAGTAATGGATGTGAGTGCTGCTAAGGACATTGGAGTTATGAGACCAAGAAGAACAGCAGAGTCTTACTGGCTCTGAGTTGCTTGGAGATCAAATTGCCAATATGCTTTTTTGTTGCTGACACACTTGGTAGAAATGTTTTTGGCTCTTGGCTTTGATCTAGAATGTCCATCTGAAAGAAATGTGGAACTTACTTCCTAGTTTTCTTTCTTTCAGTTTGTCAATCTGTTTTTGTAATTAAGGGATTCCAAGGCAATCCCCTTGATCTCTTTTTGGGTGGTAATAATACACAACTTTTTCCAGACATAAAGTAGAATTTTTGTGCGTTTATGAGACCAAGATGAACTTCAATGAATAAGAACTTAGATTCTTTCATCAAAAGTGAAGTCACAGAACTTCAATTTTTAAAGTGGGTATTCAGAGTGCTGCACTTAGATTCTTTCATCAGAAGTGAAGTCATAGAACTTCAATTTTTTAAGTGGGTATTCAGAGTGCTGCATTTGTAATGGACATACAAAGAGTCAACAAAAGACTTGTAAAATTTCTAGAATGAAAACAAATTGAAAAACAAATTGATTTGTTTTTCTTCTTGATGGGAGAGAGAGATTTTCACCTTACTTAATAAGGCTCATGCAAAGTCATATTTAAGCGGTAAATGGAGTCACCTCACACACAGCTATGGAGTCATTGCTAGGGCCTACACAAAATACAAATCCTTAATTCCGTTGGCTTGTGTATCGATACATACATCATTATTTGAAGAAACAAGTGAGATAGGATATGACAAAGAGCTTTGTTCACTTCACATTTCCAAAAAAATTTCCAAAAAGATTTTTTCACCATCTCTCATCTCTCTAATCATTAATCATATTTCTCTCTCTACTCATACCTCTTTATCCAATCATTATTCTCATTTCTCTCTCTATCTCTTTCCAATTATTACACATCTCTCTAAACATGCATGAGCTAGAACTTTAAATTTAAAGTAAGTCCTCACATGAGCAAGGTTGGTTCTAGAAAAAATTTGGCATGACCTTGCTGTTTTTGGTGCTAGCCCGACGTCATAGTGTCTCAGTCAACAATCAACAACAGGAGGTACAACGGCAAAATGCATATTCAGACTCACACAGAGTCAGTCCCGTCCTAATTACCCTTACACAATCAAGAACCCCCGTCGGAGTCATATTCATCCTATTTATCAAGTGCAATCAAAATGAACTTTTGAAATCTAAATCAAGCTTTAAAAGTTCATGTTTCTAAAGCAAAACAAGCATAACTATGGCATCCACTAATTTGATCGACATGAGCACATAATGTTTTACAAAAACGGGCTTGGAATCAAAGAATCGTCATCCTCATCTAGTCTAATGTTATGAACAAGCAAAATGAAAGGGAAAGCCTAAGTGTCTAATGTCTAATGCCGCTTCTTAGCATTCTTAGATGGATGGTCCGTATCCATGTCCTCCTCTGCATCTTCCTCCTTATCAGTGGTAGTATCATCATCCTCTTCCTCTCGGTTCCCATCCTCATCATCACCCTCAAAGGAAACCATGGGAGAAGAAACTTTGGAACGCTGCTTGACTGTAGCTTTCTTGCCACGGTAACCCGGAATGCCACGTCCATGAGCTGTAGTCCTCCCACCCCGAGTCTAAACCGGAAGACACTGCATAAAAAATGAAAGGAAATGTATGAGAACTAGGGATTGCCCGTGCCTAAAGGCACGACGTGACGTAATTTGAGCTCAACTAATTTCGCCCAATAACTAAACCAAGAGCTAAAGTAAGAATCCTAATATTTTTCAATGGAAAAATCTACTTGAAAGTATACTTTCGGGGCCAATCGCCATTGAGGAAATGCATTTTACCTGAACGCACTCTGTAATAATTGAGGCTACAAACATCCATACCTTACCCTCAATGAAAAGGGCTACATCATGATACAGATTAGATGTTATTTTCACACTAAAATGAGACATTCCACCAAAAAAGGGACTTGTATGGCAATAACCAGTCAAACTGATTGTTTCATGCTTTAGCTACTCATCAAACGCTTAGTAATTCTTTTTAACTAAGAGCTCACTTGTAACAAAAAATACAACTTCACGAATAGAACCTGAAAAAAGAATTAAAGAGATTAAGAAAAACAGATTACATAGCTTTCAAAAGAATTATCTAAAACTAACTTAGAGTGATCGGGGAGGAGCTGACCACAAAGGTATATCATTTTTGGATACAGAAACACACCAACGCCGTTAGCCAAAAGGCCGAAGCAGAGGGACAACAACCGATTAACGAAGAAAAATATTAACCTGCATTCAGAACGTCAAACTTTGCAAAAGGTAAAAACTATACCGATTCTTTTATCTTAGAGTGATCGGGGACCAAAATTTTCATAATTGCGGATAAAATAACAAAAAGGTAAAGATAAAAAAAACTCATTTTGGTTGGAAAACCCTTCCATAGTGCTGTCATCATCATAATTTAAAAATTATCTAGCAAAAACCGAAAAGAAAGAAGAAGAGAAAATGAAATCAAAAGAAACTTGTTATAATATTAAAAGCTTAATTCTTGGCCTGTTAAAACAACTATGCAAGCTTGTGTGGTAGTCATAGATCATAAAATTGAGGTTGATTTACTTAGTGCAATAAAGAATTAGGTTGACATGGGAGTTTCATTACATCAAGTGAAGAGTACCACCAAAACATGAATTAATTACCAAAGTAGTCCTTGCGTGATACCAAAAAGTATATATAATGGTAAGTTCATATTTCCATATGTCCAAAATGAATGTAGAGAACATTTAGAAACAATAGAAACCAATAAACTGGAATATGGAAAAGAAATAAGAGTTACCTAACGTAAACCAAAGAAGGAAAATTGAATACCAGCTGAGAAAGACAAATTAACAAATTAAAATCCGGAACCCAGAACCAAAAAATTAACAAATTATTACATACATTAACTTAACAATAGAAGATGAAACAAATTTACCTCATACCAGTTCAATCTCAACCAGATCTCAGAACTTCAACATAAAATTCAGCAAGTTTTTTCAGAAACTGACAACAGAGAATAAAATTCAGAGAAACAGCCACAAAAATTGAGGCTCTTAATGTATATGCACGTCTGGTAGTTTTTCACTGACCAATAATTCCAATGTTACTATTTTTTTTTTTTAATTGTAAGCAAAATTAGAAGGATTACATTAGCCCACTCTATGCTCTACTTTTGACAATGTATTCCATAGGCAAGACGCATACGAGAGCCAGTGTTCTTGATGGAGGGAGAATAATTTTGTCCAAACTCTCAAATTTTCGAAACATCTTGTCCAGTTCATCTTCAGAAGAACCATAATGCAAGTTCTTCACTAGTATAACATGGTTGCTTCTCTTCACTCCAAAGAAAAGCCCCATTTGAATTGGAAAAACCCTAATTTGTAAAAAGCCCCAATTTGTAACTAACAAAACCCTAATTCCAGACACAAACCGCAGTTAAGATTTAACATGAGAGTAAAATGCACCATCGACACCTGATTGTGAGCGTTCCGGGTAGCCGCTGGGTTTGCTGTGGATGCACAGATCCGCAGGTGCCCGTCGCTACTTTCGTATGAGCGAAGAGGGAAGGGCTGGTCCTCGATGGAGGTGGGGGTCGTAAGAGAGCTGTTGCCCATCGCTACTTTAGTTGTCTCGCCGGTGGTGCTGGTCGCCAGTAGTGGTGGTTGAGGCAGTGATGGTGGGAACCCCACCTCCCTCTGCCCTCTCTCTCTCTCTCTCTCTCTCTCTCTCTCTCACGTATCCTGCACATTTGGGCTCCAAATTTTGGTGAAATTTCAAAATTTGGTGAAAGTGTGTTGGGGAAAAAAACACAGGCGGTACAAATTAGAAATTTGGGGAAAAATTAACTATTCCCGTATCGCAGAATTATTATATACAAACTGTAAATTTAATCGCCAAAACTATTTTCAGAATGATCGATCTAAACCGTTAGGATTTTACATCCTCAAAATTTCATTTGCGGCACAAAAATCAGAGATCGTCAGATATTGAGAACTATGTGATCACATGACATTTAAAGCATCAGTTTAAAGCATCCCGATGCATTTAATTCTTACGATGTGCCGATTGGGCCCCACCCGAGATATTTTCTGCAATCGAGAATCAACAATATTTATATTAGCTGTATTACATTATTCGTAAAAAGAATGAAGTAAATAGAGTATCGCAACACACGTAATCGGACGTAAAAACTCATTTTCTCAATCAAATCGCGTCCCGATCAACGACCTTTCTAAACCCGAACATGCCAAAATTTTAGGACAATGGTTCAACTAATATGCAAAACATAATAAACGGTCTCGATCGACGTGATTGTGTCGCGGTTCCGTGGCTACTTAACATTCAACAACAGCGCAAGACTTAGTTGGCTAACTGTAGACACCCCGATTTTGAACCCAGGATGCGCTCGAGCATTCCCGAAGATGAAATAGACCAATCGTGCATACCTCGAGGCTAAGAACAAGGCTTGAACTCACCGAACCACCCTAAACCATTCTAAACCCTCCTAGAACAACCTTAAACCAACCAAAATGACCAAAATACCCTTCAAACCATCCATAAACCATTTCAAAACAAACCCAAGCCCCATCTTCTAGTACTTTCAAAACCCTATTTATTGATAGATAATACGTCTCAATCCATTTTGAAATGAGGGAGATGTGTCCGTTTTACCAAAATGACTTGTTTTCCCGACCTTCTGATGGTAAAATGGTCACATACTTGGATGTACAAATTATCTTGGGTTCAAACCACTTGGGTTAGAAATTAAACTCGACAAGCTTTCCAACGCTTCAAACCACGCACAAAACGGAGTTCGGTAGCACCCGGGGCGGCCCCGCAAAGTTTTACCTTTTGAGCAACAGCCTTGAGCGCTCAAGCCCTGGACCTTGAGCGCTCAAACCCAAAAATCCCACCTTGAGCGCTCAAGCTTGAGCGCTCAAGCCCATGGCTTTGAGCGCTCAACTCTGATCCAGATCAGTTTTCTGCAGAGCATCTAATCATGATATTCTACTGCAAGAGGAGCGTCTACCTACGTTTTCTACTGCCTAAATACACTTCCTAGACCCTTGAACATCTCCTCAATCACCCCCCCAAACCCAATTCAAAAATTAAACCCATTTTCCTCCCATTTCTCTCTCTATATAAACCTCCTCCACTCCCTCACTCACAAGGTTTGGCTGCCCCTACTGCCATTTTCTCCCCCTATCAGATCAAACCCACGCTCTCTCATCACTTCAATCACATTTTAGCCTCTCTCTCCTCCATAGCCACCATCCTCCATCATCTTCAACCTCCAAAACACCCAAAAACCTTCTTTAAAAGGCCTACAACACATGGGTCTTTGAAAAACCAACTACAACAGCCCCTCTCTCACTCTAATAAGCCATTTTACAGCCCATACATTCCATCAATTTCGTCCAAACCTAGCTCTTCCATCAAAACCCACCTCATCCAAGCCAAAATCACCATTTTAAGCTCAAATACTCCATCATCCACTCAATCAATCATTCAATCAGCCCTACACTCACACTCCTCTGTCCAAAATACGTCATCTATAGTTCATAAACACAGCCACTACCCATCCATTCATCAAACCACAAGTTCAAGCCTTGATCATAGCCGAAAAGGTAGAAAATCATGTGAAAATCACTGTTTTGGTCTTGCTGAGGGAGACCAGTGGGCTCATTCAAGTTCCTCATACTTGAAATGAGCCTACAAGGTCTGAAAAGTGTCAAGAAAAGCATTTTAAAAACTTTTTATTTTGGTATTCACTTTCCAAAATTCTTCAAAGTCCATGTTTCTGTCCAGTTTTGGGAAAATAAAGTATAATCATTGATTTGGGGTTGTTTGATCATCCAATGTCATGTTATAGTAGAATTTGGCGACCTGGAAGTGGCTTGAGCGCTCAAGGCCGTACCCTTGAGCGCTCAATCCACTTTGAGCGCTCAAACCCCAACAGAAAGTCAGTCACAGTGTTTCAGCCATAACCTTTTACTCCGAACTCCGTTTTCAACGTATTATATATCAAAACGTAGATAATTTGAAGGGATACAACTTTGTAGTTTTATGTTCTTCTCATTTCTATATCAAAACCCTCCAAAACCTACAAATAGTGTCAGAAAGACAAATAATTTTGTTCAAAATGGTGTTTTAAGTTCTATTTTTCTCCTTCATTGTCATTTTCCTTGTTTATACCATTCTGTCATCGCATTGTACACTTCACACAAGCATACACCGTCACTTAGTTTGTGTTTTAATATTCATTTACGTGTTTGCCATTCCCGTATCCCCTATTTCGTGTTTAAAATCAAATTTCAAACATTTCCAAAATCCCACAAAACATTGAGTAGAGACCGGTTCACGGACCGGGTGAGAGGGGTGCCGTAAAACCCTTCCCCTCTCGTAACCAAACCCCCGAATCCGAGAAATCTTTGGTTCCGCCAAGATCAGTGAAATCTTTTTCAAATGGGTGAACGAGTCACGTTTTTATCGGTTTCTCGGGTTCGGACCTCAAATCCGGGTGGCGACTCTAACAATCTTCAATCTTTTCAAACGCCAAAACCGAACCGTTTTCCAGTGGGCCGTCCACACTAACAATTACATTGAACATATAGATTATAAAGGTCATTACCGAGTCAATTTTCACAACGATCGATCAGAACCGATACGTTGAAACGTCTCGTTGATTACGTCATCGACACCAAAATTGGAGATCATCGGAGATCGGCGACCGAGTCATCGGATGGATCCCAAATCATTAAAGACTTATATTGAACAACCCGAGCACCACCTGAGTTTTTTTTTAGCGATCGGAACCGTATATCCTTTACATATCGTGGGGAATATCATTCGTACCTAAAATAAAGTCCATCGCGTATAGATAGGCATTTAATCGAACAAAAAATATCATCCAAATAAGTGAGTTTTTCTCTATCGAGGTCCTTTCTAACAGTTTCGGCCCTCATACTGGCCCCTATTTTGTACGAGTATGATTTAATTAATAACAAAAACAAAATCAACGGCCTCGATTGTTGAAAAAAAAATCGTATTACTTACATCCCGTACCTAGTTGCATCGAACAATATTTTTTCAATATTTTAGAATATAATTTTTTTGTATTTAACAAGGACATTTATTGCTTTAGTTTTATATTACATTGTGTGGCTTTGGTTATGAGATTTTTTGGCTCAAACTATGAATTATTGTTCTCAATAATCGATATGAGATTTTGTGGTTTGAGAAATGAATCTTTGTGGAAGAATATATGAGTGTTTTGTGGTCCACTACAGTCCAAAATTTGTGACAACTATTGTGACTTTCAAAATGAGTGTTTGTGAAAGAAAATATGAGACTTTGTGGTCCACTACAGTCCAAAAATTGTTAATAAATTTTATGGATTTCAATATGAGAATGTGTGGCTGAGTATGTGAGATTTTGTGGACCAATATACGAAATTGGGGAATATGACTAAATATGCGTCCTTATATGTATTTATGTGGGTGGGTATATGAGACATGTCACTATCAATACATATGAATATTTTTGGACTGTAGTGCTCCACAAAAAACTCATATATTCCTCCACAAATACTCATTTTTAAAACCAAAAAGTCTCATAGCAAATGACTTTTACATGAGTGGTTCTTTGAAGCATATATGAGATTTTGTGGCAACATTTCGTAATGACTCAATGTGGCACCTTATATGTATTTCTGTGGCACCTTATATGAGACATGTCACATCAATATATATACACACAATATGTATCACATTTTCACTACAGTCCAAAACTATCATATGAGATTTTGTGGCATGTTTTATGAGGTTGACTTTTGCCAATATGACATTTTGTGGCTCTTTCAAATTTTTGTGGTACTTTTTATGAGCATTTGTGGCTTCAAATATGAGATTTTTGAAACCCAAATGTTATATGAGAAGTCACCCAAGGTTTTATGAATTTTTTTGACTCTTCATATGAGATAAAGATGACCGGTATAGGGGGTCACTTTTTGCATATGTGGCCCAATCTCGGCCGTCGATCTGGTCAAAGTTGCATATGGTATGCCCTTTCATATTTTCAGCCACAAAAACTCATATTTGTTGTCACAAAATCTCATCAGGTCACTCAAAAGAGGGGTGCACATTGTAGCATGCCCCATAACTTATGCTTAGCAGTTATGACTCTCTCTCTCTCTCTCTCAATTTGTACTTTCTAAATTATTTTGGGAATCTTTTGAACTTAAAAGGTAAAAAATGCGTCAATGCCTATGTCTCTTGTAAGGACTCGTGTTTTTTTTTTTTAAAAAAAAAAAATTTCCGGAAATAATATTGGGAAAGCGTGAGGAAATGAAAATAGTGCTATATGGGGTCAAGGTGAAGTTAGTAATTGCATGTGGGTGTTTATGAGACATATTAGAGACACTAGGGGGTGAGGGTGTATTTTGGGAGCATGTATAAGGGGAGTTTACATCAGAATTTTTGGGCAAAAACACACACACACCCCTCTTCTCCAAACTCACGTCTCTCTCCTCTTCTCTTTCTCTCAAAGTTTCCTCAAAACGCCTCCATTTCTCCACCACAAATCCACCCTCCACACTCAAATACTTCAACATCCAACCAAAGATTCATCTTCTACGCGTGATTTAGAGTCCGGGACTCCGTGGTTTCGCTTGGAGCTAGCATTTTCGGTTGAGAAGCTTCAAGAACAAGGGTTTTCCATTTTCTACCTATATCAAGCTCATTCTTTGAGGTAGGGATCTGATTTCTACTCCTTCTAATGGTATATTGTTGATATGTTGCATAGTTCTTAGCTTGTTCATCCATTTTTCCCAATCATTTTTGAAAACCTCCATTGAAATGGGTTTGTTTAATTGAGTTTGGTTTCCCCTTAATTGGTTGCTAGATCTACGAATTGGTAGTTGATATACTCTTATTTCATGTTTAGTTGGTGTTTGAAAACCCTATTTTGACTTGGGTTGGAACCCTCTTCCATTTGGGAAAAGCTATTGTTCGGGCATTTTTCGCGCAGAAGAAATGCACTTTCAACCGGTGCTCTACTGGTACAAAAACCTATTGGTTTCTTTCAACCGGTTGACACAAAATGCTCTACCGGTTCAAACTTGAAAAAAATGGATTTTTATTCGTCTTGACCTCTTGACCTTCCGGTTGACTTGTTTGGTTCCATACTTGATATACCCTCATCGTGCACTTCATTAATGACCGAAATACCCCTTCCTAGCCTACCTTTGCATGATTGGTTACTTTCCTTGATTTTCCAACTTACGCTTGACACCTTTAACATAGGGAACTTTGTATAAACATGTGGTTTGATCAAAATGGGTTATGTGGAGATTTTGAACATATGAGGGTTAAAAGTGAATTTTCTTAAATTGGTGATCTAATACTAGGGCCACCTTTTGGTGCGTCCCTGGCCATGGGTGTTCGGAGCCCACGAAATCCGGCAGAGGGATTAATTCCCTATTAAAGACAAGTGTTTATCTTTTGTGAAATGTTTGAAAATGAAGTTTTTTGTGAAAGATAAGATATTTTGGAGAAAATTGGACACACGACACATTTGAAAACGGTTAGGAAGGAGATATTGGATACTTGGTTTCTTTTGGAGGCTAATACCGAAATACCCCTTCCTAGCCTACCTTTGCATGAAAACGTCTTGGAGGCTAATAGCGAAAATTCCTTGCTTTTGAGATGTTAAAGAGAAGCCACACATAAATTTCCGACACTGAGGACTTGCAACGAAAACAATTTTTACAAAAGATGTAATTAGGTACAAGTAGCAGCCTGTAGGGGAGGTCAGCGCGAGACCCCCGTTGACTAAAGTCAACGTTGACCCACCAATGAGAAGATGACACGTGTTGCCCAGGTGGCACGATTTCCGCGTGACACGTGGCTCCCCCCGCGGAAAGATCCGCACGGTGGGCCCAGTAACGCGGGCATGAAGGGGGCCGCTGGAGCGGGACCCTCTCGTGCAAAGACGCCTCTATATCGCGCACCCCAAGCCCAGTAAGGGCGGTGCTTGGACAACCATGGGCCATCCGAACAGGAGAAAAGCCCATGGCCCGTTTGACTAGCGCGGCCCAGAACATGGGCGAGAATGCGATAAGCTAGTCCGAATTAGCCCAGGTAATTATACCTGCTGCGGTCTGAAGGCAGGACCCCGGGGGCCCCCTGAGGCTTGGCTGCGGTACAGGCGCGACCGAACAGGTCACGACCTTGCCCTAACGGGAATAAGGGAGATCTAGTGGCTTGGTGGCTAAGAACAGGAGGATCGCTGCGCGGGGGAATGGTTTGTCACCACGCGAGTCAGCTGCGCGGTGATGACGTCACCCGTGCGGCCAGGTTGTATGGAAAGGACACGTGTTATCATATTATAGGGCGACAGCCTGGCGCCAAATGATTGGCCCAGGGTGCCTATAAATATGGGACATTCCCTTTCAGTGCCCAGAGGTTGGTGAGATCACTTTCCTAGGGAGAGAAAAGGGAAACCACTGATTGAGAAGAGAACATTCTCTCTGCAGACAGTCCCCATCTCCTAGGTCACCAAGGGTATCACGGATTAGACTGAGAGCAATCCACTGCCTTAGTCCTTTCTGTGCATACCTGCTCTTGTTCTTCACCCTTTGATAGGCGCGTAATATCGCAGATATAAGCGCCTAAGTAAGGCGAATTAGCGCATTAGAGGCGCGTTTTATTTCATTTTCCACTTGATTCGGTGTTGTCTCTTGTTTTTGGTGTTTGTGTTTGTTTTGTAGGAAACGAGCCGAAAAGGAGCACGGAAAGTGACACAAGGCATCAGGCATGCGGGGAACCGGTGGGACCCAAGCAAGGACGACCAAAAAGCTGAAAAAGTCAACTTAGAGGCTCGGTATCGATACAGGGATTGTCCTGTATCGATACCCAAGCACCATCCAGAAAATAGAACCTACTGGTATCGATACAGGACTTCTCCTGTATCGATACCGAGGCCCTAAGTTGACCGTCTTGACTTGCCACGTGTGTTGACTTCGGGAGGGGATAAATACCTCGTTTTGACCCCGAATTAGTGTTCGAACTTTGCTCTAGTTTTCTTAGTTTTTTCGCAGCCGTTTTTCCTTTGGAGTTGTTACTTTCCGGAGCGATTCCTATTGAAGTTTTTGAAGTTTGTTCGCGGATTCTCGTGTTTTGTCGATCTCGTATTCCTTGTTCAGCGTTTCGTTTTCAAGATTCTCAACGTGGATTGATGTTCTTCTTTCATTAATCAAGATTATTTCCGTTGCGCAATCTTCGGTACTACTTTCTGTTATTATTTTCATTGTTTAATCATGTTTAGATCTAGGGTTTATGTTATTCTTGTTGCGTTTACAATAATGAGTGAGTAGTCGTATTGAGTGCGGCCGCGGGATGAAGGTGTCCCGTGGCTAGGCTAATTTATGTTCCACCTCGGTGCCGAATCATTTTAATCAATGCACAATTTTTGAATACGGAAGTTTTTCTAGCAAACAAACCCGGGCATTGCCAATTCCGAATGCGCGCAGAAATTGGTGACAAGTGGTGCGCATTTGTTGGGAACTGTTTCTCATATTTCTAAATCTATTAATTGAATAATTGTGGCCCGAGCGAATGTGAATTAGTCTAGCTGCGGACACCGTAGTGCCCACGGCTGTGCTCTCCTTTTTAAATTCAGCGTCCAGTAGTTAAATCAGTTTAATTTAGTTAATTAATCAAATCATTTGAGCAAGGGGTGGCTACCTGAGAGCCAATTACAAACGTAGAGCCGACATTGTTTGAGTTAAGCACCGTAGACCGTCTCTGTGGTTCGACTCCGGTACTTCCGGATTTATTGTGCTGCACCGGTCGATAGTCCTACGCTTGGGACAAAATTCTAGTTAATTATTAATCACCCGAACGGTCAAGCATTTTTGGCGCCGTTGCCGGGGACGGTGACGTGTGTTCAAACGGTGTTAGTTTAGTGTTTGTTAAATTTGTAGTTGAATCATCATAGGTAGAGATAAGCAAGTCGTACGTAAGCCTGATCCTCTCTATTACCGTGATTGTACTAATCGCTTGATTAGGATTGAGGACAGGTCGAGTCAGTCAGAGTTTTCAAATTCTTCGTCAGAGTCAGTAGAGAGTCGGTCGGAGTCCATTTCCATTAGTGGACTCTACATAGATTTACCTGTCGAGTCAGTTAATTTCAATAATCCGCTTTATCAGTCAGAGTCAGAGTCAGAGTCAGTTTCCAAACCAGAATCTTTTGAAATGGGAGACCAGCAGGTAATTCAACAACCGTCGTTGAGGCAACACTTGAATCCCGAGAGGACCACTCCTCCCGGGCCGATTGTGTTTCCTCGAGAGACACAGGAGGCACGCAATGCCTTCACTGTAAAACCTGGTGTCCTGAATAACCTCCCTAACTTCTATGGGAGAGAGTCTGATGATCCGTACGAACATGTGCGGACGTTTGAGGGGTTAGTGCGCAACCTGGCGTCTACTACCCAATACGACAATGCCTGCCTCAAGCTGTTTGAGGCAACTTTAAAAGATGGCGCACTTAGATGGTTCAGAATGCAAAAGCCTCAGTCCTTCACCACATGGGCGCATGTGCGTGACGCGTTTTACAGAAAATATTTTTCTGAGGTTAAAACTAATAGTTTAAGGCGTCAAATCCAAGGCTTTAGGCAAGAGAGGGGAGAGTCTTTTGTGAAGGCATGGGAGCGTTTCAAAGATTTGCTCCTAAGAATGCCACACCCTGGTTTTGAGAAGATACAGTTGGTCGAATTCTTTCACCTGGGTCTCAACACTGAGACAATCCAGCACATAGAGTATTCGTGTAAAGGGGACGACTTCTTGTCCAAAACTGCGGATGAGGGTTGGGATTTTCTGGATGACCTAGCAGATAGGCAGAGGGCTTTAGAACCCTCTGATTTTGATCGGTCCGGACCTTCTGGGTCCAATGTTATCCCCATTACCATACGTGACCAGCGACTCCAAGCCCAGGTTGAAAAGATGGCGCAGAAGCTAGAGGAATTAGAAGTTAGGCAGACTCGTCCAGTGCATGAGGTCAGTATAGAGGAAGTCTGTGTGTGGTGTGAGTGTAAGGGGCACATTGCAACTGCATGCCCCAGATTTTTAGCTGCTAAGGGAGCGAGTCAGAATAATCAGGAAGAGGTAAATGCTGTGAGGAATTGGGACCCATACTTAAATACGTATAACCCGGGATGGAGAGATCACCCCAACTTGGGGTGGTCAGACCCTAGACTCGCAGGTGGAGGTCAAACGCAACTCCTTGCGCCGCCTCTGCCGCAACAGTTTCATCAGTCCCAAGCACCCAGGCCTCCGCAGGGCCAAGTCATTCCTTACAACTACCAGCCACAGCAAGGCTGGGGGGGAGGCCCATCCACTCGTGGTCCGCCCCCAGGTTATGCCTGACCTACACCACCCGTTTTGAGGATTCCATGAATTCCCTAATGCGATCTCGGTGACATTTCGGACTGATACCAGGCAGCAAATTGGGGCCCTTACGGCCCAAATGACGCAACTCACTGCGGTGATCAGTCAAATGCAACAGGAGAAGGGCAGGTTTCCGGCCCAAGGTAGTCAGGCAGGTGCCCATTATGTGGGAAATTCTTCACGTCCCAATGTTCAAGGGCAAAATTAGGAAGAGGCTAAAGCAGTTACCATTCTTAGGAGTGGGAAAACGATTGATAAGACCATTCAGACAACACTAAGACAGGCTCCACCCCCGGAGCCAGTTATTGAGCCTGAGTTCATTTTTGAAACTGCTGAGGTGCCTCGGGAGGAAGTAGAAGAGAGAGAGGAGTCATCTGAAGTGGTGGTGCCTGCAGCTGCAGCCCCCACGACTCCACCACCGCCAGCTGTACCAGTAGCTCCATTTCCCCAAAGACTGGCGGTGAGACCCAAGCAAACCATGAACAACAAAATAGTTGAGTTGCTTAAGAAGGTTCAATTCCCCATCACCCTGATGGAGGCAATTGAATCCTTCCCCCAGTGTGCTAAGGTATTGAAGGACCTTTGCACACCAAAGCGCAAGAGTCAGAACAACGTGGTTCTGACGGAGCAAGTGAGCTCCATTTTGCAGACTGAGATTCCTGCCAAGTGCAAGGATCCAGGGTGTCCCACCATTCCCATAGCCATAGCAGGTCAGAATTTTGACAAGGCATTGTTGGATTTGGGAGCGAGTGTTAATTTGCTCCCTTATTCAGCATACTTGAGATTGGACCTAGGCGACCTCAGTGAGACTCCAGTCACTCTACAGTTGGCTGACCGGAGTATTAGAGTGCCCAAGGGAGTGGTAGAGGATGTGTTGATCCGGGTAGGGGAGTTTCAATTTCCCGCTGATTTCATTGTTCTAGACATTAGTCCCGGTCTTGAGGCTTTAGAGAAGACTCCCATCATCTTGGGGCGTCCCTTCCTAGCCACCTCCAATGCTGTTATGAACTGCAAAACTGGCAAGGTCCAGTTATCTGTCGGTGAGGAGAGAATGGAGGTGGATGTTTTCAGTGTCAGTACATTAGAGGATGATGAGGAGGAGTCTGAGGAGTTGTGCCTGATTGACACGTTAGTCCAGGAGCATATTGATACAGTCCTGTATAAGGACCCCTTGGAGGTTGCTCTTACCTCCGAGGGAATATCATTTTTAGACTCAGCGGAGGTTGTGAATTTGTTAGAGTTGCTAGATGTTGAGGAGTTGTGTGAAGAGGTGTGTGGGGTCACTCATAACCCTATGTTTGAACCATTGGGCAACCCTTCGCCCAAGGTTCTCCCGTCATCTGTCCAGCCGCCTAAACCAGAGTTAAAACCTCTACCGGACACGCTTAAGTATGCCTTTTTGAAAGGCAATGATACCTATCCGGTTGTGATCTCCTCATCCCTCGAGGAAGATCAAGAGAGGAAACTGCTAAATTTGTTGAGAGAGCACATGGGCGCGATTGGCTGGACCATAGCGGATTTGCATGGTATAAGCCCAACGGTGTGTACACACCGCATTATTCTTGAGGAAAGTGTAAAGCCTTCCAGGCAACCTCAGCGGCGTCTTAACCCCAACATGAAAGACGTGGTTCGGGCTGAGGTGCTTAAGTTGTTAGACGCGGGTATCATTTACCCAGTTGCCCATAGTGAGTGGGTGAGCCCAGTGCAGGTGGTGCCTAAGAAGGCAGGAAGTGACCGTTGTGACCAACGATGAGGGAGTTTTAGTGCCGACCCGAGTTCCCACAGGATGGAGAGTTTGCATAGACTACCGGAAGCTCAATGCGAGCACCCGGAAAGACCACTTCCCTCTTCCTTTCATTGATCAGATTTTAGAGAGGGTAGCGGGTCGGGCCTTTTATTGCTTTTTGGATGGGTATTCGGGGTATAACCAGATTGAGGTCGCCTTAGAGGACCAGGAAAAGACCACCTTCACATGTCCATATGGAACCTATGCTTACCGTCGCATGCCCTTTGGGTTGTGCAATGCACCTGGTACCTTTTCCAGGTGCATGATGGGAATTTTTAGCGACATGGTGGAAAGGATAGTAGAGGTGTTCATGGATGATTTTTCGGTTTTCGGAGATTCATTCGATGGATGCCTCGAAAATTTGGGAAAAGTTTTACAGAGGTGTGAGGAGAAGCACTTGGTGCTAAATTGGGAGAAGTGCCACTTCATGGTTACCCAAGGAATCGTGTTGGGACACATTGTGTCCTCTAAGGGTATTGAGGTGGACAAGGCCAAAATAGATTTAATCCGAAATCTCCCAACACCTAAGTCCATTAAGGATGTGCATTCATTTCTGGGACACGCTGGTTTCTACCGGCGGTTCATTAAAGACTTCAGTGCTATCTCCCGTCCGTTGTGTCAGTTGTTGACAAAGGACACACCTTTTGTGTGGTCCGATGCTTGTGAGGGGGCATTTCAGATGTTAAAGCGAAGTCTCACAACTCCGCCGATTGTGCAGTCCCCGGATTGGAGTCTTCCCTTTGAGTTGATGTGTGATGCTTCTGACTATGCAGTCGGAGCTGTGTTAGGGCAGAGGAGAGGGAAAGACCCATGTGTGATCTACTACGCTAGTAAGACATTGAATGAGGCACAGATGAACTACACCACCACCGAGAAGGAGTTGTTAGCGGTGATGTTTGCTTTAGATAAGTTTCGGTCCTACCTGGTAGGTTCGCAGATCACGGTTTTTACCGATCATGTGGCCCTAAAGTACTTAATGACTAAGCAGGACGCGAAAGCTCGCCTCATTCGGTGGATTCTGCTGCTGCAAGAATTCCACCTGATTATCAAGGATAAAAAAAGGGGTAGAGAATGTAGTGGCTGACCACCTGTCTCGTCTAGAGTTTGAGGACCCCACCTCTGACCTTCCCATTAGAGATTCTTTCCCAGATGAGCAGTTGTTCGCTGCTAACGAGTGCCCATGGTATGCTGATATCGCCAATTATTTGGTGACTGGGCAGATTCCTTCCCATTGGTCTACCCAAGAGAAGCAGCGATTTTTGAGGAGTGTCCGACAGTATATATTCGATGACCCATATTTGTTTAAGTACTGTGCGGACCAGATTGTGCGTAGATGTGTCCCCGAGTCTGATCAGAAGGGGATTATAGAGTTCTGTCATAGCGAGGCGTGTGGTGGTCACTTCTCTGCGAAGAAGACCACCGCCAAGATTTTACAGTGTGGATTCTGGTGGCCTGATATGTTTAAGCTCGTTCATGTATTCTGTAGGTCATGCGACCGTTGCCAAAAGCTTGGCAAATTGTCTTCACGTCAGGAGATGCCCCTCCGGCCCATTCTTGTGCTAGAGGTTTTCGATTGTTGGGGCATTGACTTTATGGGTCCATTACCTATGTCTCATGGTTACGAGTATATTCTGGTAGCGGTGGACTATGTGTCCAAGTGGGTAGAGGTGATACCCACTAAGTCTATGGAGTCGCGAGTCGTGCTAGAGTTCATTAAGTCTAATATTTTGTCGAGGTTTGGCGTGCCACGCGCCATTATCTCTGATCAGGGCACGCACTTCACAAGTCGGTCGTTTGCAAAGTTAATGGGAGAGTATAGCGTCACTCACAAGGTGTCCACTTCGTACCACCCCCAAACTAATGGGCAGGCCGAGTTAGCAAATAGAGAGATCAAGCGAATTTTGGAGAAAACTGTAGGTGTGACTAGGAAGGATTGGTCCACTAGGTTGAATAATGCGTTGTGGGCTTATCGCACTGCTTATAAGACCGTGTTGGGTGCTTCACCCTATCGGCTTGTTTTCGGTAAGGCCTGCCACCTACCAGTTGAGTTAGAGAAGAAGGCCTATTGGGCCCTCCAGGAAATCAATTCGAGTCTAGATGTGGTGGGTGCGCATAGGAAGTTACAGTTATGTGAGCTCGAGGAGCTTCGGAATGACGCGTATGAGAATGCTAGTATTTATAAGGCTAAGGTGAAGGCGTATCATGATAGGAATATTCAACGTATCATGATAGGAATATTCAACGCAAAACCTTTAGAGTTGGTGAGAAAGTGTTGCTCTATAATTCGCGTCTCCATCTATTTCCCGGTAAGTTGAGGTCCCGTTGGGATGGTCCCTACATAGTAACCAATGTTTACCCAAATGGTTCAGTCGACGTCCGTGACCCTAAAGATGATCATGTGTTCAAAGTTAACGGACAGCGTCTCAAACTTTATTTGGAATTTTTGGAGGTAGGTGAACCGGATGAGGAGTTGGTCGATCCTGTTTATTCGGACGACCCAGTTGTGTAGGCGTTTTCCGCCTTATTTTGACGGGTAGCTCACGCGTACCACGCTCTTCGTTGAGTGTGGACTTGACCCCTAACCGTAGGGGTACCCATCATTGACTTGGGTATTTATAGCTTCGCACGCCGCTATTAAAATAAGGATCGTGTGCCCAGCCCCGGTTAGTAATGGCGTTTTCGGAAGAAAAAAAATTTTAAAAAAATAATAATATTTTCGGTCCGGTATAGCCACCTAATTTCTAGCCTTAAATTTGTGTATCTGGGTTTCCAACAATCTTATTGCCGTGTCTCGGATAATCATTAAAGACGATTGGCTCTGATTGCTTTAAGGAAGAACCTTGAGTAATTTAACCTGTTGAGTCATGATTTACCCGGGATTGTTTGATGACCTTCTCTACACAAATTTAAGTGAGAAATTAGGGAGAAAAGTAGTACCCGTGTCTTTCACGTGACGGAAGTGGTGGAGTAATTTCTTTTCCTATTATTGTTTTTTTTGGTTTTTCTGTGTACGCCGGATACCACGTGCTTGGGGGGGATGACGTGTTTTGCGGGTTGCAAGGTGAGCGTACACAGAAATTCCTCGTATATCGGCCGAGGTCATGGTGGTTGGCTGCCACCCGGAGGTCCAGTTCTTTCCCTTGTTCTTTCAATTTTTCTGTCTCCATGCTCTGGGGACATAGCATGATTCTAGTTGGGGGGAGGGTGTACTTTGTACTTATATAGCGTTGCTAGTTAGTTTTCGGGGATACGGGTGTTATGCATTTTGTGAGTATCATCGAGCGAATATTTAACTTGAATGTATGCCCTTTTAACTTGAATGCATGCATATATTTGATATTTACATTGAGCATGATGCACTGTCAAGCATGTGAATAAGTGTCCCCACATTGATAATAGCGTATCCTGAATAACATTCCCATGTTCTTTGTATTCCGTTCTGCAATCGCATAAAATAGTAGGCTTTTCTATTGCAAGTAAGAGACTAGTTATTTTTCATGCATTTGTGAGAATGAATAACGTGCATAGGGGATGAAACAAGGCATTTTTGCATGATTAAACCACATACGAGTCCCTTTGACCCATCTTAAACCAGTCCGAGTCAGTTCCCGTGTCTAACTTAGGAAACCGGTGTTTTTGGTTGGATTGAGGTTGGGGGGGTGAGTCAAGCTTTGTGCACCATAAGTGTCGTGCTGTTGTGGAAATTTGGGAAGCAATGTGCTTGTGAGGGATTAATAATTGAAGAAGTCTGATTAGGTGTCATGTTTTGGAAACCAAAACCCATAAACCCCAGCCTTCGCAAAAAAAAAAAAAAAATGTCGGTATCGATACATCAAAATTGTCGTATCGATACCGAGGGCCCAATTCCGGAACAGAACGTCTGGGTATCGATACAGCTAAAAGCTGGTATCGATACCGAGTACCCTAAAACGCGAATTTAAGGGTTTTGACCGGTCATATCTCTTCACTTCTCTTCATCTTCTCCAACCCCCCCTCTCTCTCTAACCCTAAGACCCACGAAATTCCCCCATAACCAAACCTTCAAACCTCCATAACTCCACCAAATTCCACCAAACTTCACCAAAACACTCCTCTTCTCCACCTCTACCACATATACCTCTCCATTCCTTCCGAAATCCCTTATCCCTCCAGATCTAAAAAAAACCTAAATTTCCAAAATCCTCTTTCAAAACATGGCACCTAAAAGGATTCCCGCGAGTGCTAAGGCTAAAGGGGCGGCTTCTTCGAGTGCCGCTCCAGAGCAAGCGGCCGGAGGACGGAGGACTAAGGATCAGATTGCCCGGGATGAACGGGAAAAGTGGGAGGCTTCCATTGATCAAAGGGGCGTTAAGAACGAGCGCCACGTTATCCGGGATGGGTTTCTCGAGAATGACGAGACCATACGAGCCATTGTGCGGCAAGGTATGTCATTTTGGTTCAATCCAAACCCCGGGTATAATCTAGAACTTGTGAGGGAATTCTATAAACACATTCATGTACCAGCATCCGGGACTGCATTCAGTTCCGAGACTCAGATAACCTCACGAGTGGCTAGAACCCACATCACTATCACCCCCGATATTATTGCCGCGAGTTTGCGATATAGGAGGCCGACTGATATTAACTACCCTTGTCCCGCTGAAGATTTTGACTCGCACATAGTGACGGGTATTTTGTATGAAAAACGTAGGGATGCTAGTATCCCTCACCGGCCGGGCAAGTTTAGGGCAGCCTGTCGGTTTGTGAACCAAGTGGTTTGTTATAATCTGGATCCAAGGGCAACTGAAAATAAGCCCTCTGTTGATACTGGGAATATGCTGACAGCTTTTATGGATGAGGAGACTGTGTGTGATTGGGCATTGTTCATTTACTCTAAGATCATTGATTTTCGCGATGCCCCAACACAGACTCGAATGCCGTTTCCCTGCCTGATTTCGGCCATTGCTAGAGACTCCGGATTGCAAGGGGCCAAGTGGTTCAACAACGATCCACTAGTCCCTGGGCCTATAGACAACACCATTCTTACCAAGAGCATAGCTCAGTCTCGAGGTGCTAGAGGAGGAGCATTTTTTACTACAGAACCACCCCCCAGCTCATCCAATACCACTTGGCTGCAGAAGATCTTTTGCCAAGGGGTCGCTACCATTCGAAGCCATCAGAAGCTTAAGAGGGAGGTGCGACAAAATGCAAGAATGCTGCAGCGGATGAATCACAGGGAAGAGTGGATGGTAGGGCGACTTGAGGGGTCGACTTCGGATCCATACCTTCCTCTTGAGTTACCGGAGTTGGAGGTCAGCGATGATTTCCCTGATGAGGCTGAACCAGTTGAGGAAGAGTCGGATTGATTGAGGCACTTGTGTTGCATGGGGCTGGCTGAGGGTAGGTAGTGATAGTTGGAGGTGTTATTTTATGTTGGGTTTTGTGTTATTTCATGTTGGATATTGTGTTATTTCATGTGGAACTCGTGTTTTTTTCTTTTTCATTTGGGGTTTGTAATATAACTCGCATGGATGTTGCTTTATCTTGATGTTTAGGATTTGGTTTGGGTGGCGCCGATGGGCGCATTGGCAGGTTTTAGACATGACAGGTGCGGCCAGTCGGGGTAGTTAACCTTGAGCTTCTATAGGCCGTCACCTGATTTTGCAGTTTCCTATTTTTGTCTAACCAAGGTCAATATAATCCAAAAAGTCCTTAGTCGATCGTGTGCACGTATTCTATCTCTCACTTATGCATGATTAATAATGATGTTACTTATTTTGTGGAATCATGTTTGGACATATTGTGCGGTTATTTCTGTTAAGCGTTGATTTTGATTGGCTCGTGGAAACCAGTTGTTCGGTCCCACGCATCTCGCCAAGCGCTTATATGGGATGTTGAGTGTTCCAAGTGAGTTGTGCGACGCGATTATTTTTGTAGGGATATTTATTCGCGCATGTGGCGCTATGCTAACCATGTTCAATTTTCTGTCAAAGCATGCATGCATTTGAGTTACAGGCATATTTAGAGGCAAATATCTATCGCTATGATTGATTATTTCTACAGGTGTCATAACCCCCGTACCCCCGTTGGTGTTTTTCTAGTTTCTTTTCATTGTTTTATTTTCGTTCGTTCCTAGGGACTAGCAACGCTCAAGTTGGGGGGTGTGATAGGCGCGTAATATCGCAGATATAAGCGCCTAAGTAGGGCGAATTAGCGCATTAGAGGCGCGTTTTATTTCATTTTCCACTTGATTCGGTGTTGTCTCTTGTTTTTGGTGTTTGTGTTTGTTTTGTAGGAAACGGGCCGAAAAGGAGCACGGAAAGTGACACAAGGCATCGGGCATGCGGGGAACCGGTGGGACCCAAGCAAGGACGACCAAAAAGCTGAAAAAGTCAACTTAGAGGCTTGGTATCGATACAGGGATTGTCCTGTATCGATACCCAAGCACCATCCAGAAAACAGAACCTACTGGTATCGATACAGGACTTCTCCTGTATCGATACCGAGGCCCTAAGTTGACCGTCTTGACTTGCCACGTGTGTTGACTTCGGGAGGGGATAAATACCTCGTTTTGACCCCGAATTAGTGTTCGAACTTTGCTCTAGTTTTCTTAGTTTTTTCGCAGCCGTTTTTCCTTTGGAGTTGTTACTTTCCGGAGCGATTCCTATTGAAGTTTTTGAAGTTTGTTCGCGGATTCTCGTGTTTTGTCGATTTCGTATTCCTTGTTCAGCGTTTCGTTTTCAAGATTCTCAACGTGGATTGATGTTCTTCTTTCATTAATCAAGATTATTTCCGTTGCGCAATCTTCGGTACTACTTTCTGTTATTATTTTCATTGTTTAATCATGTTTAGATCTAGGGTTTATGTTATTCTTGTTGCGTTTACAATAATGAGTGAGTAGTCGTATTGAGTGCGGCCGCGGGATGAAGGTGTCCCGTGGCTAGGCTAATTTATGTTCCACCTCGGTGCCGAATCATTTTAATCAATGCGCAATTTTTGAATACGGAAGTTTTTCTAGCAAACAAACCCGGGCATTGCCAATTCCGAATGCGCGCAGAAATTGGTGACAAGTGGTGCGCATTTGTTGGGAACTGTTTCTCATATTTCTAAATCTATTAATTGAATAATTGTGGCCCGAGTGAATGTGAATTAGTCTAGCTGCGGACACCGTAGTGCCCACGGCTGTGCTCTCCTTTTTAAATTCAGCGTCCAGTAGTTAAATCAGTTTAATTTAGTTAATTAATCAAATCATTTGAGCAAGGGGTGGCTACCTGAGAGCCAATTACAAACGTAGAGCCGACATTGTTTGAGTTAAGCACCGTAGACCGTCTCTGTGGTTCGACTCCGGTACTTCCGGATTTATTGTGCTGCACCGGTCGATAGTCCTACGCTTGGGACAAAATTCTAGTTAATTATTAATCACCCGAACGGTCAAGCACCCTTCCTCTAGACCACTCTATTCTCTTTTCATATTGTGACTTTACTGTCGACTATCCATACCTCTCCAGCTCATCATTTATTTGACTGTAGCAAGAACCATCACCTACATAGCCTAATCGTGCAGTTATGCTCGTTTGATCCACATGTATTTGATGTGGTGGGTGGTCGCAAGTGTCATACACATTTGTTCCTGGAAATGGGATAATTCATTGTGTCATGAACCGGCAAAAGTGTCCATCTGATACAGTGTGTGTTGTCTGAAATACTGATGCGAGTTTCTCTAGGGTTGTATGCGGGCTAAACTTTCTTGCATATTTGCTTTAGTCGGAAGCCTGTAACATCTGAATATGTAACTAGTGTTCAATGGTTTTCTTGTCTAGGAAGCATGATCGTAGTCAAGGTGACTTGTCTTGCACGGATACTGTTGAACAGCAGAATATGTCATCTCGTCTCACCGAAGATGGAAAACAGAGAAAAGCGAAAGGTTCCTCAAGACTTTTGAGCTCTCCCCAGAAAGATATAGAAACGAAAAGAGCAGGACCTACGGGATAAAAGGAAAATTAGTGTCATCCAACCTCGAAGATCATGGGGACGTCCCAGAAAGTCTACCACAGTACGTGAAAATGAATCTGATGTAAATGTGTCTTCCGAGAAGAATGCCATTGCCGAAGAGTCTAGAATGGAAATAGGAGATAACAGAAGTAAGATATTAGAAGATACTGATCCATCAAAAGACGCGCAAGCAGTTAACCGCCAAGAGGTTGGAGAAGATAGCAAACGAGGGGCGTGGGTTGGAAAAGCTCGGGGAACTGAATCAGCAAGTGGCCAGCAAGCCCGTGACAGTGAGAAGCTGGAAGTTATGGTCGGTCCGGCTCAATCTATGCTGATAAATATGATACCGAGCATTGGGACAGAGAAAATTGACTGTATGGATGCTGCTGCTGCTGAAGAAGGGAAGCCACCAGATGATAACAATGGAGAAACTGTGAAGAAGAAAAGGAGAGTCAGCTACAAAGATGTCGCGGGTGAGCTGCTCAGGGATGGTTGAATTGTCCCAAGTTTGAGTATTGAACCCTTGTTGCACCTCTTATCAGTTGTATATAGAACAATTTCCCGGGATGTAACTTTCAGTTGGAGATTGTTCTGGAGGTTTTATACATATAGATATGTATATTTGCATGTATATATGTATATGGGTCTCTAGTAGTGTAAATCTATGCAGTAAAATAGTTTGGAATGGAATCGATCGATGCTGTAAATCTATGTTTTTTTACAAGGGGTTTATATTTTTTGGTTGCGTCTTGCCATTAATGACTCGATCACTTTTAAATAATAGTACTTGTTGATAGAAACAACACTTATAAACAATTATATACAAAAAAAATATTTTGGAGTTAACCAAGTACTGTTTTTTCCAATTTTCGTCAAAATATTTGGATTTAGTCCATCACATGTGAAACTAATAAAAAATATTAAATATGGATCTATCGGCACTAATTAATGTACTAAATGTAGTTGTGGCATTATTTTAATGGATTAATACATTAACATGTTTAGTGTAATAGTTTGTAAGTTACTTAGTGTCTCTAACATTGCTCAATAACTACTTAATTGATGGACCCACAAGATTTCGTAACCCAGCTTATCAAACATGGTTAGATTAAGACGTGACTTTTACCCCATCCGCTTGGCTTTCTAGGAGAATGTTTGAGATTGGAATCTATGGAGAAATTTCAAACTCCAATGCATATCTATTCTATCTTATAAAGGGGAGCATAACAGCCCCTTTGGCTGGAGGGATGAGAAAAGAAATGAAAGTGGTGTAGTTTCTCTTAATGATGAGAAAAGAAAAGAGAGGGGAAGAGTTTCCCCTGTGTTAACCAAACAAGCGTGAGAAATGGGTTTCTCTCCTTCCCATTCCGGTCATCTTCCTCGTCTCCGGCGAATTTCCGGCGACCTTGAAACGGAGTTTTAAGCACAGATCCGGTTCCTCCTCGACGAGACGAAGACAACGGTGGAAGTTTGACAACGGTCTGACGACGGGGTGGCCCGCACTCACCGCCGGCCCGCACTCGAAGGGACTCCGGTTTCTCATCATTTCTCCTCCTCTCCCACCCTTTTGCTCATCCAAACAAAGGAGAGAAAGGGTTTTCCTTTCTTCTCTCTTCTTTTCTCTCCAAATCTTACAATCCAAAAGAGCTGTAAGTTTGGTGAAGACTTTTGTTGAGGCTTGCTCACTTTTTTCCATACCCCAAACACTTTTGTTGAGGCTAGCTCACTTTTCCATACCCCAAACTACCCTTTTAACTACCACGCAATTACGTGTTCTTTTCAAATCGACGTGCACACACATTATGACTCTGGACAATTGGCACCCGCTTGGCCCTATTGCCAAAACCTTTGGTCCTAGAGTTATTTATGACTCTGGACTAACTAAAGATGCCACTGTGGCTGCCATTATTAGAGGCTCTAATTGGTGCCTCCCTATTACACAAACCCTTGAGCTCAATGAAATTAGAGATTCCATGAATTCTTTACCCAAACCAAATCAAGAGATGGAGGATCACCATAGATGGAACCTTAGTTCTAATGGTGAATTCACCATCTCTTCCCTCTGGGATGAACTCAGAACACCATACCCAAAGGTTCCCTGGCATAAAAGCATTTGGTTCCCTGGCCATATCCCTAAGTGTAGCCTAACTACATGGCTTGCTATTCACAATAGACTCTCTACTGGAGACAGGTTAGTCTTATTTGGCACCATCCCTGTCTCTTGTTGTAGTTTTTGCTCTGGAGTGGAGACTCATGACCACATGTTCTTCAATTACACTTTCACCTCACAAGTCTGGTCTCAAATGCTTGCTCTCATTAATGTTAACTGGCCCTCAAGGTCTTGGGCTGATTGGATCAATCAAATTTCAAATTTTAGAGGCAAGAATCTTAAAAATTTGATCATTAAACTGATATTCACTGCCACAGTTTACCTAATTTGGCTTGAAAGAAATGTCTGTAAATTTCAAAATGCAATTTGCTCTATACCTTCTGTCGTGAGTAAAATCCACTCACTTGTGAGGTACAAATTGTTGTCCTTGGATCTGCCTCAAGGACCACAATCTCAGGAGTTGTTGGATAAATGGGGAATTCATTGAACTAACTTTATCACTTCCACTTGTACCCATTGTTTTGCAGGTGTTCAGGGATATGACTTCTAGATACTTGGTCCAGTGTACAGTTTCAAGGAGGGTATTTTGCTGCAGATAGCATACAGAGGCCTCTAGCTACTATTACTCCTAGTATCAGGTGAGCTACCCTATACCCATCTCCTTTTGGTCTGTAGATAATGGCCTTCCTTGCTTGCAATGCACTTGAGCTAATTGAATGGATTTTATGCTGAGAGTTTGTGTGCACCACTTAAAATTGAGAGCCATGATGAGTAAGTGCTAGAGCCCCAAATTTTCTTTGAGAGTGGAGGTAATAGTGAGAGGGGGAATATGGTAAGGGTAAGGTGAGGGTGTTTGGTCCTATAGATATAGTCAGAAGTGTGAGCTCTCAAGGGAGAAGAAGGGTGAGCCCCATGTTTGCTAAGCTGTTCTTGTTGCACTGTTTGATGTTCCTATGCTATATACACCCTGTTGCTGCTCTGTATAGATTCTCTTTTGGCTCTCTCTGTCACTCACAGTATCATGTGCCTATAGACTTGTTGAATCCAGCATTTCAGTGATAGCATTCAGATCTGCTGCAGTGTCCAGTGTTATTGCGGCTGTTGCTGTTGTTTAAGTTATATAATGTCCAATATATCCTACAGTTGTAGTGTGCTCTGAAATAGTGTGCATTCTGCCATTATGCTGCTGTAATGACTAGAAAATCAGTGCCATTATGCTGCATGAATTGCTGTTGTTGCTATATTCGTTGCCTGTTATGACCCACTGCCACAAGCACCTGGGTTTTGACTGTGGTCAGTCAATTCTGAGTATGTGGATGTCAATTGACTGTTATACCGTATAGTAGTTTTCATTTCAGATGCGATTTGGCCTAGCCTTGGGGGGTTGTCCCTTGGCATGTTTGAACCCCTTTGGGAGGGGGCGTCCTCCCGTATGTGGTGTCTCAACAATTGGAGGTTGTGTATTGCGAGTATTACTCCATCCTACTACATCTGCTGCTGTGCTATGCGTTTCTGCTGTTTTCATTACTGCTGCTGTCCGAAATGGTTCCTGCTGTTTGTTTTGAACTCTGTTGGCTCGGGCCAATTTCTGTTACTGCTGCTATATGCCTTCATTGGTAGAGGCATTGTTATCAAGACCAGCTAGTGATTCTAGTCTGTACCTCTGCTGCCCCGTAATACTGGTGTCCAATTTGCTTGTTATTAGACTAGACTAGAACTTACTTATTTTGTTGTTTGTTTCTTAATCATCTCTCTAGAAGGTTAGGAAACATTCAAATTATTTACTCTTAGCACCTTGTAGCCCAGTTGGCGTCTGTTCACTTATTTTCTTTTGTTTCTTTTCTTTTCTTTTGTCCTCCTGGGGTATGCCCCTTGTAGGCTGTATATTCGGTTAGTCCTCTTTTTATTTCAAGCTCATTTACCCAAAAAAAAGAGAAGAAATGGCGACAACAAGCAATGAAGAAATGGATTCGCTGCTTTCCTCTTTCGATCAGATATACAATGTAGGTACCGTTGCGTGATTACCGTTGCGTGATTTTGATGAATTCCGTTTCGTTCACCATGACATCCAATCTGAATTTGAAAATACCTAAATTTACTGTTGTTAAGGATGTCAAGTATGGAATCGCACAGATGCAAATGCTGCAATCAAACTGTAACGCCGAAGTCAAGAATCGAGAAGCTCTTCAACTCACTGCCAATAGCCTGGAAATTAGGTCACTTCTTTCATCTCTCTGCTTTCCAATTACTTTGTTTGGGTAAAATAGTTTTTAGGTTAAGTAGATTTCATTTTTTCATGATCTTTCTTCGCGATCAGTGATCGACTGGTGGTGCTGAATTACTGAAAAAATGATAGTATTTCGTTCAAGGAAAATTTTATCCTTATCCCTTAGGAGGAGGATAATGCGTAGAAAGTGCTGTGAACACCCCGCGGAGTTTTCCACGAAATTGATATTTGGAAAACAGTTGTTGGTTTGAAAAATGTTTTGACTGATTGAATGGAGTCGCCACCCGGGTTTGAGGACCGTACCCGAGAAACCATTTGAAAAATGACTCTTTTGCCCTTGAAGTGGAAAATGCTTTACCGGTCTAACAAAATGAGATTTCTCGGGTCCGGGAGCTAGGTTACGAGAGGGGAAGGAATTTAAAACATCCCTCACGCCCGGTGTGACCACCGGTCTCTACTAGATGTTTAAGGGATTTTGAAAACACCATTTGAATAGACTTTGATCACATATTCATACGAGAGCACAAAGATGTATCAACAAGATTAATGAAATGAATGTGGATTCTTGTGCGAGTGTCATGAATACATGAAAATGAGATCTCTCCCAATGAAATGCAAGAAAATGTGACTAAATGACTCAGAAAGATCCCAAAATGGACACACAAACACCACACCATGCACACCTGGACTGCATACTGAGCACCTGGATTAGGCAGATCCAGGCGGCTGGATTGAATCAGGCGCCTGGAATAAGTGAATCCAGGCGCCGGGAAGGCTAATCAGGCAAAAATTTCCCCTTTTCTAGGTCTCAAGGCAAACACAAATGCAGTCTTTGATGCTTACTTATACATGTATATTGTGATGTTTTAGACTGATGTGAACCAAGTGAATCACAAGATTAACTCCATGATATGATATGAACTTCGAAAAACCTTGATTTCAAGAGACTTTTGTGGGTGAAATGAGATGTACCAAACTGATCTTAAGCATGCACCTTACTCTTCTATGCAACTGATGATTTCCTAATTGAGTTTAAGACTAAGAATGAAGAAGAAGAAGATATAGGAGAGACTTGATCATGAAATGCCTTGAAAAGTTATAGAATGAGTATGAATGACCATATGACAACCTTCTCATCTACTATAATGTTTCTGATGTTGTGTAAAATCAAAGAAAATCATACAATCTTTGATCAAAAAGCAAATCTTCTCCTTTGAACACCAATCTTACTCTCAAAGCATCATTAATCACCATTTAAAGAAGCATTTAGATCAAGCAATGTTAACATTAAACACATATCATGCATCAATATCTCAAATGAACCAAAAGAGCATGAAGAGAACATAAATTATGTCAGAGAAAATGGAATCCAGACGCCTGCATTGTGCAGATCCAGGCGCCTGGACCGGATGCAGGTGCACAAAATGAACTTCCTTTCTATGATGTTTGAGACTTTTCCAAGTTCTAAACTAGTATAAGGAACTAGCTAGAGCTTGGTTAATGTCCCCTCAGAGCCTATTTGAGCACTTTGGTAGATGAACTACCTTGAGAGCTTGATTGGTGAGCTTTTGGAATAAGTTTGGGTGATTTTCTGGTGGTTGTGTGTACTAGGATTGGATTTACAGAGCTATTGAGGACAGATTATGGATGCTATGGTAAGGTTTTATTGAGGGAAGTGGGAGTATGTTGGGTTAATGTGATAAGAGAGTGGGTTTTTGTGGTTGAAAATGAATGGGATTGAGAGGGATTGGTAGAGGATGGAACTTCTGATGGAATTCAGCAGAGTAACAGTAAGGAAGAGAGGGAGAGCTGATCCCCTTTGCAATGGGGGAGAGAGCATGTATATATAGGCTTGAAAGGGTCCAAAAAGGGCCATTAGAACCCTTAGGGGGGCACACTAGGGGTCTAATAGGCCACTCTATTTTCCCTCCACTTACTCTAACAGATTTCTGCAGAAAATCCCCAAAGAATCCTCCAAGAGTCTCCTCCCCACCCATTTGACCTTGGACAGCATGTATCTGGAGTGAATCCAGGTGCCTGGAATAGGGAATCCAGGCGCCTGGATTAGGAGACAACACAACATATGAAACTTCGCGGGGCCGCTCCGGGTGCTACCAAACTCCATTTTGCGCATGGTTTGAAGCATTGGAAAGCTTGTCAAGTTTAATTTCTAACCCAAGTAGTTTGAACCCAAGATGATTTGTACATAAAAATATATGACCATTTTACCCTCAGAAGGTCGGGAAAATAAGTTGTTTTGGTAAAACGGATACATCTCCCTCATTTCAAAATGGATTGGGACATATTATATATCAAAAAAGAGGGTTTTGAATGTACTAGAAGGTGGTATAGGCTTGGGTTAATTTTGAAGAGATTTTGGAGGGGTTTCCAAGTTCACAATCAAGCTTCGCGTGCTCTTATCAGGCATTTTCATCATCGGGGTTGCTTGATAAGTTTCTCGGGTCAAAATTTGGGTGTCTACAAGTACATCCATATTCGAGAAAAGTGTATTGATATCTGTAATATATATTACTATCCGTGAAATGTGTATGAATATCTGAACTTGTTTGTCATTGTATGCATATTATCCTCCACCATTGGGTGAAGCTGTGGACAGTCGGATCCACGCGGGTCGGCAGAAAATGTGTGGAAAAGATGAACAGAAATGAATAGAGTCGCCACCCGGGATTTATTTAGAAAAATAATTTTGGTACCCGAGAAACCATTGAAAAGAATGACTCTTGTGCCGTTTTGAAAAAGGTTTGGTCTGCGAAAAGATTCTTTTGGATTCGGAAGCCAAGTTACGATAAGGGAAGGTTTTATTAAAAAGCACCCCGCTCACCCGGACAATTTCCGGTCCCTACTAAATATTTATGGGATTTTTCAGAGAATATTTTATTGCAAAAACTTTTAATAGAAATACCAAATATTGAGCAACAGAAATAAACAAGTAATTTATAAAACCATAACGGGAATAAAATGAAATATGTGAACTTGATAGAAATAAACAGAACCTGAGGGGAGATGGCGTAATATCAGCGGCTTAAAACCAGAAAACACGAAAATAGAGCACGATTCTGCTTGAAACAGGGGAGGGACTCATTCTTCCAAAAGTTAGCCGCCCGGCCATTCTACGTTGGCCGCTCGGCCAAGTATGTTGGCCGCCCGACCAACATTCCTCTGTTTTTTTGAAAATCTTGCAGATTGGAAAAATGCCTTGGAAACCTTTCTTTTGGAAGGAACCCGATTCCTTTGAGTTTAAAACAAACTTGAGAAGTTGATTTTGAGAAAATTGTACCCCGGGTAAAGTCGTATCGTACGATAACGGAGGATACAACCTGATACAGAGCCGTAGGGGATGAGTTTGTTTGAAATAAGGTTATCCGAACCCGGGGATGATTACGGGAATCATCCCGAGTCCGGAATAACTCCCCTCAGAATGCTGGATGATTGATTAAACGAGCGGCGTTGTACCTTTTCAGAACGAGCGATCGAGCTATGAAAGTTTCGAATTTCTCTCGGAAAACTTCGGACGAAGTATTTTTGACAATCTTACTGGAAGAATGAGAGAGAGGGGGTGAGGGGAAGGGTTTGGAATGAGTGGTTTGGCGGTGTTTCAAGGTGGTGCGTGTAACGGATTTTGATTCTTTGGTGATATCTCTCCCGGTATCTCTCTGTGTGTATCCGTCCGCGTGTATTCCTCTTCGTCGGAGGAGCGGAGGCCGGGTTTATATAACCGTGGAGGAGGAGTGCAAATGATGAAGAAAATCTTCTGGAGGATTTTCGCGATGATGATATTCCCTGCGTCGGAGAATATATTCGCCTGCGAAGAATCTCTGCAGAAACAAGCTGTCCGATTGACAACCAAGATTGGTCGCCCAGCTAGTCATGTTAGCCGCCCGGCCAACATGAAGAAAAGTAGACCTCGAATTGGACCGCTCGGCCAAACTGGTTATTTTATTGGTTTTTTGTGAGCTCTGATCGATCGTTCCGAGGTAACCATGCATGTTCCTTTCGTCATAGGGGATGCACTTGGACTAAAATTGGGGTGTCTACAGTTGCCCCTCTTTGACGTGGCTTAGTCATCATTCTGTGATGTAAGTCGCGTCAAAGACATAGACGTCACAATTTCGATCATCTTAGTGCGAAAAACAAGAAAATTTAGTGAAAACTCAAGGAAAAGAGTATGGTTGTGCTTTTAAAGCTTCCTACGTACCCCATTTGCAGGGATCAGACGAATCGTAGTTCTTCGGGGCTATTGAAAAATAAACAAGTACCTCTGGGGTTTGTTTAAAAATCAGAATTGCCGCTGAGGGCATTGAAAGCACCGCTGGGGGTTTTTGAAATTTGGAATTTGCCGCTGAGGACCGGAAGAATATGATTTTATTTTCCTGCAAAAATCATAAAAGCACCGCTGGGGGTTTTTGAAATTTGGAATTTTCCGCCGAGGGCTGGAAGAATATGATTTTACTTTCCTGGAAAAATCATAAAAGCATCGCTGGGGGTTTTTGAAATTTGGAATTTGCCGCCGAGGGCTGGAGATAAAATATGATTTTATTTTCCTGGAAAAATCATAAAAGCACCGCTGGGGGTTTGATGTGGTGTAGGAAATGTACCTTGCAAGAAATGGAGGAGGGTGTACTGTAATTTTTCCATGAGAGAGCGGGAGAGCCGCACGACTCAAAATGTTAGCCGCCCGGCCATCAAGTTCAGCCGCCCGGCCATGGTTGCGATTTCGACTGAAATAAAACCGTTGCGCCCTTTTGGGTTTTGTCTCTTGTGTTCAAAAGTTAGAGACGGCTTCTAAAGAGTCATACCATCCCTCGACTGATTCCTTCTCCCTTTGAAGATTTCCCAAAGAATTCTTCAAAACTCAAGATCAAAATTTTGGTTATTGTGAAAACCCGACTTCCATGGCCGATGTTCCAACTGACGGTGGTGGCCCGACGCCGCCTAGTGATACAATGTCGTCACCGGAGCATGTAGAGGAGGCGGCGGCGGTGCTACAGTCCGATGGTGGCGTGGCCTCATCGGTTCAGAGCAGGGGTAGCACTGTTGATGCCGATCCATTACGTGAGGAGGGCCGTGCGGCCTCGATTGATGAACAGGCCCGTCGTGCGGCCGGTTTTGGGGAAGAGGAGGCCTCCACCGTTATGCAGGAAGGTGAGACACACTTACAAAGTTCTGGAGTCAATCAAGCGGAGACCCGTGGGGGTCCGACCATGGTTGAGTCTACGGGAAGTGACAAGCCGGAGCCGGAGAGCACGGCGGCGGGCGAGGGTGGTGTAGCCATGGAGGTTGACCCTCCGGTTGGTGATGCTGGTGCTCAGAGCAGTTCCATACCAGTGGGCACGGGTGCTTCAAGTACGGGTACTTTTTCTCCTGATGTTGAGATTCATGTTGCTGGTATAGATGTTTTTGCTGACCCGAGTGTTGCTCGAGGAGAGGTGGGTGGTGAGGTTGTGGTCCCCCAAAGGTTAGGAGTGCTGTATTAGAGACACCTACGGAGCAACAAGCCCCGAGTAGTTTAGGGGCTAGTAGGGAATCCAAGGGGAAGGATGTATTGATAGAGGACCTTGGAGAGAGGGGTAACAGTGGTGATGAGAGACCGGTTGACCCTGTCTTGTTTCCTAGGCTTTCGGGTTCTTCAGCGGACCCAGGCGCGACTTTAGGAGATACTTTGGAGGGTGCGATTGACAAGACTTTGGCTAGGGTTGTACAGCAGTTCCCAGACCTTGGGACTTTGGTTGGCGAGGACCCCGTGCAGGAGATGGAGCATGAGGAGATGCGCGTTGAGGAGGCACGGGTGTCTATAGTTGAGGCAGTACAGAGGGCACTGAGGGATAGGCTACCTTTCGCTCCTGAGACTTACGTGCCTCGAGTTCACTTTTTCGCACCTTCTGGCTGTTCGGTATATGAGCCGAAGTTGCCTTTTTACCCTGATGGATTGATCTTGCGAGACCCGAAGATTCACCTCTCAAACAGACCTTTGGTATTTACTTTCACTTGTATATTCTCATTGAATTACTCTCTCAATGCATTTGTCTTGTGGCTTTACTGATTAAAACCATGTAATGGTCTTGAAAACAGGTGGATGGCGCTCTTCTGGGATATGGCGGGCCATCTGATTGCTTGGCGCAGTATCGGAGGCTGCCACAGAGAGTGAGGAGCTTGGTGGATGCTGCAGGCTTTACCGTTTTTATTAGGATACTACTAGAGTGGGTAAAATCTGATTACCCTAGAAGTGAACGTAGCACGTACCATAATTAAAACAGGTGGATGGCGCTCTTCTGGGATATGGCGGGCCATCTGATTGCTTGGCGCAGTATCGGAGGCTGCCACAGAGAGTGAGGAGCTTGGTGGATGCTGCAGGCTTTACCGTTTTTATTAGGATACTACTAGAGTGGGTAAAATCTGATTACCCTAGAAGTGGACGTAGCACGTACCATAATCGATCACCACGAGAGGGTGAATAGCTCGACATCATGTAGGAAGTTCTTAAGACCTGTGCCGATCTGGTCTGGTCGTGAGTAAGGTCATATTAATAAAAGTTTAACTAATAAATCGGGATGCCCTAGCTCGGCATGAGACATAAAGGGATACCCCTGGTATGGCCGAGCTAGTAATACTACGTGTATAACTAAAACATCGTTCTGGAATACGTAGTTCAGCTCGGCGTAATGAGCTGAGCTATGTGCGAATTACTCCGAGCTACATGTAAGCACGCCACCGCCACCGCCACGAATAGGGCGGTGAGACTTTCCAGAATGGTCTAACAACGGTTCCTTATGAGATAAGGAGCAATCCCGTGAAATAGGGGATTAATATGGGAAAGTCCTAATGTGATTAGGAGTGTACCCCATATAGGAAAGAGACCTGTATGGAAAGAAGGACTACTGCAAGACGAGATCTTGCAGCATTAGGAAGCATATACCTAATAGGAAAGTCCTATTAGGAAAAGGATTCCTAAACCTAGTAGGAAACAAGGGGCACGAGATGCCTAGATCAACAAGCTATCTTCACCTATAAATACAGCACCACACCCATGAAGAAAGGTATGCTGTGAAACCCTTTCATATGCACTGTGATTTGAGAGTTTATAGTATGAGATACTAACTAAGGCGTCGGAGGGTCTTTGCCATTGAGAGGAAGAGGTGCTCTAACCCCTTTTCTGTCTTGCAGATTTAGGGCTGAGTTAAGGAGGTACGTGATCCAGGTTTACGCGGATTTGTTCCCCGTACAATTGGCACCGTCTGTGGGAAAGGCTTACAAAAGGTCCTCGTCCATTCAACAAGATCAACAATTGTGATTTCAGAGCCTGCTTAATGTACTCCACGAAGAAAGGACGTAGAAGACGATGCTGGAACAAGTACTCTTGTGTACACTACGAGAAAGAGTACGAAGGCGGACAAAACTTCTGCGATTCTGAAAGCACCACAAAAGAAGCCCGCAGTTAGGAGGTTCAATATAGGGCATATCCCTGAGATTCCAAAGTTCAGGGACACACGCCTTTTAAACTATGATTCTCCAGAGAGGCGAAATCGCTCAAAGACACCACAAAGAGGTGGGGAGGCCTCCAACCGACGAGAGCGGAGGAGGAGCCCCTCAAGAAGGGAGGATGATAGATGAACAAGGGATCGTGAGAGAGAAGGCAACCTCGATAGAAAAGAGCAGGAAGCAGAAGAACTGGCCCGCGAAGTCACTCGACGAGAGCGAGAGATTCAGGACCTAAAAAAGCAGCTTCAAGAAAAGGAAAAAGACCTATGCTCACGGACGAGATCCGTGCAATACGTAAAAGAAAGGAGTCATCGCCGAGACGATGTCTCCACTGACCGAGTAGTCTCTCCACGAAAAAGGAGAGAAATGAGCATCTCTATTGAAAAGAAAGAGAGAAGGAAGCATGCTAGGGACAGATACGAGAGATCTGGTTCCAATGAGCACACCCCCGAGTAGTATGCGAAGAGAAAGGAGACTGGCCGAGCCGAGGGAGGTCCTAGAACTGCACAAGAGGCAGCCAAGGAAGCCCTAGGCCAGTTTTCCAAATCACCTCTGGCCTACTGGATCCGAGCAGAAAAGACTCCGAGCAGGGTTAAACACTCAGCGTTTACCCCATATGAGACCAGCACGGATCCTGTGGTCCACATTCAACACTATCAACAGGCCATGTTCATGCATGAGCAAGACGATGCCCTGTTGTGCAAAATGTTTCCCTAAAGTTTAGGAAAGGTGGCCTTGAGTTGGTACCACAAACTTCCAGAAGGGTCTATCTTGTGTTGGGCTCAACTAGCCGAGGAGTTTACTGCTCGGTTCTTAACAAGCCGAGCAGCCCCAAAGACCTTTGATGCATTGACCTCTATGAGACAGAAGGACGACGAGACCCTGCGGCAGTACTCCAAACGTTATTGGGAGACTTTCAACGAGATTGAAAACTGCAGTGAAGAATATGCTTTGGTAACATTCAAGACAAGCCTGCCTATGCACAGTAAGCTACGAGAATCGCTCACCATGTATCCAGTAAAGACTGTGGCCAAACTTATGGAGAGGATCCAGGAGCACGCACGGGTAGAGGATGATATCCTACAAGCTGGAGGGAAGATTGTGGTTGGACAACCTCAGCTTCCGGAGAAGAAAGCGGTGGAGTCAAGGGTTTACAGGAAGGAGTACACAACAGGGCGGAAGGATTATATGCAGCAGAATAAGGACAAAGCAGATCCGAACCCCAAATCATACTTTAGTGTCATGGCGACCTTCAACGTCCCAATCTACAAAATGCTGTACAGAATCAAGAATGAACCCTAGTTCAGAAGGCCCCCAAAGATGACGGGGAATCCAGAAAAAGAAGGACCAGTAACCAGCACTGCAGTTACCATAGGGATTGGGGTCACATGACCGAAGATTGCGCGGAGTACAAAAAGTTTCTGGATGAAAAAGTGGCGGAAGGCCATCTTAAGGAATTTTTGGCTGATAACAAGAATGATGCCGAGCTAATAGAAGAGATGGACTACGAGAAAGGTCCGAAGGGAACAATCCATATGATACATGGATTGGTGGCCCCGTATACCAACAATGAAATAAGGCATATTCAAAGGTTCAATGGGCAAGTAAAGCAGGTCATGAAGCTCGTCACGAAGAGGCCGAGGACTGAGGGAACTATGGAGACCCCCATCACCTTCACAGATGACGATCTAAATGGAGTAACAGTACCCCACAACGATGCATTGGTGATCACCCTACGAATAGGGGAGTATGACGTAGAAAAGATACTAGTTGATCAAGGGGCAAGCACATAAATTATGTACTACGACACCTTTTAGAAGATGGAACTCCCGACTAGTTCATTACAAAAGTGTCTTGTCCCTCTAGTTGGCTTTAGTGCACAGACGGTATGGCCTATGGGAAAGGTCACATTGCCCGTCCGAGCTGGAACAGTAGTCCTGAAGACTGATTTCCTTGTGGTAGATATCCCTTCCTCCTATAATGTGATTATAGGAAGAACCTGGATGCACAAAATGAGGGCGGTTTCCTCAACTTACCAGCAGAAGATCAAATACCCTGGAGCAGATGGCATAGAATGCATTAGGGGTAACCAAAGAGTGGCCGATCAGTGTTTCAACATGGTCTTAAAAAAATCTCCAAAGGCCGAGCTGGTACAGACGGTTGAAGTTCCAGATCAACCGACCTTGGAGGACGTTGGAGGTGACCTTACCAAGAAGATGGTGGAGGGATTGAAGAAAATACAGATTCAAGATGATAACGCAGAAAGATATTTCTTGATCGGAGAAACCCTCCGTGAAAAGGAGGAAAGGGACTTGGTTGCCTTTCTGAAGGACCATATTGATATTTTGCATGGACTCCCCAGGAGATGCCTGGGATAGACCCCGAGGCGATTCGCCACCACTTAAATGTGGATCCCCAGCACAAACCAGCTGTGCAAAAGGCAAGAAGGTCGGCACCACAGCACACAGACGCTGTGATAGAAGAAGTGGATCGTCTGCTCGAAGCAGAAGCCATACGAGAGGTGAGCTATCCGGAATGGCTGGCCAACACTGTTGTGGTCAAAAAGAAAAACGGGAAGTGGAGAGTCTGTGTGGATTTTACCAGCCTCAACAAAGCATGCCCCAAGGACAGCTTTCCACTTCCCAGGATTGATCAGCTAGTAGATGCCACGTCAGGCTATGAGAGGATGAGCTTCCTTGACGCATATCGAGGATATCATCAAATAGAAAACGTCCTTCATCTCACCCAGAGGACTCTACTGTTACAAAGTCATGCCATTTGGGTTGAGGAATGCTGGAGCAACCTATCAGAGATTGGTTACCAAAATGTTCAAAAATCAGCTCAGCAAAACCATGGAGGTCTATATCGACGACATGGTGGTAAAAAGCAAATTGAAGCATGATCTTCTTACCGACCTGAAGGTAACTTTCAGCATTCTGAGAGAATATAAGTTAAAGCTAAATGCCTCAAAATGTGCCTTTGGGGTCAGCTCGGGGAAATTTCTAGGACACCTGGTGACCAAGAGAGGGATTGAGGCTAACCCGCACTAGATCACGCCTCTGCTGAACCTTCAAAGCCCAAGGACCACGAAGGAGGTCCAAAGGCTAACAGGGATGGCAGCAGCCCTCAACCGTTTTATCAGTAAATCCTTAGATCGTTGCAGGCCATTCTTTCAACTTCTGAAGAAGAGAGAAGGATATGAGTGGGGAGCCGATCAGGAGCAGGTTTTCCAAGAGTTAAAGGTTTACTTATCATCACCACCCTTGCTCTCTACTCCAGAAGCTGGGGAGCAGTTGATACTATATCTAGTGGTGTCCGAGCATGCAGTTAGCTCGGTTCTCCTACGAACAAAGGGGACAGAGCAGGCCCCGGTCTATTTCGTAAGCAAGACCTTATTAGACACAGAAACACGGTATTTACCATTGGAAAAATTGGTATATGCTCTTATCACTGCTTCAAGAAAGTTGCCACATTATTTATTACAGCATCCCATTATTGTGTTTACCGAGTATCCACTGAGGGCTTTGTTTAGAAAGGCCAATTTGTCAGGCAGGACATCCAAGTGGTCAATAGAGCTAAGCCAATTTGACCTTGATTACCAACCCAGGATGGCAGTCAAAGGGCAAGTTTTGGCTGACTTTATAGCTGAGTTCACTCCAACTGTCGCTCCACCACCACCGACTCTCCACGAGAAGGAGAAAACCAGCCGTATCGAGCAGCCAGTGAGAATGGCCAATCCAGATCCAGAAGAATGGAGTCTTTACATTGATGGGTCAGCCTGCAACAGGGGTTTTGGAGCAGGTGTAGTGCTGTTCTCTGCAGGGGGTTGGTACTAGAGCAAGCACTACGGCTAGGGTTTAGTGCCACCAACAATGTGGCGGAATATGAAGCCTTGCTCGCTGGGCTGAGGAGTGCCCTGGAACTCAAGGTAGATAAGTTAAGAATATTTTGTGACTCATAATTAGTTGTTAACCAGCTTTCAGGAGAATATGCTACGAAAAGCGAGAAAATGGCCGCGTACTCAGAAGCAGCCAAGGATTTGCTTGACAAATTTGACAGAGCTCACATCCAACAAATCAGCTCGTTCCAGAATGCACATGCAGACTCGCTAGCTTGCCTAGGGTCAGCGATCAAAACAGAGTACCGCCGTACGGTGGTTGTGGACTATTTGAGTGAACCAAGCATTGGCCGAGCCATGGAGATTGTGATGGAAACAGAGTTTGGGCCGAGTTGGATGGACCCAATAGTGGCTTACCTACGTGATGGGACCTTGCCAGAAGACAAGAAGGAAGCTCACAAGATCAAGACCAAGTCAGTACGTTTCTGGCTCTCTCCAGAAGGTAAGCTTTATAAAAAGTCTTTTCTTGGCCCATATTTATTGTTGTGCACCCAGCTCTAGTTCATAAATTCCTGCACGAGATCCATGCTGGAACATGTGGAGGACACACGGGTGGAAGGTCCATAGCCCACCAAACAATATCCCAGGGATATTGGTGGCCTTACATGCAAGAAGATGCAAAGGCCTCTGTTAAGACGTGAGAGAAGAGTCAGAGGTTTTCTCCTCTAATTCGAGCACCGGCTGAGGATCTATTGCCACTAACCAGCCCATGGCCATTTGCCCAGTGGGGATTGGACATCCTGGCTCCCTATGGCGATAGAGAAACGAAAATTCCTACTCATTGGCATGGACTACTTCACTAAATGGATAGAGGGAGAAGCTCTGGCCAAAATTACGGAAGCTATGGTGGAAAAGTTCGTGTGGAACAAGATCATCACACGATTTGGAGTACCTTACTCCATCATCTCAGACAATGGGTCCCAGTTCGACAGAAAGTTCAAAGCTTTTTGTGCTCAGTACGGCATCAGAAACTACTATTCAACCCCAGCTTACCCACAGAGTAATGGGCAACCAGAAGCTTCAAACAAAACCATCCTTAAGAGTCTTAAGAAGAGGTTGGAGAGTAAAAAGGGAAAATGGCCATATGAGCTTCCAGGCATGCTCTGGGCATACAGGACTACCCCACGGCGATCTACGGGAGAGATGCCATACCCCCTTGCTTATGGGACAGAGGCAATGATCCCACTGGAGATAGGCTTGCCGACCATTCGCACTACTCTTGTGGAGTCGGGTGGCAATGATAAAGCCTTGGCCGAGCAGCTCGATCTTGCCGAGGAAAAGAGAGAGCGTGCACTCATTACATTGGCAGCATACCAGGAGCAGCTGCGAAGAAGTTACAACAAGAAGGTGCAGCCAAGAGAGTTCAAGATTGGGGATTTAGTCCTAAGGAAAGTCTTGGCCAACACCAAAGTATCCACTGATGGAAAGCTCGGGCCAAACTGGGAAGGCCCATATAAGATCGTTCGGATCGCTGGCATAGGGGCCTATCGTTTGGCCGACCTGGACGGAGATCCAGTACCACGGCCATGGAATGTCCAGAACCTTCAAAAATTCTACCAGTAATTTAATTATGTGATTTCGAATACAAATCACATTCGAACACGAATAAATTCGCATTTGTTTTATTGCCTAGTTGGGATTACGGATAAAATCATCAACATCAGTTATTTAGTTCTTTTATCTTTATTTCAAGCATTAATGAGTTTTCATCTTTTCTTATTGTGGTTTTGAGAAATACGAACCAAAATTGACCTTAAATTTGGATTCCTATTGGGGAGCAGAGAGTATGTGTATTCCAATCTTGTTAAATAATTCTGAGTACGAAAACACTTGGAATTTGCAACGAATATTGCAAAAGTCTTCTAAGTACGAAAACACTTGGAATTTGCAACGAATGTCGCAACAAGTTTTCTAAGTATAAGAAAACCTAGACTTGCAACGAATATTGCAATAAGATTTCTAAAACCATGAGAAGCTTAGATGTGCAACAAATACTACAACAAACTCTAAGTATGAGAAAGCTTAGACTTGCAATGAATATTGCAATAAGATTTCTAAGGCATGAGAAGCTTAGACTTGCGACGAATATTGCAGTAAAATTTGCTAAGTATGAACAAACTTAATTAATTCAAGTACGAACAAACTTGAATGCTTAGCATGCAACGAAAATTGCAGAAATACCATAGCACTTAAAAAGCAAACATTTTGTATCACCGGCCACGTACGGCCAAACCAGGTCACACAGGACCAACCATCAAAGCAAGACTGAAACTACGAAAGAAGTGCCAGTAGGCCACAGACGGCCGAGCAAAGCCTCGCAGGGCTAAACATCAAAAAGTAAATAAAGGCGTTAAGCCTTTTCACTGAACCTTGCGGCATCAGTGGCAAGATTGGGGTCAGGGTTGTCACCCCCAAGGCCCTCCGCAGTGCCATCCCCCAAGACGGTAGGATCAGTAATGGTTTCATCTATTTGGGGTTGCTCGGTAAGGGTCTCAAGATGGGCTTTAGAGTTGGACCGAGCTTGGGTATCGAGATTGGTTTGAGCAGCAGCTACCTCACTTGGAAGTTCCATGTTAGTCCAATGAGGGGAAGACGGATCCACCATGAGCTTGGTGAGGCACCTCTGCCAAGCTGCGCCCCAGACAACATCTTGCATCGCTGGCATCTGTGCTCGATAGTTTTCGGTGATCGCGATAACGGCCCGGTCATACTCGGCTTCTGCTTTAGCCTCTGCATCAGCAAGTTGTTGACGAAGTTCACTCTCGACCTCCTCAGCTCTCCTACTCAACTCGACACTCTCCCTCTTCAGACCCTCAGTCTCCTCCCGAGCATCTTTCAGCAATTGAGCATACTGGGCATTCTCTTTCTCGACTCTCTCCGCTCTCTTTTTCTCCTTCTTCAGCTCCTTCTCAGTGTCCTTGGCTCTCTCCAGGCCAACTGAAGCCTTTTGCATGATCTACAAAACTAAGTGCAACTAATAAGTGGAAAGTTAATAACGCAATAAAGAAATAGAAGGAAGGCCTGCTTACCTTAGCACTAGATTGGAATATGGACTTCATAAGGCTGTCGTAGGAGTTGTTCTTTTCCCTATCCATGTCTAAGGGGAGAAGAGCAGCTCGCGAGACGCCATAGGCAACATCCACAGAGGAAATCTTGTCGGTCATGGAAAGGGAGGTACCATCAGGACGGGCCAAGGTAGGATCCCATGGCTGCACTAGTGGAGGGGATTCTACCATTGTACGACTGGAGCTTGAATCCCCTACCCTTCGCCTTTGCAGTGGGGGCTGGAGATCGTCGGGACTCTCCACCGGTCTTTTGTCCCTCTGATTGTCAGAAGGGATGGCAGTCGTGGTTGGAGGGGGATTGGGGGGGATAATCGTTGCAGGAGCTCGTGAAGGAAATACGCCGAGGTTCAACTCGTCGAGAAGGTTGATCGGCTGGCGAGGCATTTCTTCTCGATATGGAGAGGGAGAATAACCTAGTGAATCGTCTGAATCTGCGAGAAGGTCGGCCTGCTCGGTCAAAGATTGGACGATTGTACGGTGGTCAGACCCACCTCTTCCTTCTTCTCTTTCTTCTTCAGATTCAGCAACCGCCTTCCCGAATGTACTTGGTTCCTGGCTGTAAGAACCTTTGGGATGTGAGTGAACGTCACTTGCTGTTGTAGATCCCTTGGGGCTCGGGACCGCGCTAATTCCCTTCTAGCTTGGCCTCTGTGAGAACGGATTCTTCTTTGTTCAGCTGGGGGCCAGGGGTGTCTTGATCTGGGCTCTCCTACCCTTCTAATACCACCCCAGTAAGTGGGGGTATAGTCCAGTAACAAATGGGATGCACGGCCAAGACCAACAGGAGTGGGCTCGAAACCGTCGAAGTAGAGAGCACGGGCAATATCCACATGGTGAAGGTTGCCGTGAATCAAACGGCCGTCGTGGTTGAGATTACTTGCTGCAAGACAAACAAAAAAGAGATGATCAATAGGAATGAATTAGAATGTATCTATGAAAGCAAAAAAGGGAGAGGGAACTAACGTGGTCGGCCCGGAGCTGTGGGGCAAGCAAAGCCAACAGTGTTCCCCTCCGCATCTCTGGGCTCCCAGTTGCCAGTGACAACGAGGTAGTCATCTGCCTCACCCTTTGAGGAGTTGGGCAGGTCAGTGATGAGTTTTTCATCTGGGTCTCTGGCCTTGAAATAATAATTGCAGTCTGCTGTAGGGACTACACTATACAGATAATGTAAGTCCCACCAGTCCAAATGCAGGCCGAGCAGCCTGTTCAAGGCAACTGACTACCCTAACAAAATTAGGGCACAACTGCATAGGGTTAAGTCTACACCGATTACAGACCTCCCTAAAAAATGGGTGCAAGGGAAGCCTCAGGCCACCCTCAACTATGAAAATCAAGGGGATGTGAATCTTGTTTTCATCCTGGCCCTCTTCTCTCATATCATCGCGGTTGTCTAGCCGGAATTGAACATCGGCGGGGATATTGTATTTTCAACGGAATTTTGCTATTTTTTCAGGGGTACTAAGAAGGGCCCTATGTCTTCCCACGTTTTACTAAATTAGGGTTTCACAGTTGAAACCCAGGGAAAAAGGGAAGAAGATGAACAGGAATAAGAGAAGAGTGTGATGAAAATGGTGGTTAAAGAAGAAAGTACTTACGAAAAAAAGTAAAAAGGAGGTTTCCGATGAAGAACGGGAACGGATGAAGGGGTTGTTGAAACTTTGAGACGTCGGAGATGGTGAAAACAGATTCTTCCTCTTCTTCTTTTCTATTTTCTGTTTTTGGTAAATGAAGGAAGGAGAGGAGAGGAGAAGTTGATGAGGCTTTGGGGATTTTGGGGGGAAGGATAATCATTATCCCGCCCAAAACCCCATAGAGTAAGGGCGTGACGTACGAGAAACGTCACCCCATGTTGTCCTTTGGGTTTATCCAGCCCCCAACGGGTCATTTCACATTTAAAGCGAAATGACCCTGTCCCCCACGTGAGGGGGAGGCATGAAGCAAAACCCATCAGAGACCGTTAAAGCTCTGTGCACTACTGATGAATGATAGTAGTGACAGAGCTGGGGAGCAATTGGAGTGGGTAAAATCTGATTACCCTAGAAGTGGACGTAGCACGTACCATAATCGATCACCACGAGAGGGTGAATAGCTCGGCATCATGTAGGAACTTTTTAAGACCTGTGCCGATCTGGTCTGGCCATGAGTAAGGTCATATTAATAAAAGTTTAACTAATAAATCGGGATGCCCTAGCTCAGCATGAGACATAAAGGGATGCCCCTGGTATGGTAGAGCTAGTAATACTATGTGTATACGTATAACATCGTTCTGGAATACGTAGTTCAGCTCGGCGTAATGAGCTGAGCTATGTGCGAATTACTCCGAGCTACGTGTAAGCACGGCACCGCCACGAATAGGGCGGTGAGACATTCCAGAATGGTCTAACAACGGTTCCTTATGAGATAAGGAGCAATCCCGTGAAATAGGGGATTAATATGGGAAAGTCCTAACGTGATTAGGAGTGTACCCCATATAGGAAAGAGACCTGTATGGAAAGAAGGACTACTGCAAGACGAGATCTTGCAGCATTAGGAAGCATATACCTAATAGGAAAGTCCTATTAGGAAAAGGATTCCTAAACCTAGTAGGAAACAAGGGGCACGAGATGCCTAGATCAACAAGCTATCTTCACCTATAAATACAAGACCACGCCCATGAAGAAAGGTATGCTGTGAAACCCTTTCATAGGCACTGTGATTTGAGAGTTTATAGTATGAGATACTAACTAAGGCATCGGAGGGCCTTTGCAAACGAGAGACAGAGGTGCTCTAACCCCTTTTCTGTCTTGCAGATTTAGGGCTGAGTTAAGGAGGCACGTGATCCAGGTTTACGCGGATTTGTTCCCCGTACAACTACTGCCGACACGGATGGACCGCAAATTGGTGAGAGCTCTGGTGGAGCATTGGTGGGACACCACCAATACTTTTCACTTTAGGTTCGGAGAGATGACGATCACCCTGTTGGACTTTGCAGCGATCACTGGTTTGAGGGTCGGTGGTGATCCGATCCCATTTGACTCAGGCTTGTACTTGGACGTTGCGGCGGTACGGCACTTTCTGGGGAGAGATATGGGAGATGAGCCGTCTGTGCGGTGTGACCACCTGGCAGCTATTTGGGACCATGAGCCAGGGTCAGCTGAGGAGGCTCGTCAGATGGCCAGGGCTTACTTGTTGTACCTTTTCGGCTCAGCTCTGTTTCATGGTAGAAAGAGTCATGTTCATCTTGGTTGGTTACCAGCTTTGGCAGACTTGGAGACGGCGAGCAGGTTTGACTGGGGTGGTGCGGCTTTGTGCACTTTGTACGTTTTCTTGGGTTCTGTTGTCCGTGGGAGAGGGACCAAGTTGGTGGTTATTGGAGGGTCCTTGAGGTAATGTTTCTGACCTTCTTTTTACCTCGTATACCACGTGACTGTATCATGCACTGTTGCTTCTATCCTTGTCTTGATGATTTGATCCCAAAATGCAGGTGTGGGCTTATGAAGTCTTGGGACTACCGGCTCCTGAAAATTCTCACCCGAACAAGGATGTGTTCCCGCGTGCAGAGAAGTGGGCGCAACAGTATGTGGGGAAGGGCGCATTCAAGGGTGATCTGAGAGGATTCCGCCTTTTTCTTGACCAGAGTACAGGTGCCACGGTATGACTCCTACCCTTTTGAGATTCCTTTCAAACTCTTTTGATTTCTGTAATGACCCTCATGAACATGACTTGAAACTTGCTATAGGTTTGTTGGAATGCATGGGGTCGGTGGCGTCAGCCTTACTTGACTCAAAGTAGGGAGATGACACGGGGACGTGTGTTGTTGGAGTCTCCGTATGGTTGGCAGTGGTACTTGGGTGAGAGGGTGTTGCGTCAGTCCTTGGGGATAGACTTTTTCAGAGTGCCAGGCCCGCTCCCTTCGCGAGTTTAGAGGACCCACGAGTACACAGTGACTGAGGTGGAGGCATATACTGTTTTGGACGTGCAGCTGGTTTTTGACCCTTCCTTGGACTATGTCGGCTATGTGAAGAGTACACTGGCCTATTCTTTAGATATGGAGCGTCGTTTAGCCGAGTCGGTGCCTACAAGTGCTGCTTCCTTACCTGTGCTGAGGAGAGAGATAGATGTTATGACGGCAGATGGAGGTATGGGGATTATAGATGTTCCTGCGGTGACCGGGCCTGGGACTCTTGCAGCTGCAGAGGTATCCTGAAAAGTTAGAGAAAAGAAATAGTCAAACTTCATTTCCAATTTGAATGTTCATGCATGTTACCTGCTGATCCTTTGCATTGTTTCTTTGCAGATTCCAGTTGAGTGGGCCGCGTCTCAGGTCCAGTTGATACATGACTTGGAGGCTTTAGTTCGTCACCTCATGCTGGGAGACAGACCTGAGGTGCGACCTAGACCTGAGCCCGACGTGGTGCAGGATCCTGGAGGTGGTGATGGTGATGACGGAGATGGTGGAGATGATGGAGCTGGTGGCAGACGTGGTGGTAGAGCTGGCCGAGGAGGCGGTCGTGGTGCTGGAGACGGTCGCGATAGTAGCCGCAGGGGCGGTGGAGCAAGAGGGAGTCGTAGAGACCGCAGTCCAGTTGGTAGCCGTGGGCTGGCAGCAGTTGCGGTGGTGATCGCGGGACTGGAGGTGGTGGCGAGTCTGGCAGTCGCCGGAGGCCTCGGCGTGCCCGTAGAGCTCCTGTTAGCAGTGAGACTGAGCAGGTATTCTTTGCATTCTGTCTTGAGATTTGTATGTCTTGACTATTTACTGATGCACTCTTTCTTTTTTGTGCAGGATGTACCTTCTCCTTCGCCGCCTCACAGGAGGCCTTTGATGAAGATTGCCAGCGGAGCTCAGAGGCGTTTCTCACCTGTAGTTGTGTCGTCTGGCAGAGTGTTGCGGTCTTTGGTTGAGAGACCGAGAGAGAGCGTTGCTGGGAGTTCAGCGCCTGAGTCGCGGTGGGTTCCGCGGGGGAGAGAGAGAGCACCAATAGCAGTGACAGTGATGGTGGGGGTGACAGTAGTGACAGTAGCGTGGATGACCATGCGGACCACCCGAGCACACCTGAGGAGTACAGGCATTTGGCAGTGGGCCATCGTCGAGATTTCAAGAGACGTCACATTGGTTCTTAGGACGGACCTGCATGCTCGGTTTTGATTCGGGTGCCTGTTTGCCCATGTTTTGCTCTCTTTTTTATGTATATGGCCTGCGTGCCATGGTAGCTTATGATGTTAGGTCTGTTCTGCCTATGGATGGATGTACTTTTATTTTCATATCATGGATGCCATTCAATTTTTATATATATTGCACATGTTTGTTATGCTCAAAATGATTCACAGTGGCAAAATTTTGAGTTCCAAAGTCTGGTTCTGCATACACATGCTTTGAAAGTGACTGGAATTTGACAATATGTGACACATGCCCCTGGGATATGAAAAGATGTGACTTTAGATTGGAATTTGGAGAATGACACGCGGAAATAAAAACGGACTCATTAAGCAAGAAAATTAAGCGTTACGGGCTTAATGTGACCCATCGCGCCTAAAACTCTGAATTTTTGCGACAAACGAGGCTTATAACAGATTACAAACGCACGTTGTAACTTGCTTGAATGGATGGAATAGGGAAATTGACACTCGGACACGTTTCGACTCGCCGATACCATTTGCTTTGTTGATTTTGGGCTTGGGCACCCCGGGCCTCAGGTCTTTCCATTAACTCCACCGAATCACTTAGTTCAATCTTCATGAATGCTTGACATGGTTTGTTGAAGCCGTTGACCTTAAAGAATTTAATCATGAAAACTTCCATTTTGTCAATTTTCTGCGTATCTGAAATTTCGGAGTATCTGCCTATCCAAACGTGATCAAAATTGCCAAGCGACTGTCCCAACAACTTTCAAATGTCCATTGCAACTTGTTTGTGTAAGAAAAGTGGTGAAAACATGTTCGGACCAAGTTCTGAGGTTGGAAACAGAGTTTCAGTTCTGATCTTGCCAAGGTTGGCCGGTCGGCCAACACAGGTTACCCGCGCGGCTAGGGTAGTTGGCCGCTCGGCCCTTGTATGAATTTTCCTGATTTCTGAATTTCTGGCAGGCCTCTGGGTTTCCGCGTGATCTTTTGCTGACTCCTGAGCATCTCTCAATTCTGAGGTTTTCCAGTATACCCCATCCAAAGACATCTTGCAAATTATGAGCGACTTTCCCATTATCCAACATGGCACGCTTCCCAAGGCGATCCATTATCCAAACATTTTGAACTTCCGTGCAATACTTCATGCATGCATAGCATAAACGGAGACTTGACTTGTTTGTACCTACACAACCAAAAGCTTTGCTCCTCCATCTCCCTTAAACAACCATGAGTCTTCCGGCTTTGATACGACCATGGCTTGATAAACTTGACGGCCTCGGGTGGCTTAACTTTCAAGATCACCGGATAGCCTCGTTGCGCTATATCCGGGACGTAACTATCCGTCCTGAGCTTTTGCATGTCGCGGTTCGATTCTGGGACCCGAAAGTGCATGTGTTCCGTTTCAGCCTTCACGAGCTATGCCCCACTGTGGAGGAGTTCCATGCATATCTCGGTGGATTTGGCTTGGAGATGCCGGTTGTACCTCCGTATGGGGTAAACTTTGCCAACATATTGTCTGCCAAACTGGGGATGAGTAACAAAGAAGCGAAATCCATGCTCCAAGGTGGTGTTATCAACATTCCGCGCATCATTGAACGGTTTCGTCCCTGAAGGTTTCACACTGTGTCTCTACTTGCTTGCTGCTTTCTTGTTTGTCAGGTCTAACGGGCGAGCGAGTTAGTCACTGGTTGGTGTTGTCATGCAAATTGAAGAGCGTAAAGACGTGGCTCCAATGGTTTTGGCTGAAACTTTGATGGGACTGGATAGGGTTCATGCTGGTGACACCAATATCTTTGAGGGTAGTGCTTTCCTCTTACAGGTAGGTTTCTCACTCAGCTCTCCTTTTTCCGGTTTTTCTCACTTTCTCGTTTTACCTCAACACTCGGGTTTAGGCTGTCTATGGTTTCTTACTTGTTTTCTCGCTCTCTCACAGATATGGTTATGTGACAAGGCTAATCTGCTGGAACCCGTGCCAAGGAGGCGGATTCATGAGACACAAGGGTTTGTTCAGAGGGATTTCCTAGAGGTTTTCGATGATGTGCAAGGCTGGTTTAGAGTGCTTTCCCAGCTTATAGAAGAGGTAATCATTTGACGCTTGACTTGGCTTAACACTCCAGCAATGTCAGTGAGCAATATGGGGCGTCAGCAGATAGCTTTGGCCGGCTTGACTTGCTGGACCTTCTACATTCCCAACCGCATTCTTCGTCAGCTTGGCGTTCGTCAGATAGTACCACCGCCAGAGGACTTTGTTATGCCAAACCTCAATTTTGCCACATTCAGAGCTTACCAAAACACTTGGAGGGAGCGCGTGACCATTCCAAAAGAGCAGTATCCGAGTGTCAATCTTTCAGATCGTTATGTGAGATGGTTGATAAGAGACATTGAAACAAGAAAGCACGGAAGCCAAAGTTGACTTTAAAACTCAATCTTAATGTGCCTGAAATAAATCGCTTTTAGACCCATGACATGATTCTTGTGGGGTTATGCCATGTTGTTTGTCTTTGCGTTTTGAAAGTTTTATGCTCAGCCATGTAATTCAAGAAGTTTATTTGAATAAAGATGAACTATGAAAGTTTGCATTTTTATTCGCGCGCAATGGTTATCTACCAACTCAAAGAGATATCTTTCTTGAAAGATGGCGACCGGTCCTCAAGGTGAGGATGCCTACGTATCCCTTTTACAGGAATCAGGTCATGACGTAGTTCAGGAGTACAAATTTGGTTAGGGTTCACTCGGGGTATTGACACTCTCCTTTTGCGCTCTAAGTTTTGCCTAGCACCGCCCTTTCGGGTTTTCGGTCTAGCGAGCTTATTTGACTGATTTGCCTTAACTTTTGCCTAAATCGCCCGATGTGGGTTTTCGACTTAGCAGGCTTGCTCTAAATTTTGCCTGGCACTGTCCGCCCTTGCGGTTTTCAGTCCAACGAGCTCCTCTTAGGGGTAATATCTCTTGAGCTGATCCATGTTGACCAAAGTGGATAATTCGTTGCCGTCAAGATCAATAAGTTGAGTTGCGCACCCGGACAAGATTTTCTTGATGATATACGGACCTGCCCATTTTGATCGAAACTTCCCGCGGGGATAAAAAACTGGAGCTCGGATTTCCTTCAGAACCATGTCACCTTCTCGCAAGTCTCTGTACTTCACTTTCTTGTTGAACGCTCGTGCTATTCTGCGCTGATAACCCTGAACATGATACAAGGCTTTGAGCCGCCTTTCGTCAAACAACATGAGTTCCTCGAATCTTGAGCTTTGCCATTCTGCTTCGCTGACCTATGACTCGACCATGACCCTTAGAGATGGTACCTCGAGCACAATTGGGAGGACGACTTCCATGCCGTATACCAAAGAATAGGATGTTGCCCCTGTCGGAGTACGAACAGACGTCCGATACCCCCACAATGTTAACGACAGTTGTTCGTGCCAATTTCTTCCGGATTGAGTGGTCTTTTCCAGTATTGTCTTAAGAGTTTTGTTTGCCGCTTCCACGGCTCCATTGGTCTGTGGCCGATAAACAGTTGACTTGTGAACCCGCACCCCGAACTCTTCAAGCACTTCCGCGGCTCTACCCTTGAAATGAACCCCGTTATCTGACACAAAAGCTTAAGGGACCCATATCGGTAGATGATGTTTTGCTTGATGAAATGGGCGACATGCACTGCTGTCAAAGTTGCATATGAAGCAGCTTCGACCCACTTGGTAAAATAGTCGATTGCTACTAAAATGAATTTGTGCCCATTAGATGCGGCTGGTGTAATTCTGCAATCACATCGATGCCCCAGGTAGAAAAAGGCCAAGGTGAGGTCATGGAGTGTAATTCTGACGGTGGTACATGCATGAGGTTGGCATGAATCTGGCACTTGTGACACCGCCTTACGTATTGAACGCATTCGGTTTCTATGGTTGACCAATAGTATCCCTGACGGAGAACCTTTTTAGCAAGCATCATCCCATTCATGTGAAGGACCACAGACTCCCTCGTGAATTTCTTCCATGATCATGGTGGCTTCCGTACCATGCACACACAACTTATGAATCCCGCAATGCGACTGTCGGTATAGCTTTCCTCCGCAAATGATGTACTGAGAGGCTAATTTCCGAAGAACAATCTGATCCTTCTTTTCAGTCCTTGCCGGATACTCCCCTTTCTCGATAAAGTTCCAAATGTCGTGATACCATGGCAGACCATCGTCAGGTTCATCGATAGCCATGACATATTCGAAGACGGGCTTGTCCCTCTGCTCAATTGCAATTGGCCTGAGCTTAACTCCATTTGGTATTTCCACCATCGAGGCTAAAGTCACTAGGGCATCGGCGAACCGGTTTTTCAATCTTGGGACATGGGTGAACATGACCATCCAGAACTGTGGAATTAGATCTTCGAGATCTTGGTAATAGGGATTGAGCTTGTCTTCTTTCACCTTCCAGTCTCCATTGGCTTGTGAAACCACCAAATTGGAGTCTCCGATTACCTCCTGTAGGGGGTGTGAATCCGCACAGACTCAGGATCACGTGCTGTCTTGATTCGACTCTAAATCTGCAAGGCAAAGAAAGGGTTAGAGCACCTTTGCCCCTCGTTGGCAAAGGCCCTCCGATGCCTAAGTTAGTATCACATACTTGGGTTCACAAACTACTCAATGCATATGAAAGCAATTCACAGCGTACCTTTTGTCATGGTTATCGCCCTGTATTTATAGGTGTAGATGTTCATCAATTTGGGCATCTCGTGTCCACTGTTTCCTATTCTCTTTAGGAATCCTTCTCTTAACAGGACTTTCCTATTAAGAGATAACTTCCATATCTTGCTAGATTTCGTCTAGCAGAGGTCTTTCTTTCCATATAGGATTCTTTCCTATATGTGGTATACTCCTAATCACGTTAGGACTTCCCATATCAATCCCTTTCTCTACGGGATTGCTCCTTATCTCATAAGGAGCCACTGTAGAATATTCTGGAATGTCTCACCGCCTTATTCGTGGCGGTGCCGAGCTTCCTCGTAGCTCGGAATAACCCGTACATAGCTCAGCTTATTACGCCGAGCTGAACTATGTATTCCAGAAGGCTGTTTAAGCTATACACGTAGCCTATCTAGTTCGGCCATACCAGGGACAAGTCCCCATGTTCTATGCCGAACTGGTGCATCCTGATTTTAGTAGTTCACTCTTATTAATCCGGCTTTATTCATAGCCAAACCTGATCGGCACAGGGCCTAAGGACTCCCTATGTGGTGCCGAGCTATTTACCCCCTCGTGGTCAACGTCATAGGCACGTGCTATACCTAGTAGTAGGGTAATCAGACTTTACCCTCTCCACCTCCAGTCTTTTGACTTCTATTTCTAAGGCAACTTCCATCCCTACGATGCACGCCTCATATTCTGACTGGTTGTTAGTGACTTCAAAATTTAACTTGAACGCAAGAGGGATGTGTGACCCATCTGGCAAGACTAACAACAATCCAATTTCAAATCCTTTCTGGTTGGCGGCTCCATCAAAATACAACGTCCAAACGTCGTTGGTCGTCGTCATTACATTCTCGTCAGGGAATTCAAACTCCACATCTTCTAGCCCTTCCACAGGATGGTCTGCTAAAAATTCTGCGACGGCTCTTCCTTTTACTGACTTCCGAGTGACGTACTTAATGTTGAATTCTGCCAACATAAGCAACCATCGTGCCAGTTTTCCTGTTAATGTCGGCTTTTCAAACAGATACTTGAGGGGATCTATTCGAGAGATTAGTTTCACGGAGTATGCCAGCATGTAGTGCCTCGACTTTTTGGAAGCCCAAACCAGTGCCCAACAGACCTTTTCCAATGGCGTGTATCACTCTTCACATCCCATCATTTTCTTGCTGATGTAATAAACAGCCTTCTCGCTTCCCCCTTCTCCTTCTTGTGCCAGCATACATCCCATAGCTGATGGGGTGACAGATAGGTATAAAATGAGGGGTTGCTCTGGTATGGGTGGCATCAGCACTGGAGGGTTCTGGAGATACTCTTAATGGCTTTGAAATCCTCCTGACATTTGTCATCCCATTTGAATGGCACACCTTTCTTGAGTAATCGAAACATCGGCTCGCAAGTTGAGGTTAACTTGGCGATGAATCTGTTGATGAACTGGATTTTCCCGAGGAAACTTCGTATCTCCTTCTCTGTTTGAGGCGACTCCATTTCCAGAATGGCTTTGATTTTTGACGGATCTACCTCGATTCCTCATGTAGTGATCATAAATCCGAGCATTTTTTCAGCGGTGACTCCAAATGTACACTTCTCGGGATTGAGGCGTAACCTTTATTTACGGATTCTCTCGAAGAACTTCCTGAGAGCGGGCAGATGCCCATCCCTTTCTTTGGATTTCACAATCATGTCATCCACATAGACTTCTACTTCCTTGTGGATCATGTCGTGTAATAATGTTGTGGCCGCTCTCTGGTAAGTAGATCCTGCGTTCTTTAGTCCGAATGGCATCACCCTATAGCAATAAGTGCCCCATTCCGTGGTGAAAGTGGTCTTCTCACAATCTTCTGGAGCCATGAGATTCTGATTATAACCCGAAAATCCGTCCATGAAAGATAGCAGTGCGTGCCCCGCGGTGTTATCTACCAAGACATCTATGTGTGGCAGAGGAAAATCGTCCTTCGGGCTTGCCTTGTTTAAATCCCTGAAATCTACACAGATTCTGATCTTCCCATTCTTTTTGGGAACATGCACTATATTTGCGACCCACTGAGGGTACTCGGTGACTATCAGAAATCCTGCGTCTATCTGCCTTTGCACCTCCTTCTTGATCTCTAATACCCAATCGGGCCTCATCTTTCTCAATTTCTACTTGACAAGCTTTGCATCTGAGTACAACGGGATTTGATGCTCCACAATCTCAGGATCGATACCGGGCATATCTGCGTGTGACCATGCAAAAACATCCTCGAATTCTTTCAGGAGATCCGATTGAGCTTGGAATTCTTCCGAGGACAGTCCGGAGCCGATTTGAACCATGCGTGGATTAATCTCATCTCTCAAATTTATAGAAGTAACTTCTTCTTTTATAGCCTGAGCATGCCTTTCATCTTTCCTTTCGATTAGAGATCAAAGTTCTTTTGGAATTTCTTCCTCAAACTCGATCCCCTCATCATCGGGCTCACACAATTTATTTCAGACACAGCAAGATAAGCAAAGTCGATTTCATTTATTTCAAAGGAGGGGGCCCCAGGGGCATTATACATGAGAGTGGACTCAAATTCAAAAGAAAAGTGATGATGTGGAGTGATAACAGACTCATGTTCCGACTCAGATTCAGACTCAATGCTAGACTCAAACTTAGATTCAAATGCAGTGCCAGTGTAAATGATCTTAGGTACAAAAGTGCAATTTTTACAAGTTCCATTGGCATCCATGATGAGAGTGGTAACATCCTCCAGAGCTTCCTGACCCAGCATCATCAGCTCCACATCCTCAGCAGGCTTTGAATCAACCAACGTTGCAGCAGGCTCGCTTCCTCCCATACCGAGTGGATTCTCTTCCCCAAACAGCGATAAAAGATTCTCTGAGTCAAGAACTTCGATCCAGTCAATGCGGAGCATTTTGACCAACTTTTCTCGCTTTTCTGCTTCATCGTCACTATCCCAGGTGTTGTCGGGAAAGATTTCAAACCCTGACAGCTTGGTTTTTGTCTCCATGTCCCAGAATGGTTCTGGCTCTCTCTGATAACCAACCTCCGGGGCCTTTATGAAATGGATAGGTCCTTTCTTGGCACGGGCTCGTACCTTCCAACCAGATTTGTTGTTAGTTGATTCATAACCCAGACCAAAGCGATGATTGTTTGTCAGGAACTTAGGGAACTCTGCTACCCCTTGATTGTTGAGACCAAGTCCTAGACCAGGTAAGTATTCCATTTTCAGTATCATATCAAGGGTCGTCGACCTTATCGAGAAATCTTCATCCATCTTGATTGTAAGTACTCCACCGGAAGTGTCAAAGGAGAATCCTCCGAGCGTGATGTCTTCTTCCCAAAATCTCCATAGATGGTTAAGGTTCCCGTGGCCAGACCGAACTGAACTTTCTGATGTAGAGAGGAAGGCACAGCCATGATATCTGACCGGTGGAGCCATGGCCTGCCTAGTAACTGGTTGAATGACGAAGGAATGTTGAGCACATGGAACTCAACATTGGTATTGAAATCTTCGACCATCACTTCCATCTGAATTATCCCAATCACGTCCCTGCAAGTATTGTCGTAGGCACGCACCCCAAGATTTGACGGCTGGAAATCCTTGTTTTTGAAACCCAAACAGTAAGTTGTATGCAAAGGACAGACATTCAGAGCAGATCCGTTATCCAATAGCACAACTGGGACCCACTTGCCCATGCATTTCAGAGTAATGTGCAATGCTTTGTTGTGACCAGCTCCTTCTGGTGGCAGATCGTTTTTAGTGAAGACCACAACGTGCTTTGCGCGGGTTGGTGTAAGCAGAGCTACCATTGTTTCAGGAGGAGTATCTGGTGGCACCTCCATGTTTGACAGAGCTTTAATCAGTTTTTGACGATGTTCTCTGGATGAAGAGAGTAATCCCCAAATAGACACTGAAGTTGGGGTTCGTTCTAGCTGCTTCTGAATCGGATCGTCTGTTACTGGGGAATTCCTTGGAGGTGGCTTAGCAGCCAAATTCTGTTGAATGATAACCTCTGGACGGCTAGGAATCGCAGCTTCTAGAGTGGGGTCATCCCAAGCAAAATCTCATGTTGTGGCCTGGTTGGAGGGATTTCCACCTTGAAGATGGGCTGGTTGGTAAACTCGACCGCTTCTGGTTATTCTGTTAACTGTTTCTTCCCACAACTGTTGATTTTCTGCCCAGAAATCTGCGAATTCCTCATTGACTTTCCGTTTACCTGCCCTGATGGTTTCCCTCTTCTGTATTGTTCCTTGATCTTCGGCCCAGAAATCCGTCAGATCATTCTCAACTTTCTGTTCCCCGATTTTGACCGCTTCCATCTTCATGTTAAGGTCTTTCACCTCTTGGTCTCTCCAGAAGGATTGGTCTAGCATAGCTTTGTTGATGGTCCATACTTCGTCATTGCTGACTCGGATATCGATTACTTCCTCTTCATCCCAAATGGTAGCCATCGGATCAGGAACTAAGACTGACACGCTTGGTGATGGTGGGGATGGCATTGATGGCCGTGATGAAGATTCTTCAATGATGTATGCCTGCGGTAACCAATCTTGATTTCCGAAGGCGGCTTCAATGATAGAGTGGCCCTCTTCTCGAAAACGTGCGAGTGGTGAAACATTATCCAAAGGATGTCTGTCAGGAATCAATACTTCTCCCAGGAGGTTTGTGTCCCTTTCCTTTTTGTCTCGATCGGAAATGCTTTTTGTTGCATCAATCTGACATACGCGGAAATCTTCTAGTATGCGAACAATAGGCTTGTCAAGAGATTCAGGGATAATGAACTGGCTCAGGTCCAAAGAGATTAGCAAAGAACCGAACAATGCTTGTCGGGATTCCTCCCAATCTTGATCGCTCATGGACCATTCTTCTTCTTCTATGATAACGCTCCACCTTGGTTTTTGCACTGAACTAGCACATGAGAGGAAATGGACCCCAAGATCTTTTGGCACGGGGACAGTGGGTTTTGGCTCGGTGATCGGGATGATGCAGAGACTAGGATTGAATTTAGTGGAGGTAAGGTCATTTGTGGTAGAAGTAAGGGAGATTTGGCTAATTTGGTTGTTTTGTTTGTGACTAGGTAAGGGATTGGAAATGGTATTGGGTTTTTGGTTGGGAAGTGGAAGGGTTCCGTTGTCTACAAGATCTTGGACTCTGTGCCTGAGTCGAATACAGTTATTGGTGTGATGGCCTGGCGTTTGGTGGTAAGCACAATAGCTGTTTGGGTCATGGTTGAAGGGAAGTTCTTTAGGTAATTCTCGAGGTTCGAGTGGTTGGATGGCTTTTTTGTCGAGGAGTTTTTTGTACACTGTGGCCAGGAGAAAGGGAAGTGGGTTGAATTCTCTTCTTGGTTGGGGGACTGTTTGCTGGAAACGTGACTGGGTTATGATTTGGTTGACTGGTTCAATTTTAGCGGGTTTAGGGTTAGAAGAGCTGACTTGGTTTTGATTGTAGTTGCTTGGTCCAAACAAGGTGTTGTTGTTGCCAGAGTAAACTCATCTTGGTTTAGGGATAGATTCGCCTTTCTCAAACATGCCACTTCGAAGAGCGTCTTCAACGGCCAGGCCGGCTTCATAGAAAGTTTTGAAGTCAGCGGTGATCTGAAAGACCACCAAGTGTTTGGCAAAATCCGGTTCCAGATTCCTTGTGATGATTCTCATTTGTTCCTTTTCTGAAGGTCGCTCCATCATCTGAGAGACTTTTCCTCTCCATCTCTTTATAAAGTCAGCAAAGGACTCATTTTTGGCCATCTTGGTTGATTCCAGTTCCCGGATAGTCATCTCAAGTTGAATGTTGTAGTTGTATTGGGCGACAAAGGCTGCCCCAATATCTTCCCATGTCTTCTTCTTAGAGATGTCCAAATTCAGAAACCAGCGGAGTACGGGCCCGGTTAGGGTTTGCTAAAACATTTGACCCATCGCATCCCTTCCAACGTCATACATGGACAGAGTACCTACATATGTTTGCAAATGAGCCTTCGGATCACCACTGCAGTCGAACTTGTCCCAATCTATTGGCTTGAATTTGTCGGGGAGCTTTGCATCTGGGAAAAGGCACAACTTCTCCATATCAACTCTTGTAATTGCTATCTTCTTCTGCTTCTGAACAGTCTCCTCAAGTTTAGCTAGCTTGGTTAATACGGATTCCATGTTTCGGCCACTGGAGTCCCCTACTGGTGGTGGGAGCTGAGAAGTTAATTTCTGAATCATGAGCATCATCTGGGCCATCTGCTTGGCATTGTTGGCCCTTTGAGGAGTTGGATCTCATCTTTCTCCTCCGACATTGCTGAACTTCCTTTTGACTGTTCCGTTCCTGACTCAGTTCGAACTAATCGTTGTTCGGGGTTTCGGGTCCAACCAGGTAAGGGGTGTTTCTTCTTTTTGCCAATGATTAGTACTGAGGATATGCACAAATGGAGCTCAGGGGTGCAGTCTACAGTGTATGTGCAAAGATGGGGAAGAGAATGATGCGTGATGCGTGATGCATGATGCGTGGAAGGATTGCCCCAATTTCTTTCTTATTTTGTTGGATATGCCATGATTTGTGAAAACAACGGCCGGACCAAAGGTTGACTACGTATCCACAAAGGAATCAGGCCGTGACGTAGTTTAGGACTACAATTTTGGCTCTTTTTCTCAAAAGATTTTTTTAAAATAATAAGCGCAGCATTTTTACAAACTAACTCGACAAACTCGATAATCAAAGTAACAACAGACTCGATAATCAAAGCAACAACAAACTCGATAATCAAAGTAACAACAGACTCGATAATCAAAGTAATAACAGACTCAATAATCAAAGTACTAAGAATCACAAGTTGGCTTGATTCTTCAAAAGAAACCCTGCTGGCTGGATTGGGCCAGTGCATAATCATATTTTACTTTTAGAAGCTGTTTTTTAAGAAAGGGGCCCATCTGGGGATGCTGGCCTGGTTGAAGATCCCGTTTCACCCATCTTCTCTTTTCCTTTGCTGGATTTAAAGATCTATTTCGTCTGCTGATTCTCTCCTGTGTACTGACCCTTAAGCTGATGTGGAGTCATACCGTCGTTGTTGAGAACACAATCTGCAAAGCATGCGTCACACTCACAATCATTCCAGTATTTGTGACCTGTGGCTGGGTCTTCAAAATAGTAGATAGGCTGCCCATCTGAGTCAAAATATTTTATAGGGGGCATGATTGCAAACGGTCCATCATCTTGTTCCATCATGAGGGTAATGTTCTCTGGCATTGGCTCTGGTTCTTCTGGAAAGCAAAACTTCCACCCTTCATTTTCATCCCATTAGAGAGACATGCCAGGTAGGTTTGCGCGCATCTGCCAACAGACTAAGTTTCTCATCAAGTTCTCCTCCCATATGATCCTCTATCTTGAGTTTCCCTGGTTTGTGTTCTTCTGGTTTCACTGGCGGCTGTTCAGGTTGGACTTCCTCAATCACCCACGCGGGTGCTCCATGGTCAGTGGAAAGCGTGGACTTGAATCGCTTGTATGGACCTCCAAACATTATTACTACAAAGGAAAAAAAACAACATACTTCATTCATTTTTTTTTTCGGGAAAGAGAGCCAATTGTAGGAATGAGTTTTTTTTTTTTGAAAGGATGTATATCCAACACAATGTGAAATTGTCGGGGCGACCCTTATGATGACCTAAGGCCAAACTACTTTACAGATGCATGCTAAATAGAGGATGTATGTGCACGAAGCAATATATACAGAAAATGGCAAATAGAATATACAGTCAACAGGTAAACAGGAAAAACAGAAAGCAACAAGGTATAACAGACAATCCTACCCTGCAGGTTCCTGTCCTAGGTTGGAAGGTACTGTGGTTTATTATATGCAAAGGCTGGGTTTTGGTTTAAGGGGGTTCCCTAGACTAGAGCCAATATTTGCCTCCCAGTGCCAAGTTTACTGCATGACAAAGGTCAAACGGCAGGCTGACTCATCATCGTCTGGGGTTTGCCGAGAATCTTGGGATGTCCTAACATCGGCAAGCTGAGTAGGGTAACCGAGACACAGCGGCGAGGCTTATCCAACAACGATGCACGTGCAATGCAAAAGTTTTTACAATAAAATTATTTTCGAAATCCCACAAAATATTTTTCAAGTCTGGCTCTCTTCTTAAATTAATTTTTATTTTGAAATTTTACTCAAGCAAACAACCGGGAAAGCTCCAGTCCGGATGGTCGGGCGTAGCCCTGTTACTGCACCATTCCTTTCTTGCGACCACGCGGGGCGTGTTCATTTTGTCAAGCTTCCGGGGGTAGTTTTACAAGTGTAAAGTATCAAAATAAGAATTAATAAAAGCACTTCCCCAGCAGAGTCGCCATTCTGTTGACGGTCGGATCCACGCGGGTCGGCGGAAAATGTGTGGAAAAGATGAACATAAATAAATAGAGTCGCCACCCGGGATTTATTTAGAAAAATAATTTTGGCACCCGAGAAACCATTGAAAAGAATGACTCTTGTGCCGTTTTGAAAAAGGTTTGGTCTGCGAAAAGATTCTTTTGGATTCAGAAGCCAAGTTACGATCAGGGAAGGTTTTATTAAAAAGCACCCCGCTTGCCCGGACAATTTCCGGTCTCTACTAAATATTTGTGGGATTTTTCAGAGAATATTTTATTGCAAAAACTTTTAACAGAAATACAAAATATGAGCAACAGAAATAAACAAGTAATTTATAAAACCATAACGAGAATAAAATGAAATATGTGAACTTGATAATAAATAAACAGAACCTGAGGGGAGATGGCATAATATCAACGGCTTAAAACCAGAAAACACGAAAACAGAGCACGATTCTGCTTGAAACAGAGGAGGGACTCATTCTTCCAAAAGTTAGCCGCCCGGCCATTCTACGTTGGCCGCTCGGCCAAGTATGTTGGCCGCCCGGCCAACATTCCTCTGTTTTTTTGAAAATCTTGCAGACTGGAAAAACGCCTTGGAAACCTTTCTTTTGGAAGGAAGCCGGTTTGTTTGAGTTTAAAACAAACTTGAGAAGTTGATTTTGAGAAAATTGTAGCCCGGGTAAAGTCGTATCGTACGATAACGGAGGATACCGCCCGATACGGAGCCGTAGGGGATGAGTTTGTTTGAAATAAAGTTATCTGAACCCGGGGATGATTACTGGAATAACTCCCCTCAGAATGTTCGATGATTGATTAAACGAGCGGCGTTGTACCTTTTCGGAACGAGCGATCGAGCTATGAAAGTTTCGGATTTCTCTTGGAAAACTTCGGACGAAGTATTTTTGACAATCTTACTGGAAGAATGAGAGAGAGGGGTGAGGGGAAGGGTTTGGAATGAGTGGTTTGGTGGTGTTTCAAGGTGGTGTGTGTAACGGATTTTGATTCTTTGGTGATATCTCTCCCGGTATCTCTCTGTGTGTATTCGTCCGCGTGTATTCCTCTTCGTCGGAGGAGCGGAGGCCGGGTTTATATAGCCGTGGAGGAGGAGTGCAAATGATGAAGAAAATCTTCCGGAAGATTTTCGCGATGATGATATTCCCTGCGTCGGAGAATATATTCGACTGCGAAGAATCTCTGCAGAAACAAGCTGTCCGATTTGACAACCAAGATTGGCCGCCCGGCCAGTCATGTTAGCCGCCTGGCCAACATGAAGAAAAGTAGACCGCTCGGCTGTCGAACTGGACCGCTCGGCCAAACTGGTTATTTTATTGGTTTTTTGTGAGCTCTAATCGATCGTTCCGAGGTAACCATGCATGTTCCTTTCGTCATGGGGGATGCACTTGGACTAAAATTGGGGTGTCTTCAGGAGCCGTCGAGGTTACCAAGACACTTCATTTAAAGTAGTTGGATGTGGGACTTTTTTGCACACACGGATGTGTAACTATGTGATTTAATTCCGGTGGTAAGTTCAATTGCTTGAGGAAATTTTGAAAACAAAAACAAGAAACGATCTTATATTTGACGTATCTGAGGCCTCAAATAATTGGAAATAATTTTGAAAGTTTGAACTGTTTTTATACTCACTGCATGTGCAATTGAGTGCTAAGCTTCGCTTCATGATTTTTTCATACTGTTGTTCGGCATCGAAACATATTTCATGATTCAGTAATAGGTTTATTAATGTAATTTTTGTCACGCAGTAGATCTCTGAATAGTTTATACTACGAATATTTTATTTCCCTATCGAGTGAATTCTATTTATGACATGTTTTTCATGTGGTTTTACATTTTGCACTCTAGTCTTATTACATGCAACAAATTTTGTTGACAAGTTTACTTGTTTGCTTTTCAATACTTGAAATATAATTTTATGAAACAAGTATAGGACACTAAGGATAGCAATTTGTAAAAAAAGTCTCAGGAAAGATGATACGATTTTCATATCACTTATATCTACCTGTCTCAAAAAATAAGCAAAGTATTAGAAATTTGTACCTTTAGTTAGTCCCAACAATTTTGTTCTGAAACTATACAACAATTGCCACTATCTCAATATAAGTTTGGATACATGACCTAGAGTATCTGAAACTTTCAAGTAAAATCCTCTAGAAAGAAAGCATTGGCCCGAACTTAGGACTCTTATTCCCAAAAGTTCCGAAGGCTATACCATCCTAAGGTGCTGCTAAATGGAAGGATCTTATCAACGTCCATGAATGATAAATCATAGATCAAAGTATCGAACCGCGGAATCTAAAAATTGGGTGCTATCACATAGCTTTGTATCGTCTATGAGACTCAAAGCATCTTTGCTGAAGTTCCATAACCTATAGAACGATACGATATTACTAAGAAAAGTAGAAATAAAAAAAATCTTATTTATGGAGGTAATGGAGAAACAAAAGCGATTTTAGATTATTACTTATTACAAGTGATAGTTAAAGAAATAAGAAAAATATCGAAACGATTTTGGATTATTACTTACTAAGAAAAATAAGAAATCGAAAGAGTGTAGTTCATCTAACAATTCACAAATTCGGATACTGCGGATATGATTGGGATACTTATCCGCGAGCATCCAAAGAGTGTAGTTATCCCATAGCATACAGATACAATTGGGATACGACACTCATCTCTAAGTATCCCTGCCTCATGGCATGATGGGGGTTATGTGCAAATTACCATACCACAGGAGTTACGTGAAATTGTCAATATGCATACGTGTATACTGTATACACATAATTTCTGGAGTGCTTCCTCGTCTTGCTTGTCACTTATTATTTCCAGATCTGCATGTTCTCGTGCTCGGGGTTGATGGGTCTTGGAGAAGGCAACGACATCGGTGAGAGGGAGAGAGAGAGAGAGAGAGACGATGAAACCCAGTACTACCTTTGTTTTTTTTTTTTTTTGAGATTCAAATTTTGAATTATGAGCACTTCTCTATGCTCCTCCTCTATGTAAAGTTGTAAACCCAGATGATGGCGTGGCTGAGATGGATTGGAACTTAGCCCTTAAACATTCGAAGTATTTACGATAATGCCATCAAAAAGTTAGTTTGTGAGAAGGATATTTTTAGGCTGTTAGATTTGGAGGAATGGATGGTTGAGATTTGTTTGTTGATGAATATTTGGAGGAATGCGTCACCGTCAACACAACCAATCTTCAATATGAGCTCCTTTTTGTATACATCCACCGCGTCCATACTTATGTGCCAAGACGCCGCCTATTTGCCATGTCTCTTGTGTAGAATCACATCATAAAAAAAAGCCATACCACTTCTATCCAACGCATGACACCAAGAACCATCTAACATGATGTGCAAAACGTCCAACTTCACTTCATAGCCAAGGCTTGCTTGAGTGAAAACCATACCCAATGGATCTTCAAGCCGTCCCAAGAAGTACTTGTCCTCTTTTGGTAACTCTAGAACTTGTTCGGGCACCAGAACGATACAAACTTCAATATGTTGCTCCAAAGAGCACCTGAGAGGCATCTCATGGAAGGAATCATGAAGCTTTAACTCTATGAAATCCCCTAGAACCGGGAAATCAAAGACAACCTCTTCAGGCTTTGGTAGCACATCCAAAGCAAGATCAACTCTATTCGCTTCTTTCATTTCCTCACTTTCAATGTCAACAAGTCTTCCTTTTTCACTATCAACGTCGAACTCTTCATTAGGATACTCATCGAAAATAGGGACATCACAATCACATACGTCAATATCCCCATTTGGAAACTCATCAAAGATGGAAACTCTTTCAAAATCACCTCCAAAGTCTTCATTTGGAGACTCGTCAAAGATGGGCAAATCCTCAAACTCGTCTTTAATCTCAAATGCACAATCATTCCCAAGAACATCTTCAAATTCTTCACTTGGAGACTTGTCAAAGATGGGGAATTCTTCCAACTCATCATCAATCTCAAAGGCGTTGTCATCTTTAAGACCACCTCCAACTTCATCGATATTGAAGATTATCTCTTCCTCAAACTCATTCGGTTTGAAGTTTTCATGAGATTCGACGAGGCCATCATCAATCTTGTGTTTCTCCTTGTAGTAAAAACTAGACTCCAATTAACTTTGAGAATCATTTGTACCTTTACTCAAAGGTAGCGATCGTTGCACCTTCTTCATTAAGGTAGCAACTTGTCTATTTAACAACACATATTGCACCTTGTCACTCAAGGTAGCAATTTGTGCCCTCAACTCTTTAATCTCATGCCTATTTGGATTGCCATAGTCGTAAGCATAATGTTCACCACTTTTCACCACAAATCGTTCACCTCTAACTCCTCTCCTACCTCTACCTCCTCTTTGACCCATTACAACACCCAAAAATCAACTCCAACAACCAATTCAAGCCCAAACAAGCAACACCCAATCAATTGGGACCCAAAACTGCAACAAAATCAATTCCAAACAAGCAAAATCAACCCAAAAAGAAGCTCCACCCGGTCAACTCAGTCACAGAACCCAGTCAACTCAGTAACTCAGTACCCAACAACCTCAAGTCGCATGGAAAAACCACAGCAAATCAACACTAATCGAAACAAATGAGACAACCCAGTTGAGATCTAACCTAAATTCACTGATTCAAGTGCTAAAACAGTGATTCGAGTTGAATATCAACTGTGAACAGTGTTTCGAGTGCTGAAGATGGGTTTTCAAGTGTTGGTCGAACTGCTTGATTCAAGGGCTTGCGACCTAATTTGAGTGCAATCGAAGGCTAATCGATCCTTAATCCAGTGATTTGAACACCATAAGGAAGCCAATCAGTTGATTCGAGCTGACCCAAAGGCAGTTCGACCCCTTTTCGAGTGCGTCTAGTTTCGAAATGGCAAAATGAAGATTTGGGCACCTATTTCGAGCAACGAAATAGGTCAGCTGGGATTCGAATGTCTAAAGCACCGAAATGGCAGATTCACGTGTGACAATGAGAGTTCAGCCTCTGAAAATGGTTCTGGTGGTAGATAATAGAGAAATCAGCTCCAAACTTGGTATTTCTAGGGGTTTTGAAAGTCAAAATTGAGATTTAGAGGTCGATTTAGGGCTGGAAATGTCAGGATATTGGTAGATCTAAGGATTTTTTTTGGGTAAATAAGCTTGAAATTAAAAGTGGCTAAGAGAATGTACAGCCTACAAGGCGCATACCCCAGGAAGGGGTGTATTAGGTTGATTTGAAATTTTCCGGCGCCGGTTTAGGGTTCCGGCGAGGTTTCCAGGCAAGATGGATGGTCAAGATCTGAGCGCAGTGCTCTGATACCAAATGGTGCAAACCAAATCAAATGATAGATTTAATTAAGAGATAGAGGATCTCAAATGGGATACAAGGAGCAAAAGCTCTCAATATTCTTTAATCAATATATCAAAAACTACTAAATGAAAGACTCACACACCTCTATTTATAGACCCACTAATACTAAAGACACAAAATAACACTATTACTCCAAAAATTACTGCATCACATTAGATATGTGTAGTTCTGTTACGCACAAAATGAGGGCAACATTGGTTAAGCTCGTTTGGAATTTGTATAATGTCAATCCGTTTCAACCAACCAACTTATATTTCATTGTAAAAATGAAGTGCCTCGACTAGTCCGAGATGAACCACAACATTACTTAAAGCACCTAGATATATAGTTGTCAGTTCAAAAAAATAATATAAAATAAAGGGATATTTGATAGAGGTCTCATTTGGTGCTTAGAGCACTATGTTTTGGCATGTGGGAGAATCAATCTTGCTTTAGTCATTCTGAGCAGATCTTTAATTGGAGTATCAACACGTTTCCTTTTTTTTTTCTTTTTTTTTTCTCTGAATGTTATTGTAACTGCTATGAAACTTTCAGCTTATGAGAGCTTTTTTGCCAGGATTTCTGTTGTATAACACCCACTGATCGCATAGAGATACAGGGAAATCCGTATGCTTTAAGTTCACATGTAAACATCCCCTTTTGATTTTATTTTTATTTTTATTTTTTATTTTTATCGGCATTAACATCCCTTTTGTTCAAGAAGTGTTTGCAAAGTTGCAAACTCTATTTCCTAATTAAAACAAAACTCTCAATCAGAGGCTGACAAAGTTGTATACGGGATCTCTTTACAAATTGGCTGATCAGGTGCATCCCTTTTGTTGTCTTTAAGTCCATTGAATGAAAAATTATGTCCCACTTGTCTTGACATTAAGCATATTTGGTTAAACAGTCTATGGATACATATATGTAAACTACCATTGACCCTTAGTTTTATAGTTAGTCTAATTTTCTTCAGTTGTGATGGATTATTCTCATGAGGTAACAACTTGAACGACGGACCAATTGCCAGAGCTTGAAAGAAGAATTGGACAGAGTTAGAGATGATCATCGTAGGAAAGAAAGTGTGAATATTTGGTTTACAATGGAGGAATTACGTGTATCCCTCTACAAACAAATGAACAAAAAGCACTGAGCGTCTTGACATCAAATGTGTATTATATGGAGCAACGAAAAAGGAATAAGAAATAGGAAAAAGAAAACCATCGGCATAGTTTGGTTGGTAAAGCTCCAGTGCTCGATGTGGGTGAGATATTAGATAATCTGCAGTTATTCTTTGTTTCCCTAAACAAACTAACAGAGGTAGTAAATGTGGAAACAGGAATGCTATGGAATTGCTTCAACAAGATTACGCAAGAAAGATTCAAGATTTGGAGAATCAGATCATGCAATTGTCCCATGCATAACAGTGTTTGTCCATTGTACATTTATATGTAGTTATGTACGTTACACGCTGATATTTGAGGTTTTCATATCAGAGTCTTTCTAGTCCAGAAGACAGCAAATGAGGGAATTATCAAGCAATTGCACGAAGATGTGGTTGTGCATAAAACTCAATCAGAGTCTCTAAATAGCAGGTTGAAACGAGTTCATTTTGATGTGAAAACCCAATGTGAGTGCCGAAGGAGGCTAGTGTTTTTAGTTTTGTTTTTTTTTTAAATTATAGACTTGTCTAATGTTAAATGTCAATGGCACTGCTGTGAATTTTGTCAGACGATCACGAGATTCAGGATTTGAGGGATTGTCTTATGATGGAACAGGAAGACAAGAATGATCTAAACAGAAAGCTCCAGATTTTGGAAAAAGAATGTGAGTTCATAATTGAGAAAAATGGAGTATTATCCCTACTGAATCAATAAACTTTTTTTATTTTACATACAATAGTAGATGTGTAGCTTACCGAACTTTATATAGACCAGTTCAAAAAGACATATTTTATGTTGTGCCTCTTTTGCTAAAACAATACTGAAAAGAGATATTTTGGTTTTGTATGTACAATTTTATATAATGTAAAAAAACTAGCTCTTATCTGGGTTTTTTTGCAGTGATAATTAGCAAAACAAAGCTAGTTGAGCATCACCGAGATATCACCTCAAATCGACATGTTGAAACACTGAAGCAGAAAATCATGAAACTGAGAAAGGAGAATGAGGTTCTCAAAAGACAAGTACATGGTTCGAAAGAGGGCTAAATGGTACATGGCTTCAAAATATCTCAGTTGTTGCCACTTCCTCCACAAAGTATCTAGTGGTTTTCGTTCTGCAATTTTTGAAAGCTGTGCTGTCGGGGAAGAAAAAAAAAAGACGTGCTGTTGTGGGCAGTAACATTGATTATAAGTGAATCCATATGCCCCGTTCAATCGCCTGAATGATGATTAGAGTGAGGGAGACCGGAGTCTGCTGTCGAATATTTGTCTACACGGTATGTAGTTACAACCTTTCTCTTTGCATCGATGAGCCCTAGTACAATACATGAAAAGAAAATATGAAAATGAACATGAAAAGACATCTAACGGATGAGATCGCCCAGTACACTATTCAAACAGTGTATTGGACGGATCTCATCCGTTAGATGTCTTTTCATGTTCATTTTCATGTTTCAAACTCTCTCTGCATCGATAGCTAAAGAGGAGAAACTCTTGAATGTAATACATTTGGAGACATCACCCTCTGATGGGATAAAAGGCTGCAAACGAGCCAAATCGAGTCAAGTTTTAGAATATCCAGGCTTGTTCATTAACCTTTTAAACAAACCTGAGCCGAGCTCGAGCTCGAGCTCGAGCTAAATGAAAATTTGAGAAGCCGAGCTCGAGCCAAACTTGCTCAGGTTTGAATCGAACTCGAACTTGTTCACGAGCATTAATGAGTAAAAAATAGGGTCACTTAGCCAAAAATCCAAAACATTTGACATTTTTAAAGAGAAGGACAAGGAATTTTGCAATCAAACATAAAGAAAAAAATTAGTGAAATGTCACTAATTTTTAAAAGTTTTAATTTCGTATATAAAATTAAAAAAAATCGACACCCCACCTTCGGTCAACCACCACCTCACTTCTGACCGACCACTTCCGGCGACCCAAAAAATTAGTGAAATGTCACTAAATTTTAAAAGTTTTAATTTCGTTCATAAATTTCAAAAAAATCAACGCCTCCTGGCACCACCACCACACCTCTGGCCCACTACTTTCGGCGACCCAAAAAATTTGTGAAATGTCACTAATTTTTAAAAGTTCTAATTTCGTATAGAAAATCCAAAAAAATCAACTCCTACCTCCTACGGACCACTACCCCACCACCGACCAACCACTTCCAGGGGCTCAAAAAATGATTGAGATTTCACTAATTTTTTAAAATTCTAATTTCGAACAGAAAATTCAAAAACTCAACTCCTACCTCCACCCGATCACCACCTCACCTCTTTTGGCGATCCAAAAAATTTGTGACATTTCACTAATTTTAAAAAGTTCCAATTTGTACAAAAACAATTCAAAAAATCGACAAATTAGTCAACTACCAACTCCTCAAACTAGTGAAAGCTCACTAATCATCATAAAAATGTATGATAATAGATCAAATTCATAGTTAGTGAAATCTCACTAATCTGAAAAACATCATTTCGAGGTCTAATCATGCATGATTGCAGCTAGTACACGAGGATTAAAATAAAGCTAAACTAAACTCCGTGACTAATCATTTCAAGGAAACGTTGGTCCACTAATGGGTCGCTCCTTCGTCGCTGCGCGGTGTCTTTGAACGCCGATACTCCCTGTTACTCAAAGTAGCCAATAATTCCTCTACAGAATATTGATCCTGGTCGTGGGGAGGTATCAAAAAGATTGGCTGACCCAACCCACTGTTGGAGGTGTGCCACCATTAATGGAGGAAGAAATGATTGTGGAGCAGACAAACAGGAGAGAGAGTGAAAAAGAGGATTTTTTTTTTTTTTTCTTTCCTTTGGTTAAATCAATATTCAAAATAATGTCTTTGATTGCAAAAGTTATTTGTCCTTCCTTCAAAAAGGAAAAATATAATGTATTTATGGATAATTTTTCCTAAAAAATATTATATATTTATGCTCTCATACTGGTCTAAAACTTCAAATAAAAATTTTATTTCCTACACGAATAAGTTCATATGTATATAAAATTTTAAAAACTTAATAAAATTTAAGTTTATATAATAATTAGGCTTATTTGCAAAACCACCTCCTAAAGTATCACTTTGTTGCAACATGACCCCCTAAACTACCAAACTTGCCAACATGACCCCTCAAACTTCCAAAATCAAGCAACAACACCCCTTCCGTCCAAGTCCGTTAAGAAAATAGAAGATTTTGACGGAAAATGTAAAAGTTAACAGAATTTTTTTTTAAAGCCCAAAATGCCCTTTGGGGCCGGCGGGAAAATTAGTATAACTCTCCCCCGCAGTCCCATTCCCCACAGTTCCAGTTCCATAATCAAAAATCATTACAGGTTCTCTCTTTCTCTCTCTCTGACATTATTTTTTAAATCCCAATTTGTTAACCCCCAAACTTCTTGTTTCACATTTCAAACCGAATTTTTATGTTCCAAACAAACCCAAATTTGAAACCCAAAATTTAAAACCGAAAACCCAGATTTTGGAAGGTGGAAACCCAGGTTTTCAATGTTCCCAACCCAGATTTCCCTCAATCTGAGTATTCTACAGGATTTACCAGACATAAAACCAAAACCCAGATTTCAGATTTTCCAGATTCAGACTGCCCCCAAACCCAGATTTCGAACAGACTGAGTATTCTATTGGGTTGAGAGAGAGAGAGAGATCAATAAGAAAAGCCACGCAGATTTCGAACAAACAGTTTGATAGGGTCCCGAATTCACATAATCCTCTTTCTTTTTGCCAGATTGCAACGGGTGGAGCGCCCAAATCGAAAAATTCAACAGAAACCCACAAATCAAAAACACAAATCAAACCGAACCCTACAAAATTCGAACGTTAGAGAGAGAAAAAAAAATGTCTTGTACCGTTGCAATCTTGAACTCCCCCGTGTTCTCTCTGTCCAGGGTTCTGTCCTCCCTCTTCTGCAAATCCTCTCTCACATCCTCATCTTCCCCTGACAAATCATCCTTGACCCGAAACGACTCGCCCTCTTCTTCTACCCTCTCGTCGTCTCCGTTGAGGTTCCAGCCTTCGAGTGGGCTGAACAGGGCGTGTGGGGATGCCGGCGTGGGGTCCACTTCGCTGACGGTTTTGAAGAGGAAGGAGGAGGTGGACAGGGCGTGTGGGAGGAGTGAGAGAGAGAGAGAGATCTTTTGGTGGCTGCACACACACACACACACACACACAGAGAGAGAGAGAGAGAGAGACGAAGAGGGATAAGAGGGAAAATACATGTCTGTCTCACCCTTAGCAAACCTAATTTTAACTAAGGGGCATTTTGGGTTTTTAACACTATTTCCATCCATGTTTTAACGGTTTTAAGGTGGAGGGGTGTTGTTGTTTGATTTTGGAAGTTTGAGGGGTCATGTTGGCAAGTTTGGTAGTTTAGGGGGTCATGTTGCAACAAAGTGATAGTTTAAGGGGTGGTTTTGCAAATAAGTCTAATAATTACTTTTAAAAGTTTATACATGTGCATGTTATAAAGTTTTCCTTATGTACATGTAAAAGTTTATACATATATGTTGTATGTGAAATTTTTAGGTTAAATTCCTAAAACACCCCCTCATCTATTCCCATTTTCCTAAAACACCCCCTAACCTTTAAAAACGTCCAAACACACCCCCTCATCTATTACCGTTAGCCATCTTCACCCCTTCTATTAAAGATCCGTTTGAATTTGAAAAAATAAAAAAATATTAAGACGACATTGCCCTTTACCAGGGCTATATATGCATACAACCTGTATATATGTTCTCCTCCTCCATTTCTACTCCATTTGCAGGTACGATCTCTCTCTCTCTCTCTCTCTCTCTCTCTCTCTGAAGAAGCCATGGAAGCGAACAGTAGCTTCAACAGCTCCAACTCGTACCCAACCCAGAACTGGGTTGATGCGGACTGTGGTTGTGGGGTAAGAGCTCCTGTGAGGACTTCACATTCGTATACCAACCCAGGAAGGAGATTCCAGGGGTGTGTGAACTACCAAGTAAGTAAAATAATAGATTGTTCGTAGGAGTGTTGGTCATGATTTATAAGCCCTAATTTGTAGCATTTTCTGGTATTAATGTAGGATCCAATGGGTTGCAAATTTTTCAACTGGGTTGATCCTCAAACATGCCCTAGAGGATTAGTCTATGGTAGACATTTGCTCAACAAAATTGGCCAGATGGAGAAGATGGATGAAGATTTGAAGAGGTTGCTTGAAGTTGCAGAAATGGATAAGGAAAAGCTGATGAAAAAGATAGACAAGCTGTCTAGGATGAATTAGGCTTTGAGGAAGAAGAATGAAGCCCTTGAGAAGAAAAATGAAGTGCTTAAGAAATGCATGCTTGTGTTGGTGATAGTTGTAGGTATCTGTGTCTCACTATGTCTGTGCAACAGGAAACCCATGAGTGGGAGTGGGATGAATTTGTACCTACCATGAAATGTAATGGAACTTTTATGTACACCTAATGTGATGCCAATATTTCTGACCTAATGCAATGCCAATATTTCTGTACCTAATGGCAGAATTTGATTATGTTTTGTACATGTATCAACTAATGGCAGCAGTCCATATGATTGCAATACATGAACTAATACAAGTAAGCCATACCCAACTGCAGCCATCACTGTCACATAAACTAATACATGAAGTAAGCCATACACAGTGGCATTCAAAAGCTACAAAATCCCATAAAGGTTGTAGTCAAAAGCCACACACAATGGGCAGTACAAACTAGCAGTCACTAGTCAAAAGCCATAGACAATGGCATTCAAAGTACTAGTGGAAAATTAAGACTACAAGTTACTTCCCTGGATCATTTGAGGCTTGAGATGACTTCACAAAAGACTTTGTACCAACAACTCTTCCATTCCTGATGAGGGGAGCACTTGGATTGAGTTTAGATGGTGGGTTATGAGCTTGAATGGTTGTGGAATGCTGACTGGAATTCCATCCTTCACCAACCTTTTTCAACCTTTTCAATGACATCACCATGCATTTCTACCATGTCTACAATAGCTTTATCACCTGTTAAACACACCAACCCTTCATCCATAGTTTGACTAGGAGCCTTGTGGTAAACCTCACATGTTTCTGCACACCCTAATTCTTTAATTAAAGCCTTCATTTCAAAGGCATACAGTAAGTCTGAGTCAACGGGTATGGGGGACACATTCCCACCAACATAACCCCTGTTGGGTCCCTCTGATATGTACCCACCATGGTAAAAGATGAGTTTAACTTCTGGAAATGCAGCCATTACTGAAATTTTTACAAATAAAAAACAAAAAAAACAAAATTTAATGATTCTGTAAAGGGTACCAGTGGGGGACCATGATGGGGGACAAAAACGAGTTCAATAATGCATGTGGGGGACCAGTCACAGAATTTTGGGGAGAAAAAAAACAAAAAGCCCCTTTTTTTTTACGTACAAAGCAACAAAAATCACTTATTCAAGGGACAAAATGGCAGAATAAACGACAAAAGACACATATATTATCATGTTTTCCATAATCAATCTCAGATTCGAAGGAATTACCTCGGTTTCTTCAATCCACGTTCTAGGGTTTTACCATCCGCCACAACCAGTACAAATGCGAGACGAAGAGAGAAACACAGACGATATAAGAGGTTCTAGGGTTCTTCAGAATGAGAGAGGAACAGGGATGGAGATGCCATTTGCGATCATCTCCTCCATCGATAAGTGAGGTGTCTGAGGAAGAGAGAGAGAGAGAGAGAGAGGGCGGTGTGTTTCGATAACTGAAGTGAGGTGGGGGATGAGTAGGAGTGTTATAAACGAGGGTCATTTAGTCATTTCCACCTGCTCCGTTAACGGTGTAAGGGTTTTTTTCAATTTCGAATAGATGAGGGGGTGTGTTTGGACGTTTTTAAAGGTTAGGGGGTGTTTTAGGAAAATGGGAATAGATGAGGGGGTGTTTTAGGAATTTAACCAAATTTTTATGACATATACTCCAGATTCGCGAACCTAACTGAGTCGAATATTGCGAGGTTCGACTCATTTACTAAACGAGCCTAAAATTGAGGGTCAGGTTCGGTTCGTTTAGAGATTCGGAGTTTCGAGCTTTGAATAGTTCACGAACGACTTGGTTCATTTGCAGCCGAAATTGGGTATATGGATGCGGAGGGATTTACAAAGTGAAAAAAACATGATTAGCAAAGTTAGCTTTCTTCACGTCATTCGTATATGTTTTCCTTCACATTTTCCCTCCGTCCATATTACTTTCGTCTACGTATCCATGATTTAGAGATTCGGAGTTTTCCATCTGAACTGAATGCTTAAGCCTTAAAGGTTCTTTGTGCCATCACTGTGAAATGCTGTTAGAAAAAAATACTTGAAGGGAACAAAAACTGGGAGGGTCAGACATATTTAATTTTTGTTGTGATTCCGTAATTATCCTTCCCACCCAATTATTTGCTAAACTCAAATAATTTGATGAACTTTGAATTTTAGAAGGGAGTGTGAGAAGCCAAAAACGAATGTGAAATATCAATTTTCTATTTCAGAAAAAGTTTGTTAAATGATGTCAAATGCGATAAAGAAATATTTAATTTTTACTGCTCATTGAATATTGACACTATCCTTTTTTCTATTGGCACTTTTTTTTTTGGTCTTTGTATATAAAGTGCAAGAGTAAGTTTACCTAATAAAAACAAAAAAAAACGGAGTGCCAATAGAGAAAAGGGGAGTGCCAATAAGACTTCCCCACGGCTAGTTTCTGGTGGTGATTTTGGTGGTGGTGGCCAATTTTCTGATTTTGGTAGCAGTTTTCGTTGGTCGCTGGAGGTGGCGATTATTTTGTTTTTTCCTTCTTGTCAAAGGAAATAGACTCTACTTTTTGGGTAAATCAGCTTGACATTAAAAAAGATTAAGCGAATATATAGCCTACAAGGGATATAATCTAGGGAGGAAAAGAAAAGAAAGAGAAAAAAAAAAAAAAAAAACTAAACTGCTAAAAGGCTACATCGTGATATCTTGCTTCTAAGAAAACAGAAAATCTAACATCTGGATGTTTCTAGTCCATCTAAAGAGGGGAGGAGAAACATTAGCAAACGTGAGATCTGGCTAGGTATTCAGGGGATGGGGAACCATCACATATGATTTGAGTCAGAAACAGTAAAGTAGGATTAGGCAAAAAAATAAACACTAGGAAAGGCCAAGTCCATAGCTCATTATAGATAAAATACAAGAAACTTTAGGAATACTTGATACCACCATAAACTAAAGTCCATTGGCCAGGTTTGATAACTTCTGTCCATGGTAGCAGGTTTGATAAACTCTTTTTTAGGGCTGCAAAGAGTTTCCCATGCGACTTTATTCAGTAGATCTTGGCCAAACAAAATCCCTTAAAATTAAGCTATTCTCAATATGCTTTTGAAGGATGTGCAAAAAATCCCCCAACCAGCACCAATCCGACCTGTGCTGAAAATCGTGGACATTTTTCTGCAAGTTACTCTCAGCCTCTTGATTTCAAAAGTTTCCCAATTCAAATTTCTGGTGCTTTGTGAACTTTAGTGAAATTGAACTCAACCACCAGCGGTCAAGTTGAAATTTAACAAACTTCATTCGTTCCAGGGGTCTTGATAACAATTCTTCCTTTTGGGTTTTTCTGAATCACAGTTTCATTAGCTTTTAACATTGAATGCATTGTAATAGGCACAAAATAGTAGTGTACAGAGGTAGTTGACAGGCAACGTAATGTGGTAAGTCATTCCTCGTCAATATGGTAAATTGTTTCCGTTTGGTTCACAGTTTAGCTCAACCATACCTTCAAATTTCATTATACATACTCTACTGATCAAACAGTCGAACGAGAGAGAGCCCAGCACATCAAAACTGCTCGAGTCTAGCTTGGGAAAAATATGCATAAAAACAGTACTACAGTTTTTTGAACTGCAAAACAGTACTACAGTTGATCATTGTATCCCTCCCTCATTCTTTGAAAGAAAAAGAAATGTAACATTCTCCTCGAAAAACAGGACAGTTCCACGTCACAATCACAGAAACACACAAAAACATAATAATAATAAATGCAAGAAATCCTAAATTGCGCTGGTAGCTCACAGTTGATGTAACCATTGGTATGAGTAGGTTCATCCATAAATACCATGGAAATGTAAACCAAATGAACATATACTTCACAGATACGAAGCGACGGCAGAATTCACTTGTACATTTCAGGCTTCAAGACACCAACATAAGGCAAATTCCTGTATAATTCTGCCATGTCGAATCCATAGCCCACAACAAAATGATCGGGGCACTGCCAAGACGAAATGAAAAAAGGTGACTTTTGCGAACAAAACTATGATACGACATAATTTGAACTTTAAAGAAAACCTAAATTAAAGAACTTTCGGGTATCTACTAAAAAGAAACCAATGAATCCTACATCCTAGACCACAAGAAGCAATATAGCCGGTGAGAGTTCATTTGCCGGTAACATGGAAATGGCTAAATGAGGAGCCTAACCAGGCAGTGAACTTGCACACATCATGGGAACCAGAGACTCGAGAGAGTGGCAAAATGCGTCAAAGGCACCAAAGACTCGAGAGAATGACAGGAGAGATGAAGCATTCGAGCTGAGAGGGAGAAGACGAGCTCAATGTGTGGCTTAAGTGTAGACTTCAACGACGGTGCCATCAATTTACATGTTATATATTGGAGGCCCAGTCCTTTGGAAGTTCCCGAGTAGAGCTCAGCTTCTCTCTTTCTTTCTCTCCCTCTCTCTTTCAATTGGACTTACCCAAGGCAGCTTGACCTGCGTGGAGTGAACTCCTTTATCTGGCTCCGGGAGCAGTGCGCCTCTCACCCAAGGTTTGGGTGCTACATGGTGCATCTATCACACTAACGAAGTGATGCTTGTAGTGTAACCCGCTTTGCAAGTTGTACGATACATGGTATGATAACTACAGTAATGTTACATGGTTTGACCACCACGAATTGAAATAATAAAATACTACACACTCTGTATCTGGTGGGATGACAAGAAATTGATCTTCACAATGATGAAGTCCAAGACTTAGCACACAGTAAGCGCCGGCACCCCCTTAAAACCACTCGGAGTAACCGAGACACAAGGACCTTATGCATGAGAAGTCATAGACATGTAGGTTGATACGCAATGTGTTGCCTTACATCATTGCTTACATGTTTATAATATAGGCATCTGTACAGCCTATCCATCTTACTCCCAAATTAACAAACTAAATTACGCAAACACTCCAAGATTGACCATCAATACGGATCATCTGCAAGAACACTAGCAAGATATTCTACTCACAAAGAACATCTTCCAAATTTCGATTATCAGTATACACACGAGCTTAAACTTATTGGAGGTTAAACATACTATACTATAATAGAAACTAATAAGTTCAAGACTTCAAAACGGGCATCAGAAACAGAAGGTCATGCCCACAAAAATATCCTAGCCGATGTGGCAATGAGCTAAAAGCTACTTCGACATCATGAACATACTGTCACGTCATTAAATATTTGACAAACTCATCATGGCCATTCTAGTATCCCACTTTCTTCCAATACCTCTTCTTGTAGAAGGATCCCAATTTTATTGGCCTCATTCGTTTCATGGTTTTAGTTTTGTTTTGTAATCATTACCCTCATTTCTCTCTCTATCTCTCTCCACTCATTACTCCTATCTCCAAAACTAAACTAAACTAAAACTACTAATCAAACAAAGGCATCGTATTCTTATCCCGTGTCCAGATCGGTGCTTCATAGAGTATTGTGAGAAAAAGATATGCCCAGCGATAATTGGTGATAGTTAGAAAGCTTTACAAGCGATGTACAAGATTCTACTGACTCCAAACAAACGATCTGGCAGCAAACCATAAGCTAGCTACATTTTAACTTTCCTTTTTGGTTCAAGAAATGCTAAGAGTTCATATCCTTGGTATGCAAATATGGTACATTGGTACTAGTAGGTAAGTTAAGCAATTACTATACTTGGAAAGAGAACCAAACAAATACCAAAACAACGTCAAGCCAACATCTTGGGATTAACCAAGGGTAACAAATTGTTCCCACAAACGAGAGATAAGATTACCTCAAAGCCACAGTAATACTTTCCTTCACCAACAAGCTCAAAGTTAACTTTCCGTCTGGCCGGTTTATCAAGAAGAGTGCAAACTGATATGGAAGACGCTCCTTTGGATTTCAAGTGAGGAATTAGAGAAGCCAAAGTGTTCCCCGTATCTACAATGTCCTCAACCTGAGACACGATCCCAAACAGTTGTACAAGAAGTGTAAATTATAATTCAAAGTTTCAAACGAATAATACCAAGACGCCAAATAGGTAACAAAGATACAAATATAACACCAAACACATAACTCATGACCCTACGTGGTGATTTTGACAACCTAGCAACTGACTTGCATAATAGGACAGAGAACTTTGGTCAAACGATCTCGATAGCAGCAGCTAGGGGTGGGAGGAAGACCATGTTTTAGCATTTCATTTTTCGGGAGCTTCCAAGATTTTCAACAAATTGATTTTTTCCCCCCTTATCGGATTTGAATAGTTATCATCATTTTCAGAGGAGCTGCGAATGTTACAACCATGGGGTCCACGGAACCCTCCCCCACCCCCGTGGGAAAAAGGAAAAATTACTACTCCAGAATTTTAGCACCATATATTTTGATGATTCCTTCATATTTTTTCACACCCAATAACTTCTATGATCCTATTACTACAATATGAGCGGAAGTGCACAATAATTTCTTTCTAACACTCATCAACATTCCAAGAGATTCAAGTTCTCCCTATCTCTCTATTCAATCTAGCTTGTCAAGTTACGTTAACCTTCGACAAAAACCATGAAAACAGTAAACTAGTGGGGTCTGGAGCCAGCCAAACAAAACTATTCCCTTGTTGCCTAAAAATAAGCAATATTTTCCTTAAAATATGAGATAAACGACATCAAATGACCACGTGAACGGAAAAAAGCCACAAGGTTTATTTCCCATGTAAAAACTCGTGGAATTTCAGACTTGTAAAATTGAAAGGCAAAGCCCAAACCTTTGAAATTCACAGAAGAAAACGACACAAAACAGAGTACAATAAGGCTCCGTTTGTTTTACCGTAAAATATTTTCCTGTAAAATGTTTTACCTATTTTTCAGCATTTAGTTGAGCAAAATAGGAGTAAAATGTTTTTACTTGTAAAATTTTTTCCTGAAATGGAGGTAAAATGATTTTTGGAGGGAACCTCGGTAAGTCGTTTTACTGATCCAACACCAATGGGCTGATTCCTCTTGCAAGCCAGAGTCAGACAGCTACAAAAAGCTCTCTCTCTCTCTCTCTCTCTCTCTCTCTCTCTCCAATTTCGTTCCCTTCTCTCTCTCACAAGGAACAATTTTCTCACAAGTCAATCCCTCTTTATCCCCTTCAATTTCTTCACTGAAGTCAAAAACATTTCTTTTCAAAAATATTTGTCCACTACCAATCAAACATCCAAAAACAGAAACCAAAATTTTCATTTTGACACAATTATTTTACATAGAAATTGTTTTTCAAGGTAAAAGATTTTAGGTTGAAACAAACGGAGCCTAAAATACCGCGTGAAGTTGGCGAATAACTACCAAACGCACCACAGTAACAAGGACAATAGAATAATCAAGGTATCATTTTGAGGGTTTGCTACTCCTAAAGGTCTCAAGTTTGAGTCTCATTGCAGGCAACTCCACGCATAAGCAGTATAAGCATGTGAAAGGGCAGTAGGATTAGTCCGGAGCACGTGCAAGATGGCTCGGACACCCAGCATAACCAAACCAAAACAAAAGAGAAGATGATGAAAAATAATTATACCAGAATGACGTGCTTCCCAAGAATATCCAACTTCAAAAAATCGGATGAAATCGTGGGAGCACCGCTGGACACAGTTCCAGAGCCATAAGATTGGGCTCGGATGAAGTCGACGGCGAGGGGAATTTTGATTTTCCTGACGAGGTCGGCCAGGAACATAAACGCTCCGGTGGCCACGCCGACCACGACGACAGGCGGAGGAGACTCTGTATTGTTTTTATCAAAATCAAGGGTGATTTGAGAAGCGAGCTGGGACACTCGTCGTGAGATTTCTTCTTCGGAATATAGGACCCTCTCTATGTCGTCGTCCAAAGCCCCCATTGACACAGAGACGGGGAGAGAGAGCGCTTCAAAAATCCGATCGAGAGAGAGAGAGTTTGTTTTAGAGTGGACCTGGAGGAGGGATAGGGTTTTTTCGAGTGGACTGGAGGAGCGATAGAGTGGACTGGACTCACTGGAGACTGGAGACTGGAGACTGGAGAGAGAGTTGTTCTTCGCAAGCCCACTAGAAATGTGTTTTTAAAAATTTTTAGCGGCTCACATCAGTCATTTGCGATCCGTACTGGGCCCCGTAAGGTCTTCCTTACGTGATTCCTTGCAAATCTTCCTTGCATACATATCATTTTTTAGGGTCCGTTTTTTGGAAGCACATAGTAAATGGGTTTTTACTTCAATAAGGACATTAACTATTTTCTTAATGCCAAGAGGACAAATCACCTACACATTCCAAAAATGCCCCCACTAACTAATGAAAGTGCCTAAACCTCCAAACCTAGTGAAAGTGTCTAAACCTAAACCCCAGGGTACCCTGTGAAAGTGCCTAAAACCCTAGGGTACCCTTTGAAAGAGCCTAAACCACTAAAACCCTATAATTGAAAAGTGCATCCTAAATGCCTAAACCCTAAGGTACCCTATGAAAATGCCTAAGACCCTAGGGTATTCTATGAAAGTGTCTAAACCACTAAAATCCTATAATTGAAAAGTGCACCCTAAATGCTTAAACCCCAGGGTACCCTATAAAAGTGCCTAAGACTCTAGGGTACCCTATGAAAGTGCATAAACTACTAAAACCCTATAATTGAAAAGTGCACCCTAAATGCCTAAAACCAAAATGACTAAACCCACTATACCCTATCCCTAAAGAGCCTAAATCCCCTAAAATTGAACCCACCCCAAAAATTAAAGGAGATAAATTAATTTTGTCCCATCAATTTTGTCCCACATGAGAGTGAGAGAGAGAGAGAGGGATCTGAAAAAGCGAGAGGAAGTGACGCCTGATCATCAAACAGTGACCTATCCTTTCTCACGTTACAATCAGCAGCAAAGGAAAGAGCGGGCTGTACCGCTTTCTTTTTGGAAATTGACGTTCCGGCTTTTTGTTTTTTTTTTTATATATCATTAAGGGTATTTTTGTCTAGTATTGTCCTTGAACCCTCAAATATTTCCTATCAATGTATTGGAAGCATTAAAATAAGTTTAGCTGGACTAAACACCATTTAAAACCCCAAACTTGTCCTTTACACCAATTTTCTGCATTTTTTATTGCGGAATAGAGAAATAGGAGAGTGAGAGGAGAGAATTAATAAGAAAGAGGATTTAAGTTTTTTTTTCTTTTGTTAAATCAATATTAAAAATAATGTCTTTATATTTCATTGTAAAAGTTTCTTGTCATTTCCTTCTAAAAGACAAAATATTTATAGCTAATTTTTCCTTTTTTATTTCCATATTGGGCTTAATGTATTTGAAAAAATGAACAATTCTGATCCAAAAAGATGGACACCACCCGAACACCAAAAGTGGAAAAGCTAGCCAAGTGAAAACGATTCGTTTACCTTTACCCAAGAAATTTCAAACGCCTCTTTAAAAATTTTAAAAACACATTTCGAGTGGGCTTGCGAGAAACCAACTCCATCCGATATGTGTGGATGCTTGAGCCAAACTTTCATTTTTGAATGGCTCGGATGAAAAAAGAAAAAATGAAAGTTTGGATCGAGCATCTAAACATATTGGATGGAGATGGTTTTTCGCGCGCCCACTCGAAATGTGTTTCCAAAATTCTTGAGCGGCTCAGATTAGTCGTTCGGGATCCATACTGGGCCCCGCAGGGCCTTCCCTGCGTGATTCCCTACAAATCTTTTATTTGCATATAACATTTTTGTTCCGCAATCAATTCTTCCTTGAATGGTGGCTGACCGACAGATATATTAGCAGAATAACCCTATTGGGTCCCAGTACAACAACAAAGTAGATGCAGAGAGAGAGAAAGAGAGAGAGAGAGAGATTTGTTTGAGAAATGCAGATCGTCTTCAACGCCGATAGGCCATGATCGTCGTCGATCTAAAGTTGCCACCGCCAGTGGCGGCAACAACTCTGCAAATCGTCTAAAGAAGCAACTACAAACTGGAAAATAAGTAAATAAAACATCCATGAAATCATAAAGTGGTTCTCCAAATCCAAGCAAAGTGGCTCTCCTGATCCATGAAACCATGTGAAAGCAAGATTGTTAATCCAAGCAAAGTAAAAGCCAGAATACCTATATCCTATGGACGGACACCCAATATAGATCCCCTCCAAACATGATGTTAATTGATGAGAGGATGAAGTTGATTGGCATTGAGAGGATGAAAATCAAAATCAATTACCTGCAGGAACCCATGGGATCGGAGTTGATCAGCAGTAGTGGGTTTAGTGATTTGGTCCGATTTAATTAATCTCACTATCAATTGATTTGATTTTGCGAATCAGTGGGGGTTTAATTTGTGTGTGTATATTACTTATATACTGTGCATACATATGTACACATACATATACTCAAACAAAAAAGAAAAAAATTAGTGAAATGTTGAGGAGTTGGTAGTTATCTAGTTTGTCGATTTTTTGAATTTTCTGTACGAAATTATAACTTTTTAAAATTAGTGAAATGTCACTAATTTTTTGGATCGGAGGTGGGGTCACTACAACAAATATGGCTTTCTATAGCATAATTTCGTAGCATTTTTTCAAAAATGCTATAATAAGGAAGCAATTATAGCATTTTTTGAGGTTAAAACAAAAAGAAATAAGGAAAACTTTAAACATAGCGTTTCATTTATAAGAGTAGCGTTCTCCCCAAAATTTCCTACAACATAGCGTTCTAGACTTTTTTTTTTCCCCAGGCGCCAAGTATTTGCGCCCTAACCCTTTTCCTTCCTGCAAAATTTCTGATGAAATTTCAAAATCCCTCTTAACGAGCTTTTAATCTCTCTCTCTCTCTCAATCTCCCTCACGTACTCCCTCTACTTCCCCGCTCAAAAAATCTCTCACGTACTCACTCTCCTCCCCCTCCGCCTTCTGAGCACCGCACTGGTAGCACCAAGCGCCCTAATCCTTGGAAGCGTATCGCCACACCTAATATTCACGCCCTAATCATGCGATTCGTGTTTGTTCCTTTCTCTATCTTGTTCTCCTACTATCTAATCGATGAATATCTACTTCTAATTAGTCGATTTCATCTTTGTTCTGCAAGAGAATAATTAATGGTATTCGACCTATTGCACGATTGAGGCAAAGGGAACCCGAACTGATGCAATAGCTGGTTTTCTAGGGTTTTAATCTTGAGTAGGCAGTAGCAGGTGTGTTCCTTTCCTCTAGTTCTCCTAATATCTAATTGATTAACCTCTACTTCACTGCTAATCAGTAGATTTCATCACTGTTTTGCTCCCTCATTCTGTAGTAGGAGAATAATCAAAGGTTATTGAGACCTATTGTACCGTTGAGGCAAAGAGAACCCTCACCAGGTATGAATTGATTTTTTCCTTCATTCTTGCCTAAATACAAGGCTAGGGTTTTACTCTTCATTAATGTACATGGGATAATAATTTAAGGATTTGCACAGATTATAAACTTAAGAGGGTTTGGATTTACTTTAATAGGGGTATCAATTTTGTTTCGAAAATGATATTGGGGCTTTTGTTTTATGATTCTTTCCACATTATCGTATGTGTATGGTTGTGTGTATTGTTTATTTCTTATAAGGTTCATTGATGACAAAGCTATGTTTGTGAAGAGTAAAAAACGTTGTTATCTATTTCATTCCTACAATTGTTATTTATTCTTCTGCAAAGTGTACCGATCCCTGCCCATAAGATATTCGTAGAAATGCGTCTTTGAATCTGTCCTCTAAACAGCTAGAACAGTTTCCCACACTCTCGTTCCCAGATGTTCCAGCAATCACTTTAGAACGAGCATTCCCAAGAACAAATTTAATAGGGGGAAAAGCATGGACTTCTGCAAGTCTTAAACATTAGTGAACCTCAGATGTGAAACTCCTTCAAAAGAGTGCTATGTTACCATTGGTTTGAGTTAAGCCTATGGTTGTCAACCCATTATTACATTTAGACATTATTCTATGGTGACCTTGGTTTCATGTAGTAAGGAAGTAAGTTGCTTTTTCCGTCATACTAGGAGTATTTACAACAATAGCAGTGCAGAAAATGCTTTTCGTGTGGATAGACTTCAATGCCAAATTGACTGCTAGAATGGGCCCAAATGTAATCCCAAGAATTTGTTGTCCTGGGTCCTTTATCCAACACCTTGAGATTAAGAGGCTTGAGGATTTGGCTTTCTTGTAACGCTCTGCGATTTCACTAGCTTTAATCGAGTTTGGTTACATTTGGTTTTTTTTATTTGTTATAGATTGCTCTATCTGAGCTTTTGGATTTGGATATGTAGTTTTTATGTGATTTTTTTATGGTTGTGGTTACAGCAGTAATGATTTCTAACTATTTTTTTGTTTCTTATTTCATTCTTGTAGGATTGTCTATTCTTGTTTGGTTTTCAAGCTTCAAAAACATGTTAAGGGATTTATTCATCCTGTTGCAACTCTTGTGTAAATATGTTTCTTCATTAGGTGTTTTCATCGCACTATGGAGAATGCACTTCCGCTGGCTTTGAGTCCGGGGTACCCTTTTCAAACCAAAACCGGTCTTTGCATATAGATAACCATAGAACCCCACGTTAGTTAACCAACCAATGTGTCAGGATTATGTGTTCTATCCTGTTATGTGTTATGTGTTACTGTTTTCCCAAGCATGCCATACTGCATACATACATACACTTGCATATGTATATATTCTTGTCTCACATGTTGTCAGTTTAGCATAAGCTAGGTCCCCGACTATTAGTAGAAGGTTGCCTTGGCCCGATGATGAGTCGTGCATTTCAAATGTGCGTTGTTCTTACAAGTTAGTCTTTAGGGCGATCGGACGTGGGAAAATTTGAACGAACAGATTCTTAACAATAATCTAAACGGATTTAAGGGTAATTAGCCCGAGATAAGAGATAATCACTCCTAAATATCCAAATTTGGATTCTTGCCGAGAATCGGTATAAGTCGGGTTTTCCCAAATCCGTTTGTTCAATTTCAAGGAGTTGATACTTAAAAGAAAACTTGAGGATTGGGGCAACCTTCCAAAGCTGTCAATTCCAGCCTAGGAGACTTAAAATCCGTGGAGTTTGAGATACCTCCGGTGTTGGTCGTGCCCGAACGGCCACCCGTGTTTCGGATTTAGCCTTAGAATCGTTTTGTATCTGGATGGTGACACCTCATTGCTTTGTCTCGGATGGTCAAGAAAAGTGCTACGGCGTCAATATTTAGGTTTTAGGTTGAAACACCGTACCTACCGAGTAATGACTTACCCGTGGTGTTGATAAAATCATCCGTGCAATGGCTTCAAGTGAGATTCGAAACCAGTAGATGTCAGTCTAGGGGACTTTAAATCCATGGAGTTTGAGATACCTCCAGTGTTCGCCGTGCTCAAACAGCTCCTCGCGTCTCGGGCTAGCCTTAAGTGCATTTGTATCCAGATTTCAACAACTTATTGTTCTGTCTCGGATGGTCTATAAGGAGATTGGCTCTGATTCCACGACGCTTGGAATTTAACCTGCCTGTCACAACTTACCCGTGGTTGTTGTTTCGAACATTCGTGCAATGTCTTAAGTGAGACCGAGACCGGTAATCTACATCTTAAGACAACATGACGACGACGCATGCACGACATTTTCTTCAATAAAACCAGGGGCATAATCTGAGTTTGACTTTTTGCTTTACTGTCAGTCCTGAACCATTGAGTCTGCAAAGAAAAAGACCTTACCCGTTTGGACTCGACCTCCCGGACAAAGACTATCTCGACCTTCATGTCGGTAGATCAGGAACAAGATCCTCCGAATGAGATAGAGCGACTAAGGAAAGAAATGCAAGATGAGAGGTCCGGAATGACACTCGAACTGCCTAACTCATGGCAATCATGGTAAATATCCAAAGCCGAATGCCTCCACCCCCACCTTAAATGCCCGAAGGTGGGCCCCAAAACCAAGAAATCCCTAATGATGACCGCTAAGAGCAATTTGCTGAAAACCCTCAATTGGCCGAGATGCTAGCCAAGATTTCTAAGCTTGAGGAGTCAGTAGCTAAGAACGAGCAACGGGCCATCACCAGGTTCAACATGGACAAACTCTGCCTTTTCCCGGGTGCCAAACTCCCTAAGAAATTCAAACTTGTGGACTTTGAGAAGTTCGATGGTACCGGAGATCCAAGGGGACACATTCAGGCATACGTGATCTCCCTTTCATTGCAAGATGTTGATAAGCCCACTATGGCCCAAATGTTCCATGAAACTCTCACATGTCCCGCACTTCAATGGCTCTTGTCTCTTGACATCTCAAGGAGGCAAACTTGGGAAGAAATGGCGGCTGCTTTCATAAAGCAGTATGAGTACAATGTACAGCTCAAGGTCACTACTCGTGAACTTGAAAGCACCAAGATGAAAGAGAAGGAGTCCTTTGCAGAGTTTGTAAAAAGGTGAAGGGAAAAGGCCGCACAAATGACGGATCGCCCTAGTGATAAGGACCAAATGAGGATCATAACCAAGAATCTACAACCCGACTTGGCCCAGTACATGGTGATGGCCGAGGCACATAACTTTGAGACCTACTTTGAGACAGGCCTGTCAATTGAGGAAGCAATACGGGACGACATTCTTGAAAAAGATGGTCCCACTCCAAAAACCAAGAACAACAACTCTGGGGATAACAACACTCTATATGCAAACACCTCATCCAGCTCCACAAAACACAACTCCAACCGAGCAGCACCCATCAACAAAATCACACTCCAAACCAATCACTCCAAAAAACCACAAAGAACCCTCTCACAGGTCACCACACCCCTATCCTTGGTGTATAAAGAGCTCCACGAAGCTGGTCTTCTCAAACCACTCCCTCCGACTCCTCTGCCTCAAAAGCTCCTAGCCTACCAAAACCCAAATGCCTTCTGTGCCTTCCATCAAATGTATGGTCATGCTACCGATGAGTGTCATCGCCTCCGCCACAAGATTCAAGATCTCATTGACAACGGATCCATCTCTGCTCCACTGGCGAAACTGAACACCTCGCCGAACCAATGAACCATCAATGGCCATGCAGTAGTTCAACCTTCCACGAGTCTTTGAAATCTTCAAGTGTCAAGTCAAGTTTTTACTTCTCATTGAGTCAGTTTGTATTTCGAGTCTGTTTTTGCTTTTCTTGTCTGTGTATTTTCATGTTCGAGTCTGTAATGTCTTGTTGTTGTTGTTGTTGTCAAAAAAGAAAAACACCAAAAATAGAGTCAACTGTGTAGTCCCGAACTACGCACGACCTGATTCCTTGCAAAGGGATACGTAGGCAACCCTTAATGGTTCGGTCGTAACTATCAAAAATCCATGTCATACTGTTGTGTCGAAATTATCATCATAAACTTGGGTTTTTGCAATAATTCCTCAACTTGGAATTGTTTTACACCATCATTTGAGAAACATGATAATCACTTCGAAACACGAGAAGAATCTTGATTGAACCCTTGCCCCGCACAAGGAGGATTTCCATTAGACCATTCCCTGGTGCCATCAAGAAGTCGTGCTTTGACATAAGAAAAGCCTGCTAGGTCAAACACCCGCAAGGGTGGCCTAGGCAAAAAGCTCGCTAGATCAAACGTCAAAATGAGATCTAGGCAAAAGTTAGAGCAAGCATGAGTTCTCCCTATCAAGTTGCGCAATTCTAAATGAAGAAAGGCATACTTTGTTTGATTCCCCACATAAATATCCATTGCAAACCCCTTTGAGCGTGAATCAATTTCTTTGAAAAGGAACCCAGCTAGGCAGCTATCCCCCACAATGGGGTGAAATAAGAAATATGAAAATACCAAGTGCAAAATTCAAAAGCATCACAAGAATGAAAGTGCCAAACTCATAGGCTTGTGAAAATGTCAAATACATGGGTACAACAAGATGAGGAAATTACCCCAAAAAAAACAAGATGAGGAGCAATGAGGAGCACCGAAGATATAATCAGAAAAATCAAACAAAAAGGAAGCGCTCATTTGAAGCAACAAGAGGCACAAGAAAGCGCCCACCAAAAAGCAAAAAGGGCACAAATAAAGTCAAAGATAGCTGCTAGCTTTGGTATCCCAAGGAAAAATGAGATTTTTGAGCCTATTATCCTTCCTTTGTTAAGCCCGTAACCTTGGCCCCATTACAGCCTAGATAAAGTCCTTTCAGATTGAAAAGTGCAACTTGATAATGAGAATTCAAGTAAAAAAGGGAACATTTTAATCTCCCTTAAAAAGTCAAAGCATTGTGCAAACGCTGGCGTCATGCAAAGCAAAAATCTAAACTGGGGCATATCAACGGGTCCTCATTAGCAGCCCTCTAAATAGGGGCATTTTGAAGGAAAATCAATGAGGCATCATCAGCAATCTGGGGCATGGGTTCATGATAAGAAATCTTGTGTCTTGATAAAATAGTAGATTTGAATGAATGTCACTTGATGGAGTGAAACAATCTCAAATTCAATTTTATCATGACAATTTCGACATTAATGGTGAGGCATGTTTGCCATCTTCCAGAACTTCGAGTCAATGTAGTCTTCCATATCTTTTGAGTCAACGTAGTCTTCCAAATCTTTCGAGTCAACACATTCTTGCTCCTATCTGTCAGGTCAACATGGTCAATCAAATTCCTTGGTCTTATCAATCTTATCGAAGTCCATCCCTGTGGACGGTGAGATCCACGCGCGGGCGAGTTTCGAGGAAAAAATAGGAAATGTGAGTCGCCACCCGGGATTTATTTGGAAAATGATTTTGGTACCCGAGAAACCGTTGAAAATAATTGATGACTCCTGTGCCGTTTTTAGAAAAGATTTGATCTGCGAAACGATTCTTGGATTCGGAAGCCAGGTTACGAACCGGGAAGGTTTTATTGAAAAGCATCCCGCTCGCCCGGGAAATTCCCGGTCTTTACTAAATTTTTGTGGGATTTTGGAAAATACTTTATTGAAAATCTTGACGAATAAATGGATAAACAGCGAGAAATAATGATAGAACCATAACGGAAATAAAATTAAATAAAAGGACTTAATAATAATAAAAGAAAAGTAAAAGGAGTGAACATGTAATAAAGAAGATGCAGGAAATCAGAAAACAGAGTACGAACATGGGGTAAACAGGGGAAAAATTTATGTTGCACAGGTGAGCCGTACGGTTTACCCAATTTGGCCGTACGGTTCACATAAGTGAGCCGCACGGCTTACCCCTTGACAAATTTTCCAAAATTTTGATTTTCGGGCAGAAACTTGTTTTTGCTTTTAAAACTTGATTTTTGTGAAAAATTCAACCATCCGAGCCTAGAAATGACTATTAGAGTCATCCTAAACCCGGGGGTCTCCTCAATGAACCAAGGTTTCGAACCCGGCTTGAGAAATACGGTTCGTACCTTTACAGAAACCTTTGAACAACAGAGGACTTCGAACTTTTTGAATGTGAAGTTTGGACGAAGGATTTTCGGATGGGTTGTGGGTTACTGGACTTGTAAGTAGGAGGGTTGAGGACGTATTGTAGTTTTGACGAAGATTTCAGATGGTTTTTCTTCGAACGGAAAGTGATCGGAGAATTTTGGCGGCGTATCGGAGTGGTACGGAATTTTCTATGTGTGAAAAATGGGAGCAGAGGAGGCATTTTATAGGCAAAAAAACGAATAAAAATCGGCATAAAATCCTTCTGCAATGATGAGATGCTTCTGTAATAAATTTTCGAATATTATCTGACACATAGCCGCACGGCTAACTTGGTTCAACCGTACGGCTCAGGTAAGTAAACCGTACGGTTTGATTATTGAGTGACAAACCGTACGGCTATGAGTGTAAGCCGTACGGCTAAGGCTATTTTTGTCCCGAAATTTCTGAAGTCTGGAATTGTTGTTTCAAGGTATCGCCGCGTGTTTCTTTCATCATTGGGGATGCACGGGGGTAAAAATTGGGGTGTCTACAGTTGCCCCTCTTTGACGAGACTTAATCATCATTCTGTGATGCAGGTTGCGTCAAAGATATAGACATCTCAATTTTACTCTCCCTAGTGCGAGAAAACAAATGAAAAATGCCGTAGAGGACTTAATTTTGTAATTTTGGAAATGGAAAATGCCGTCGAGGACTTAATTTGTAATTTTGGAAATGGAAAATGCCGTCGAGGACTTAATTTGTAATTTTTGGAAAATGGAAAATGCCGTAGAGGACTTAATTTTGTAATTTTGGAAATGGAAAATGCCGTCGAGGACTTAATTTGTAATTTTGGAAATGGAAAATGCCGTCGAGGACTTAATTTGTAATTTTTGGAAATTTAGAAAAGCTGGAAATGCCATTGAGGGCTTAATAATGAAAAATGGAAAATGCCGTCGAGGACTTAATTTGTAATTTTTGGAAATTTAGAAAAGTTGGAAATGCCATTGAGGGCTTAATAATGAAAAATGGAAAATGCCGTCGAGGATTTAATTTGTAATTTTGGAAATGGAAAATGCCGTCGAGGACTTAATTTGTAATTTTGGAAATGGAAAATGCCGTAGAGGACTTAATTTTTGGAAAATGCCGTCGAGGACTTAATTTGTAATTTTGGAAATGAAAAATGCCGTAGAGGACTTAATTTTTGTAAAATGCCGTCGAGGACTTAATTTGTAATTTTTGGAAATGAAAAATGCCGTAGAGGACTTAATTTTGTAATTTTGGAAATGAAAAATGCCGTAGAGGACTTAATTTTTGTAAAATGCCGTCGAGGACTTAATTTGTAATTTTGGAAATGAAAAATGCCGTAGAGGACTTAATTTTTGGATTTTGCCATTGAGGGCTTTAGAAACCTTGAGTGACCCCACGTGCTTTAAAATTTTTCGGGATTTAAAAGGGGCTCAACCGTAGGGTTTTTAGACAGAAATACCTCAGAAGTGCCGTGCGGTGAAGTAATCCCGGAGAACAATACCGTGCGGTGGAGGAATCATTTCTAGATTAGCCGTATGGTTTAACTGTTAAACCGTGCGGTACCGATCATTGCACCGTGCGGCTAGATTGGGCGGTTTTGCTACGAACAAAACCCACTGGTCGTGTCTTTTCTCGTCTGTGTTTGAAATCCTTAAGAGCAGTTACAGAGAGTTTCAAAGGGCGATACCCATCTCTTCTCCGTCCGATTGCCTTTCTTTTCTCAAATCTCTCTCGAGATCAAGTTAAAAACGATAACCATCCTCGGGCATGGCGAATTCCGGTGAGGATCAAAACCCGTCCACTTTTTCCGATGTTGATCAGCCGATGTCGGTCCTTGCGGCTGGAGAGGCGGCGGCCCAAGCCGTAGCGGTTGGTCCATTGATTCCGAGAGAGGTTGATCGGTCAGAGGGTGATGGTGAGCATCGTGCGGCCGGATCTGGTGAGGGGAGGGCCCGTGCGGCTGCCTCTGGCATGGGGGAAGCCCGTGCGGCTGACTTCGGCATGGGGGTGGCTCGTGCGGCACGTTCTGAAACCGAGAGACCTCGTGCGGTTCACGAGGTTGACCGCATGGTTGAGGATGAGGCTTTTGGGCCGATTGGTGGTGATGATGTTCTTAGAGCAATAACGGAGCAGTATAGCGCGATGGATGATGTTTGGGTGACTATGGAGAGCACGGACATTCCGGTAAGTACTGTTACCGCTTCTAGTAGTTCGATGCATATTGATCTTGATATAAATGTTCCTCTGCCTGAGATTGAGATGAATGTTGGTGGTGTGGATGTTCTGATTGACCCGCGGGCTGCAGAGGAGAGTGTAGGTGGTAGTGATGTGGTTTTTCCTGACGTTGCAAGCGCTGTTTTGGTGAGAGAGTACCCCGTTAGTGGTGATGATACTTCTGTTAGGATTCCGATCACCATTGTGCGACCTGGGGATGTTTTTATGGAGGATCTTGGGGAGATGAGTGGTAGTGGTGATGAGGAGATGGGTGATGGGATTTTTTATAGTGGAGGTGTTAGTGGTGAGGGAGGACGGGCTGAGGAGGCACGTGCCGCGGGAGCACATACTGAGAGTTTGGACAGAGTAGAGACCGAGAGAGCACAGGCTGAGAGGACGCCTTCTGTTGTGCCTGTTGCTCGTGTTTTTAGGAGTTTGACTCGGGTCCTTGGTACGGGCGAGGTGCCAGAGGAGAGTGCTGACACTGGGGAGCCTTCTGACCCGGTTCTGTTTACTTCTCGGGTTGGTTCTTCACGAGCTCCGGGAGTTACCTTGGGGGATACCCTGGAGGGGGCTACCGACGAGACTTTGGCACGGAACTTGCAGCAGTTCCCTCGGTTGGGCGAGGTCTTGGTAGGAGAGACGCCACCGGTTGGCGAGCCTGAGCAGGCAGAGGTGCAGACAGAGGAGTTGGTCCGTGTGACTGTAGACACCCCAATTTTGAACTCGAGATACACCCGAGCTTTTCCAATGATGAAACGGGCCAATCATGATTACCTGGAACTTGTAAGTTTGACTTGAACTTGATCAAAATTAACCAAGCAGCAACCAAAACAGCTCAAACCAACCCAAACAGTGTTGAACCAAGCCAAGCCAGCAATTTGCCATCAAGCACCTTGAGCGCTCAAGCCCCTGGCTTTGAGCGCTCAACCCAGGGAAAGCTCCTTGAGCGCTCAAGCCCGTGGCTTTGAGCGCTCAACTCTGATCCAGTCAGCAACCTGCAGAATATCTAATCATGAGATTTTCTGCATGGGAGCGTCTGGGGATGATTCTCTACGATCTATATACGTACATACACCCCACTAACTCCAGAAATACACAAAAAATACTCCCAAATACAAAAACCCACTCTTTCTCTCTCCTCTCTCCCCTCCCACTCACTCTATAAAATCCACCCTCCACCCCCGGTTTTGGAGGTGAACGATTCTCACACGCCAGCTCCAAAATCCTCCAGAAATTCGATCATCTCTCTCTCTCTCTACAAAACCACTCTTCCAACTATCAAAACCACTTGCAAAACCACTTTTAAAATCCAGAATTCATCCCTTGACCATCATCCAACCATATACATTGTCGAATTCGTCCATAATACAAACTAAAGCATCCACAATCATTCATCCCCAAGCCCATAATCAAGTCCAAACTTCAAGTATTTCCGAAAGGTAGTCGAAATGTGAAAAACCTCACTGTTTTGGTTCATCTGAGGGGGACCAGTGAGTTCAAACAAGTTTCTTGTACTTGGCTTGAACTCACAGAGATCTAAACATTGTTCAAAAACCTTTTTCAAAACTGCAGTTGTAACAGGGGTTGAGCGCTCAAGCCTTATGCCTTGAGCGCTCAAGCCTAAGCCTTTCTTTGCAAACTTTTTCTTGCAAAACTTCGAGCTTTCTTTTGGCTTTGATCATTGTTTAAAGGTTATCTATGTTTATGTGATTCTCAAAACAGCCTATCTTTATTTCTAAAACACATGCATGAACATTAGTTAACTATATTATGATGATCAAAGATCAATGTCTTTATAAAATTCCATGTTAAATGCAAAACAGTGACTGGATCTTCTTTCTCACTCTTGTTCAAAATGCTTAAGGTCCTTAGAATCGTCGATCATCCCTTTTTAAGTCAGAAATCAGAGAGCCAGTTTATGGCTTGAGCGCTCAAGGTCATTAACCTGAGCGCTCAAGCTGTTCTCGGGCATTTTTGTTGATCATGTGCTGTTTCGATGATGGACCACGGTCTGGCATGCTAATAGTGTGTATGTGTTGTTATCATAAGTGTTTATAATCTGGATTTCTCTTTTACTTCTCCATTCAAAAGCCCTTTTCTTGCAAATCTTTGGGGATTCTTCTCTTTTCCCATTCTTTTAAGGATCAATCCGTTTACTTTGTCTGATTTCCTTGAAAAAAAAAATGTTTGATCAACGTTGATCCTGTAAAGAATGAGAAGAGAAGCTGTTAAAAGAGATTAAAATCACAGAAGCCTGGAACTGGATTGAGCGCTCAAGCTAGTTTGAAGGGTTTGAGCGCTCAAGCCTCTGTCTTTGAGCGCTCAACCCCTATTCTGGAATCTAGTTTTGTAAAACAGTTTGTTGGGCCTCAATGTTTGTACTTTCTGGGTTTGTTGTATACTTTCTGTAATTTCACATTTCTTTGTAAATATTTGTAAGAATTCCATTTATCATAATTATCATCATTCATGTAGATCATGTGCACAAGCATCCACTTTAAATTTATGTTTTCTCGTTGTTTACGTGATTCCCATCCCCGTTTCCCTATGTTGTGAATAAATCGAATTTCGAATATTCTTTAAAATCCCACGAAACATTTAGTAGAGACCGGTTCATGGATCGGGCGAGAGGGGTGCCGTAAAATCCTTCCCCTTTCGTAACCAAACCCCCGAATCCGAGAAATCTTTGGTTTTTATCAAGATCAGTGAAACCCTTTTCAAATGGGTAAATGAGTCATCTTTTTATAGGTTTATCGGTTTCTCGGGTTCGGACCTAAAATCCGGGTGGCGACTCAAACAATCAATCTTTTCGGGTGCGAATCGCACCGAATCCCTGTGGGCCGTCCACAAGCTGGCGACTCTGCTGGGGACCTTTTGGTTAATATATATTTTATTTAATTATACTTGTGCAATTTTTATTACACTTGTGTAATTTTATTGAAATATGTGTTAATCAAAGTGGGTTTAATTTGAAAGATGTTTTGTGGGATTTTCTAAATATTTGAAATTCGATTTTGCATTGCACTTGCATGGTTCTTAACCCCGCTGGCGTGTTTTGGCAATCCTGCCCGGCTTGCCGGTGACAGGGAATCCCGAAATGCCCAGCAGCCCTCGACCGTGATAAATCACATCGTCACTATCGTCTTCGACGGTAGGAGGCGGTTTTGATTTTGAGTCCGGGGTACCCTCAGCGACCAAAACCAGCCTTTTGCATATAATTAGCCATAGAACCCCACGTTTAGCAGCTCACCTGTGTGCTAAGTTTACGTGTTCCACCATGTTAACATGCTATGTGTTACCGCTTTCCTCGCCATGCCATTTTGCATTCATGCATCTGCATTGTATATAGTTGTCGCGAGCGTTCGTCCGTTTTGTTTTTCAGTTTAGATTTTAGGGCCTCTGCGGTTAGTAGGAGATTGCCCTGGCCCGATGATGAGTCGTGCATCCCATATGCGCGTTGTTCTTGCGAGTTGGTCTTTAGGGTGACCGGACATGGGAAACTTTGGATTATCAAATTCCTAAACACTGATCTAGCCAGGTTTAAGGGACCTTGGCCCGAGAAGGATCAATCGCCCTTAGGCTTCTGATCTAGATCATTGTCGGAATTAGTATGAATCAGAGATTCCCAAATTCGATTATTCAATTTTAAGGACTTTATTGCTTCAAAAAGAAAACTTGAGGATTGGGGCAATCTTCCAAAACTGTGGAATTCAGTCTAGGAGACTTTAAATCTACGGAGTTTGAGATACCTCCGGTGTTGACCGTACCCAAACGGTCACCCGTGTTTCGGACTAGCCTTGGAATCGATTGTAACTGGATGACGACACCTCATTGCTCTGTCTCGGATGGTCAAAGAAAGGATAACGATTGCGGTTTCAACATCTAGGCTGTAGGTTGAAGCCGTAATTGCCGAGTAAAACGACTTACCCGTGGTGTTGGTTCAATCTGCTGTGCGAACGATTCCAAGTGAGTTCTGAAACCGGTAGGCTAACTTCTAAGGCTAGAAATAAGGCTAACTCCGTGAGTTGAGTCGCGGCGAGACGATTGAGAGCATTTGTAAATCATTCTTTTTGTGCATAGTAGACCCGTCAAGTACGCATCTGAGTCCGGCTTTTGCTTTTGATCAGTTCTTGAATCATTGGGCCTGCAAAGAAGAAGAAGGCCTTACCTGTTTGGACTCGACCTCCCGGACAGAGATTATCTAGATCCTTATCACCAAAGGCTGAATCAGTTATGGCGGCAGAACAAGAACAAGATCCCCCGAATGAGTTTGAACAGATGAGAAAGGAAATGCATGATGAGAGGGTTCAGAATGATACCCGAATTGCCCAACTCATGGCAATTATGGTAAACATACAGAGTCGACTTCCCCCACCTCAGCAGCGTATGCCCGAGGGTGATCAAGAGATCCCTAATGATGAACATCCGGAGCAACCCCCTCCCCCTGAGAATCCCCAACTGTCTGAAATGTTAGCTAAAATACTCAAGTTAGAAGAATCGGTGGCCAAAAGTGAGAAGCGAGCCATTACCGGTATTGACATGAGCAAGCTATGTATTTTCCCGGGTGCTAAGCTCCCTAAGAAGTTCAAGCATGTGGACTTCGAAAAGTTTGATGGGACTGGGATCCGAGAGGGCATGTTCAGGCATATGTAAGCTCCCTCTCGTTACAAGAAGTTGACGAGATAACCATGGCTCAGATGTTTCATGAAACCCTAAAAGGACCTGCACTTCAATGGCTCTTGTCTCTTGACATTTCGAAGAGACAAACTTGGGAAGAAATGGTGGCTGCTTTCATTAAGCAGTATGAATATAATGTGCAGCTCAAGGTCACCACTCGTGAACTTGAGAGTATCAAAATGAAGGAAAGGGAATCATTCACCGATTTTGTGAAAAGGTGGAGAGCCAAGGCTGCGCAAATGACCGATCGTCCCAGTGACAAAGATCAGATGCGCATTATAACCAAGAACCTACAACCCGATTTGGCTCAGTACATGGTCATGGCCCAAGCACATAACTTCGAGACCTATTTTGAGATGGGTCTTTCAATTGAAGAAGCTCTGCAGAGCGGGATGTTGAAAAAAGGAGACTCCTTCCCAAAACCCAAACGAAACTACATCGGCAACACCTCTTCCTTATACGCCAACCCCAGTTACACAGCCGGTACTTCCTCCAACTCCGCAAATCACCAACCCCATAAAGCTGAACCCATAAATGCCATCCTATCTCAACCAACCCAACCAACTCAACCACTCCAAAACCAAAGAGGACGGCGTATTTTCACCCCTCTTCCCTTACCTCTACCTGTTGCTTTCGAGCGACTCGTGCAACAGGGAAAAATCAAACCCCTTCAACCAACTCCACCTCCACAAAATCCCCCACCAACATATAACCCAAACACTTTCTGTATATTCCACCAAACACCCGGCCATCCCACTGAAAGATGCCAACGCCTGCGTCATGAGATTCAAGATCTCATTGACAACAAACAAATCCGAGACCCCACTGAAAAGCCCAACATCCTCACAAATCCTCTGCCAACCCACAAAAGAAACGGTGACATAGGCCAGATTACCCTCAGCTCCACTCTAAAAGACCTAAACCCCACTCCATTTGACCCAAGCCAATACATTATACCCGAAACAGATCCTAAGCCCATTGTGCCCATACCAGATGAGTGCGAGGCATGTTTTCTTGATGTGCACTTGAACCCCAATGTGTGGCAAGAATGGGGTGATTTGATAATGGCCATGGAAGCTCACGAGTATGAACAGATGGTGGCTAACAATGTGGCAAATGGTGAAGTTTGGCCGCAGAATGAACAGTTAAATGAAGGACCCCCGCTTGGTGCCGTGATCAATCAGTTTTGGGATCCAATGTTGGCAGATCCGCTTGATGGATTTGCACTTCCTAATCTGTTTGAACCATTGCCAGTCATACAGCCAGTGGAAGAAGGACAAGGGCAAAATTGGCAAGAAGAAATTGGGGCACTCAATGGTGCACAAGAAGATGAGTGGGATCCCACCCCAAACGAGTGGCAGCTCATGGACCCTAACGACCCTTTGGATGGGTCCACACTTCCCATAATTTTCGATAAAACGTATTTTCCAATGCCACCATTGTGGGAAGGTCGCCCTGATTTCTCTATGATGAGTGAGCAAGCCATAAACCGAATGACGGAGGGTATAGAATTCACACCGTACGATTACATAGTCGACGAGAATCTTCCAGCACCTCAAGTGCAAGTCCCGGAGGATTGCAATATCATGGTGTTGAACGATGGCCTGCCCGATGTTTGGGGACAACAAATGGAGGAAAATGTCATAGCAAACATGTGGACCAATCAGCATGAAGGCATAACACCGCTGTGGGTTGGAAACAACGAGGTATGGGCTGTGAATGAGGCGGCCATGGAAAATGGAGACGTGTGGAGCGAAGCGACTGTTGAAGGGATAACCAAGGGTTTGGAAGAAGCTAGTATCGCAAAAGGGAAAAGAAAAGCGGAGGGGGATCTTGTTGACTTCTACACCGACTACACCGATTTGTGGGGGGATGATATTGACTCAGTTCTTCACCTTCTTCGGAGTGGTCGATTTTACCAACCACCCCAGATGTTCACCGGTAATACATCCAATCCACCACCAAATATCGCAAACCAACCACCTTTTAACCTAGCTCCACAAAACAACCCAGCTCCACCAAATAACCTAGCCGTGCCACACTATCCAAACAACCCCAACGACCCAATTGCTAACCCAATCGATTTCCAAAACCTCTTTAACCCAACAAATAACCAATCTACTTCCACGGCAAACAGTCGTGCCCCTCGTCCAAAACCTCCACCAACCAACGAAGAAAATCCCATCCAGAAACAACTCGAGAAAACCCCAGCCGCACTTACCATTTGGGGATTGCTAATGAGCTCCAGCGAGCATCGCCAGAAGCTCGCTCAAGCATTGTCCTGTATGGAAGTTGCATCAGACATCACCCCTGAAGCCATGGTGGCCGCCATTATCACCAAACCAACCATTACTCCCAAACCAACCAAGCATGTCGTAACCTTTACCGAAGCCGATCTGCCGCTTGAGGGAACTGATCACAACAAGCCTTTGCATGTCACCATGAAATGCATGGGGAAATGGATCCCGGTTGTGTTGATAGACAATGGATCCCCACTCAATGTATGCCCTCTCCGAACAACTCTATGCTTGGGGCTTAAACCAAAGGATTTCACGCCATCTAGTCTTACTGTCCGAGCTTATGATAACACCCGCCGCAATGTGCTTGGAACTGTTGAAATGGAAATCGCTGCGGAAGGGTTCAAATCGACAGTTGAGTTTCATGTGCTTGAGATCCCAGCTTCATTCAATTTGCTGTTGGGACGTCCTTGGATGCATCGACCCGATATCATGGCAGATCCATCTACTTTGCATCAAAAGGTTCTGCTTGGCTTGGAAAGTGGGACAGTCGCCCTCTATGGGGATACGGGCATTCGCCCTCATGCTGAAGATAATGCTCCTCTGTTAGAAATCATGCACGACGAAAATGATGTTCAGATTGGAGGCTTTGCTTTTGATACATCCGGTGGTGTGTTCACGCTTCGTATAGACGATGATTTTTCAATCAGCACCACAGCTCTCGAAATGATGAGGAGGATGTCTTATCTGCCAGGCACTGGTTTAGGTCGAACTCGTCAGGGAGTGGCTCAGTTTCCAGATTTCCCTTCTCAGCGAGGCCGTTACGGGTTAGGATATGAACCTACATTGAAAGAGATGCAAAAAGGGAGAGCCAATAGAGCCAGCAGCAGTGCAAACCGCCGAATTCACTTTGTCGGGGAAGGGTCGAAAGCACCATATCACGGCCAGCCTGAGCCGTTCGTGAATGAAATAAGTGGAGAGGTGCACCCCGGATTCGAGATCTTTGCTAACGATGCTTGGGACAGCGAAGATGAACATGAAAAGGTCGAGAAATTGGTGAAAGACCTCAAAGCAGATTGGACAGAAGCCTTGGATGGCGGGATCTTGATGTCGATGTTCGACGAGGTCAGTCTAACAGGTAAGGATAAAGAAGAGCCAGCAGTGATGATGCTCGGACAGGAGGTCTTTGAAGATCCCAGCGTGCTGATAGTGGATGCAGTCGGTGAATACAAGAATTGCACTTTCACTCCTGTTGTAAAATTTACTAATGCATTCACTGAGTTAGGGTTCGAGTCTGAGTCAGGGTTTGAATTTGGCTGTGAGTCGGAGTTTGTGCCTCACGGCCCTCCACATCGTCATTTCTATTTTGAGTTCGAGTCTAATGCCATGTACTGTGCCCCGGAGGGCTTTGTTAATGAAATAAATGCTGATTTCGCTTACTTTGCTGTTCCCGAAATAAATTGTGTTGACTCCGATGATGATGAGACTGAGTTCAAAGGAGAAATACCTAAAGAGCTTAAGTCTCTAATCGAAAGGGAAAATGAAAGGCATGCTCAGCCAATAAAAGAAGAAGTAATTTCAATTAAATTGAGAGATGAGGAAAATCCTCGTAAGGTTCAAATCGGTTCCGAGCTATCTTCGGAGGAACAAAAATTACTCGTTGATTTGCTCAAAGAATTTGAAGATGTTTTCGCTTGTTCCCACACTGATATGCCCGGAATCGATCCTGAAATTGTGCAACATCGAATTCCCTTGTATCCCGATGCAAAACCAGTAAAGCAGAAACTGAGGAAAATTAGACCAGATTGGGTTGAGAAAGTTAAAGAGGAAGTTACCAAGCAGTTTAACGCCGGCTTTTTGATGGTAACTGAGTATCCACAGTGGGTTGCAAATATTGTGTCAGTACCAAAGAAGGATGGAAAAGTCAGGGTGTGTGTAGATTTCAGAGATTTAAACAAGGTCAGTCCGAAAGATGATTTTCCCTTACCTCACATTGACGTATTGGTGGATAACACAGCAGGGCATGCACTGCTGTCATTTATGGATGGGTTTTCAGGGTATAATCAGATTCTAATGGCACCAGAAGATCGAGAGAAAACAACTTTTACCACGGAATGGGGGACGTTTTGCTACAGGGTCATGCCGTTTGGATTGAAGAACGCGGGGTCAACTTACCAACGAGCGGCCACGACTCTGTTACATGATATGATGCACCGAGAAGTTGAGGTGTATGTGGATGATATGATTGTAAAGGCCAAAGAAAGGGAAGGGCATCTCCCGGCGTTACGCAAGTTCTTTGAAAGAATACGGAAATATCGGATGCGTCTCAATCCGCAAAAGTGCACATTCGGGGTCACCGCCGGGAAAATGTTGGGGTTTATGATCACCACCAGGGGGATTGAAGTTGATCCGACAAAAATCAAGGCAATATTAGAGATGGAACCGCCAAAAACAGAAAAGGAGGTTCGGAGTTTTCTCGGAAAGATTCAGTTCATCAGCAGATTCATCGCCAAGCTGACTTCAACTTGCGAGCCAATGTTTCATTTGCTCAAGAAAGGAGTACCGTTCAAGTGGGAAGACAAGTGCCAGAAAGCCTTCGAATCGATCCGGCAGTATCTTCAAAGTCCCCCAGTACTGTTGCCACCGACACCAGGAAAGCCTCTGATTCTGTATTTATCAGTGACACAGTCTGCAATGGGCTGCATGTTGGCACAGGAAGGTGAAGCAGGTATCGAGAAGGCGGTGTATTATTTAAGCAAGAAGATGGTTGGAGCCGAAGAAAGATACACACCTTTGGAGAAGACATGTTGGGCTCTCGTGTGGGCCTCTAAAAAGTTAAGGCACTACATGTTAGCTTATTCGGTGGTGTTAATCTCTCGAATGGACCCCCTCAAGTATCTATTTGAGAAACCAGCACTCACCGGAAAGTTAGCACGATGGTTGCTTCTGCTGGCTGAATTCGAACTCAAGTATGTGACGCGAAAATCAGTAAAAGGCAGGGCTGTGGCAGAATTCTTGGCAGATCATCCGATTGAAGGGCCAGAAGACACGGAATTCCAATTTCCTGATGAGCATGTCATGGCAATAGCAGAGCATGTTTGGAAATTATACTTTGATGGGGCTGCAAATCAAAGAGGATTCGGGATCGGTATACTGTTGGTCTCACCAGAAGGACCTCATATTCCTCTCTCTTTCAAGTTGAATTTCGAAGTTACCAATAATCAGGCGGAGTATGAAGCATGCATCGTAGGAATGGAGGCTGCTCTTGAAATCGGGGTAAAGAAATTGGAAGTGATTGGAGACTCGAATCTGGTGGTTTCCCAAGCCAACGGTGATTGGAAAGTACGAGAAGAAAAGTTGAAGCCATACCACAAAGACCTCGACGATCTGATTCATCAATTTGAACAAGTTACTTTTGCGCACATCCCGAGAATGAAGAATCATTTTGCCGACGCTCTTGCTACCTTGGCATCTATGGTGGAATTGCCCGTGGGAGTAAGAATGAGACCAATCATGATCGAGCAAAGGAATAGGCCAGCCTATGAGTATGTGATGAACGTTGGCGAAATTGATGATGGTCTGCCTTGGTATTATGATATCTGGAATCTGGTTGAGAAAGGGGAATATCCGGAAGGAGCAAGTAAGAAGGATCGGATAGCATTACAAAGGCTGGCATCGCAATACATCCTCTGCGGTGGAAGGTTATACAAAAGGTCATACTGTGGCATGCACAAATTATGCATCCATGGAGATGACACGAAAAGGGTAATGGAGGAAATTCATGAAGGAATCTGCGGTCCCCACATGAGCGGATTAATGATGGCAAAGAAGATTTTGAGGCAAGGGTATTTTTGTTTAACTTTGGAAACGGATTGTGTTCAGTATGTGCGGAGATGTCATAAGTGTCAAGTCCATGCTAATCTCATGCATGTCCCGCCGTCTGAACTTCATACAATGGAAACGCCGTGGCCTTTCTCAGTGTGGGGAATAGATGTGATCGGAAAAATCACGCCGCCAGCATCGAATGGTCACAAATTCATATTGGTGGCGATTGATTATTTCACAAAGTGGGTTGAGTCAGCTTCTTACGCTACATTGACCGCAGTACAGGTGGCTCATTTCATTAAGCAAAACATCATTTACCGATATGGGGTTCCCAATGCCTTCGTGTCAGACAATGGTGTACATTTTAAAGGAAGGGCAGCAGAAGTACTTGAGGAATTCAACGTTCAGGTGCACAAGTCAACAGTATACAGGCCGCAAACCAACGGAGCAGTGGAAGCAGCCAACAAATCAATCAAGAATATCTTGGAGAAAACCATTGAATCATCTAGGGATTGGCATGAGAAGTTACCATTGGCATTATGGGGGTACCGCACTTCGATCCGAACTCCAACAGGGGCAACACCGTACTCTTTGGTCTACGGTATGGAAGCAGTTCTTCCCATCGAGCTTGAAGTGCCGTCTTTGAGGGTGATGATAGAAAGTGAAATCGATGAAGCTGACTGGCTGAGCGACAGATTTTCAGAGTTGATGTTGTTTGACGAAAGGAGATTGCGGGCATTGTATCACATTCAGGGATATCAGAGAAGAATCGCTCGCGCATTCAACAAGAAGGTGAAATCCAGGGATCTGATTGAAGGGGACATGGTGGTGAAAGAGATTCGGGCACCAATTTTTGATCCACGAGGGAAATTCATACCGAAATGGGCAGGACCATACATCATCAAGACCATTCTCGATGGTGGGGCAGCAGTGATCCTTGATCTGGATGGTAACGAGTTCAGCAATCTTGTCAATTTGGACCAACTCAAACGATATTACCCCTGAGAGATGCTCGTTGGGCGGAAAATCGCAAGGGCGAGCCGACCCAAGCAAAAATTAGAGCAAGCCTGCTAGTCTGAAAACCCACACTGGGCAGTCTAGGCAAAATTTAAGGCAAAAATCCAAAAGGAGCTCGCTGGACCGAAAACCTGAAAAGGCGGTGCCAGGCAAAATTTAGAGCGCAAAAAGGAAAGTGTTAATACCCGAGCGAACCTTTCCTTGAACTACGCCATGACCTGATTCCTTGAAAAGGGATACGTAGGCAACCCTATCTTGGGGTTCGGTCTAAGTCTGATGAGTTGGTTCATGATTTCACAGCTTTCAAAGAAGATAGCATATGGAACTGAATGAACCAAGAGGGGGAAACCCTTCATCGTTCAATTTTATTCAAATCACTTCTTCGATTACATAAACTGAGCAGCCTAAAAAAAAAAAAAAAAAAAAAAACATTTATTTTGGGAAACAGCCTAGTGAGTCGGAAGTCAAATTGCGCTAATTTCTTCAGCGTCATGCCTTCATTTGCTCCCTCATCCAATCTCTGTAAAGTCCATTCAAGTGAATAGTTGGGTAGGGATCAGGAGCCCAAATAACCCTGTTCCTCCAAGAAGAACGGTAATGCTCAAGAACAGAATGCTTGAATTTAGGAAGGCTGAAGGAGGTGGGAACTGAGTACTCCACTTCTTGGCGAATGCAATATTGACGGAGAATGCGTTGAGGGAAATAATAGGCATACCCTTGCAATCCCGCCAGAATCACCCATGTGTCTCCCATGTGATTGGCCGTCATATCCGGCAAGGGTAACCAATGGCACCGCCAGACAATATGTTCCTCCCCCAATGACCTGAAGAAATCCATCCATTCATCTTCATCGGCCTCATTATGCACAAATGGCCTACTCACCCAAGTCTGTGGCTCGTAAACCCAATTACCCACCGGCTCCCTCAAAAGCCCAACTTTGTCGCACAACCATACCTACAAAAACAAAAACATCCAAGCCAAAGTCAAAACCAAGCCAAACAACCAAAATCCTACAAAACCAAAACATCCAAACCAAAGTCGAAACCTAGCCAAACAACCACAGTCCCCAAAACCAAAACATCCGAACCAAACATGCGTCGGTTCTGAATAGTAAAATCTAGAAGGTCGCCTGTTGGACGGTAATCCGCAAAGAGACGAAGAACGTTGAGGGTCTCGTTGCGAATCAAGTAGCGCGCAGCACCATTCCCAAGACCAAGCTTCCTACTGAGAATGTCGGCATAGTTTTGACGAATGGGTGGAATGACGGGATCGGCGAAAGCACGACCGCCGAGATAAGCTTGAAATTCCTCAACGGTTGGACAAAGTTCTTGCAAGCCAAAACGGAACACATGGAGCTCCGAATCCCAACAGCGAACCGCGGCATGCAAGATGTCTTGGCGGACAGGAAATGTATGGAGGTAGCGAAGAGCGTTGAGGCCTAGACCTCGGAAGTTGAACCAATCAATGTTTTCAAAGCTAGCAACCCAAGTATTGATAACGGAAGGGTCAAGGGCAGCCATAGGAAGCTATAGAAGGACTGATAAGAAAGATGTGTGGAGTAAGAAATGAAATTTGATGTGGAAATGGTGTGTGGGAAAGGCTTGATCATGGATGGTATTTATAGGGGACTTGGGAGGAACCTTACAAATTTGCCATGCAACATTGGAAATCAAAGATTACATTTTCAAGATGGTCAAGCATATATTTCCAAAGTGCTTTTGTTGGGAAATTTGAAAATGCATTGGAAATGCATGGCATTTATGGGAAAAGTGTGAAAAGACCTTGGGAAAGTGATATTCAAAGCTTGGGGGATGTTATAGCAGAGCAAAAAGACATATGGGGCAGAAGAAATCATGCAAAAGGGTCCAAAAATGCATTGGGAAGCAACATTATTAATCTGCCCAGTACAAACCTTGAGCGCTCAAACCCTTGGCATTGAGCGCTCAACCCCCTGAGACCACCTTGAGCGCTCAAGGTGCTGAGCTTGAGCGCTCAAACCCCATTGAGCGCTCAAGGCCTGCAGAAGCAGCAGCAGACAGCAGCAGCAGTGCTTTGGCCCGTTCGATGCCCGAAACCTCTTTTAAGCTTTCTAGCCCTCATTCAACCCCCGAGCCAAGCCCCAATGGACACTTGTGACTTCACGGAGCGTCTCGTTCCCCGAGTTAACAAGCCGATACGTGATCGGACACGGGATACACATATAAGAAAGTTTGGAACTAAGGAGCGGCCATTGGACTTCCGAACCCGTTTCTCAAGCTTACTAGCCCTTTTTAATCATTGAGGCATGTGTCAATAAACGTTGGTGACTTGCCGGAAGGATTCTCGAGGCATTTCTTTGATCATACAAGATTTTGGGGTATCAACGGCCAATTCAAGCAATGAAATGACGGCCGTTGCCACATCAAAAATGGTTCGGAGGATTTCCTTGATAGATGGTGACGACCACAGGGGCACTTTGGTCATTTGTGACTTGGTCAAAGTAGCAATATGGCAATTCATCACATATAAACAGGCTCACGAAGTATTTTATTTTCAAATATGCCTTGTGAACATCAAATTCCGTTCAAAGGTCATTTTGTATAGTTTGTATTGATCACTTGTATACAAGAAACGTGTCAAGCCGTGCGGCATGTAGATACATATTCCAGTTGTACATAAACTCAAAAATCATGTTTCGTTCAAATTCTCGAACATGTGATCTTTTCTTTAAAGTCAAGTTTTGAGCTTTGTTCTTGGATATTTGAATTCAAAATTTTGTGGATAAGTTATGTACATTCTACAACAGGTTTGTTCATTTGAATATCAAAAGCAGAAAAATAACACGATGAACAAACAAAAGTGCAAATCATGTGTGTAATCTGGTCAAAATCCACGAAAATCAAAATGTCAGATCTGAGTATCATCACTTTCTGCCGGGGCACACAGCGCCCAATGAGAAAATCCGCATCTGGGGCACGCAGGCCCAATCCACCTATCTACCAGGGCACGCAGGCCCAATCAAAAGAAAAGATAAAAAGCAAAGGCAAAACTCTAAACTACTCTATGTCTACTGTACACTAATCCGACTCATCCATCGTCTCGTCGGTGCTCTCAGTCTCATCTCCGCGTCGCTGCTCCTGTCACTCCAGCCGGGAAGAAGGATAGTTGGCGTCATCAACGCTATCATCGCTCGAGCTCGTAGTCTCAACTATCCCCTCAGTAGCTACCTCCACTCTCCGACGGGATGATCTTCGCGGTCTCTCCTCCTCAAGTCCCGCTGTCGTTGGCTTTGAACGCCCGAGCCTCACAGTCATATCTCCAGGGCCGTCCACTCCAGCATGGGGCCTCTTCCTGTACACAGGCGACTGCATCATCAAGCAAACATAAAAAGGGATCAGTACACAGTATAATCAAGAAATTCAAAGTGCAAGCAATGTGAATTACATACCGGTGCAACTCTCGGGCGAGAAGGCCCAGGAGCAGCGGGAAGTGCCGGCTCGCCCTCCCGGCGGATAGTGACTTCCTCCCCGGCAATAAGGCGGCGAATCAGGACGCGTAGTCCTTGGTTCTGCTCGTGTAAAGTCTGCGCCGCCTCTTGTGAAACCTGCAAGCAAGTCAGAAGTTTGAATCATCAGTGCATTTGGTCACTCATAATCAAAACATGCAAATCAATAAGTGGAGTGTTTCTTACCGGTGCCGAGAGTCGCGGGAAGTCGGCTGGTGGCCTCGGGATGTCTATATCCCCTGCTTCTCCGCCTGCAGAAGTAACGTGCACCCACCACTTGGAGGTACCAGCATCCTCACCACTGGCTACCCCTCCAGCTGAGGCCCGCGCCTTGGCGGCCTTCTCCTCCTCAACCTTGTCTCTCCACTCCTCCGACTCCAGCGAACCGGCCAAGTACTTCTTGAAGTAATCACTGTAGCTCAAGGTCGGACGCAGGTGCTGGCTCAAGTCCAGGTCAGGCGTCGTAAAACGCTCGATCTCTGCCAGTGTATACCGAGACGTCATCAGCACCCGAGGAGGGAGGCGTCCTGGCACCTGTGGTTCGCCAGCCCGTATCGACTGGCGTACCACCCTGTCGCCGAGGTACCAGAACCAGCCGTACTGGCACTCGAGCAAAACCCTCCCCCTCGTGAGCTTCCGGCTCAGAGCCAAGTAAGGCTCGTCGATGGCATCCCATATGTTCCAGCGGACCTGTGAAAAGTCGTTCAAGCATTAATAATCAAGTGTATGATTGAAAGCAAATCAAAAGCGAGATTGAATGCGTGTGAGAATTTGATTCTTACCAAGGAAGCAGGAAACCTGTCCAGCGAAGCGCGGAGAACGTGGATGTTCCCTCGCGCTGAACCGCCGTAACGAAAGCCTTCACCCCAGCACAGTGCTCGGGGGATGACGTCCGGATCTGGGTGCCGCGTCTCCGGGGGGTGCAACCCCAGCACCTCGTAAGCCCAAAGCTGCATGTCAAAGCAATAAACGAGTCAGTCAATCAAGCGCGAACATTGAAATGCATGCATGTAATTTGAATCGAAAGCATTTGTGTTTTTCCTCCCAGACGCTCCATAGCCCTGATATGCTGGTCCCTTTCCTCCTAGAGACAGCGTTCATAAACGCGTAGCAGCTTCCGAGTGCTGCTCCACCCCAGTTGTACCTCGCCGCCACGGTGAAGTCCCTCAACCCTCCAAGGTAGGAGAGGTGCACCCTGTTACGCCTATTTGGGTACAGTGAAGCCCCAAACAGGTATAACAAGTAGCACCTCGCCTTCTGTGCTGCATCCTCATCGTCAGTCGGCTCGCCCAATCCCTTCAGTTTGAATTGGCCATACGTGGCCGTCTCCCCCTCCTTGTTGGGCACAAATCCCAAGAACCACCGCAGTGCAGCAACGTCTCCGCCAATCCCCGAGTCAAACGGGATCGGGTCTCCTCCTACCCTCAACCCCGTGATCGCTGAGAAATCCAGCGGGGTCATCGTCGCCTCTCCAATGACGAGATGGAAAGAACTCGTAGAGTCCCTCCACCTCTCGGCCAACGCCGTTACCACGGCATGGTCGTGCTGTGTGCTCGTGAGAGTCGGGATGAACCTCCCGAACCCCGCCAGATCCACCAAAGTCCTCACCGAGACATGCAGCTGCTGGTAGATCTCCCAGCTGGAACCCATCCCCCCGTGAGCCTTCAAGCTCAAGTTTCTCTGCACACAATCAACCAACAAACAAGCAATCAAGGCGTTAGTCCGATCTATCATTCAAAACCAGTCATCAATCATGCAGTAATTCAATCATTCAATGCAAATCAGGTTTGTTAACTACTAAAGGTGCGCAAAAAGCAATAAGCAAGAGAGTAAAGCAAGTGTACCGTCAAGCAGTCAGTCGAGAGGTGAACCTCGGGGTCCAATAGCACCTCCTCTCCGAAGTACAACTCCCGTTGGGGAGTATAATCGTCTGCAGCGGCACGAAGAGGTGCAACGGTGGGGCGTAAGTCGCCGCGTCGAAAGCTGGCCTCCCTCTCCTCAACCAGTGTCTGGCAGCCTGGACCACCGTCACCCTCCGTCCAGCCGCTCTCTCCTCCTCCTCGGCTTGTCGCCTAGCCGCCTCCGCCGCCTCCTCCGTCTCAAACTCCTCGTAGAAGGCCCTCGCTGCCTCGTCCTCAGCGGCGGCCTCCCTTAGCATCGCCGCCTCTCTCTCTCTAACCTCCACCACGGCCGCCCTAGCCACATCCAAAATCCCCGGGGCATCTACTGCAGCCGCTATCACTACCTCCGGCGGTGCGTGCTCAAGGTAATCCCCTCGAGAGATCCCAACTGGACCCTGAGCCGACGGCCTACTACCCTGCCCCTGAGTCGCTGGCTCTCCACCAATCATCGCCGCCTTCCCCTTATCCCCCTCGCTAGGCCGCTGACTGGATCTCGGCTCTATCCTCCAACGAGCACCCTCGGCCGTCTCGTCATTGCTGCCATCGCTGTCCACGTCCTGGACCTCTATCCTCTCCTCCACCAACTCCTCCCGCCTCTCCTCTCTCTCCGGGTCACCATCACCACTCACCATCACCACTACCATCACCACCACCACCACTACCATCACCACCACCATCACTATCATCACTACCGCTACCACTATCATCACTACCGCTACTATCGCTATCATCACCATCACCGCTACCACTATCATCACCATCGCCTAAACTACTATCACCACTACCGCCATCATCACCATCAGTCACCGTCGCCTTGGTGGCTGGATCCACACTGCTGTCGGAGACCTCCGGATCACCACCACCACTGCCATCTTCTTCTCTTTCTTTCTCTCTCTCTCCCTCTCCATCTCTCCCCGTCGTTTCTGTGATCGGGGGTGGTGTGGGACCCGCCCCAGTTCCCTGCAAGGCACCTTGAGCGCTCGGGCTCAATGGTGGTGGCACCACTGTACTGCCATCACCCCTTTCCGCCGTCGGCGAAGCCACTGGAGACCGTGATTCACTGGGTTCTTCCATGGAAACCGATCAAAAGCTTTAAATCGAGCCCTAATCGAACCGAAATTGACCGAAAGTTGTACGGACGAACCCTAGAATTTGGGGGTTTTCGATTTTGCAGAAATTTGGAGTGAGAGATGTTTGGGTTTGGTTTGGAATCGCCTGAGGGGTGTAAGTTTTTGATCTCTGAAGTTTGTGAAACGTTCTGAGGGTTTAATCGGAATAATATCAGAGTTGAACCGAACGTTATGATTCTGAACCGTCGTCCCCGTTCAGGGGTTCAAGCGCTTAAGCTGAACACTTTGAGCGCTGGAGGACCAGATCGAGGTTTGAGCGCTCAATGCTCTAAGATTGAGCGCTCAAGGTTGGGTTGAGCGCTCAAAGGGTACACCCTGAGCGCTCAAGGCCAATCTGGCAGTGATTTTTGGCTTCTCTTGCAAGTTTCTCAGGGGCATTTTGGGCATCCCTTATGATTTGTTGGTATATCCTTGGACACACTAGTTCCAATCAATCGAATGTTTGTGGATCTGAGGATCTAAAATCTTGGTATTTAATTGTGCTAGAAGCGTATCATGTACGTATGTCTCGTGTTAGCGTATGCACGAAGTATTCCAATTGCATTTCTGAGGGCCACGTGCTCGTTTAAATCATTTTTTTTTTTGAGAGCCACGTGCTCGTTTGAATCATTTCTAAAAAGCCACGTGCTAGTTTGAATTGTGCTTAGCAATTATGTTTCAATTCAATTTTGTCAATCATCTGAGTTGTTGTTAATTACTCAACTGTCGTGCCGCTAAATCCATCATATGAATGTGTTTGGTTCAGTAGCATTTTGATTGCCTCGTTGCTCAGTAGACAATCATTTATCTTTGGTTATCTTGTTGCTCAAGGGATAGCCCCATTAAAATTCGCCACCCCGTTGTCCAGAGGGTAGCTTCAATCACAATCACAATCACAATCATTTACTTTTAGTGTTTCGACTCAGGAAGGCATGACGATTCACGAAAAATCATAATTTCATTTGTTTGGCGTTCCACGACCCGGGAAGGCTCGTCGATTCGCGTTTTTAATCATTTGTCCTGAGGGACCAAACTTTTTAATCATTTGTCCTGAGGGACCAAACTTTTTGATCGATCGTCCTGAGGGACGGGAGAAACCATTACGTTTTTATGCATATGCCCCCAGGAACTACGCCGGTCTGATCCTTACAATGGGGTACGTAGGCAGCCTGAGCGGCACGACCGATTGATATTTAATGTTTTCCTTTGCAGCTTGAGATGTGTCACGGAGAATAAGTTGGGTTGTCTATATCTTGGACGTCACTCATACCAAAGCAATGGCATTAAGTCTCATCCAAGAGGGGAAACTGTAGACACCCCAATTTTGAACTCGAGATACACCCGAGCTTTTCCAATGATGAAACGGGCCAATCATGATTACCTGGAACTTGTAAGTTTGACTTGAACTTGATCAAAATTAACCAAGCAGCAACCAAAACAGCTCAAACCAACCCAAACAGTGTTGAACCAAGCCAAGCCAGCAATTTGCCATCAAGCACCTTGAGCGCTCAAGCCCCTGGCTTTGAGCGCTCAACCCAGGGAAAGCTCCTTGAGCGCTCAAGCCCGTGGCTTTGAGCGCTCAACTCTGATCCAGTCAGCAACCTGCAGAATATCTAATCATGAGATTTTCTGCATGGGAGCGTCTGGGGATGATTCTCTACGATCTATATACGTACATACACCCCACTAACTCCAGAAATACACAAAAAATACTCCCAAATACAAAAACCCACTCTTTCTCTCTCCTCTCTTCCCTCCCACTCACTCTATAAAATCCACCCTCCACCCCCGGTTTTGGAGGTGAACGATTCTCACACGCCAGCTCCAAAATCCTCCAGAAATTCGATCATCTCTCTCTCTCTCTACAAAACCACTCTTCCAACTATCAAAACCACTTGCAAAACCACTTTTAAAATCCAGAATTCATCCCTTGACCATCATCCAACCATATACATTGTCGAATTCGTCCATAATACAAACTAAAGCATCCACAATCATTCATCCCCAAGCCCAGAATCAAGTCCAAACTTCAAGTATTTCCGAAAGGTAGTCGAAATGTGAAAAACCTCACTGTTTTGGTTCATCTGAGGGGGACCAGTGAGTTCAAACAAGTTTCTTGTACTTGGCTTGAACTCACAGAGGTCTAAACATTGTTCAAAAACCTTTTTCAAAACTGCAGTTGTAACAGGGGTTGAGCGCTCAAGCCTTATGCCTTGAGCGCTCAAGCCTTATGCCTTGAGCGCTCAAGCCTTATGCCTTGAGCGCTCAAGCCCAGTTCTGAACAATTTTTGTTTTGCAAACTTCTGAGCTTTCTTTTGGCTTTGATCATTGTTTAAAGGTTATCTATGTTTATGTGATTCTCAAAACAGCCTATCTTTATTTCTAAAACACATGCATGAACATTAGTTAACTATATTATGATGATCAAAGATCAATGTCTTTATAAAATTCCATGTTAAATGCAAAACAGTGACTGGATCTTCTTTCTCACTCTTGTTCAAAATGCTTAAGGTCCTTAGAATCGTCGATCATCCCTTTTTAAGTCAGAAATCAGAGAGCCAGTTTATGGCTTGAGCGCTCAAGGTCATTAACCTGAGCGCTCAAGCTGTTCTCGGGCATTTTTGTTGATCATGTGCTGTTTCGATGATGGACCACGGTCTGGCATGCTAATAGTGTGTATGTGTTGTTATCATAAGTGTTTATAATCTGGATTTCTCTTTTACTTCTCCATTCAAAAGCCCTTTTCTTGCAAATCTTTGGGGATTCTTCTCTTTTCCCATTCTTTTAAGGATCAATCCGTTTACTTTGTCTGATTTCCTTGAAAAAAAAAAAGTTTGATCAACGTTGATCCTGTAAAGAATGAGAAGAGAAGCTGTTAAAAGAGATTAAAATCACAGAAGCCTGGAACTGGATTGAGCGCTCAAGCCATGGGCCTTGAGCGCTCAAGCTAGTTTGAAGGGTTTGAGCGCTCAAGCCTCTGTCTTTGAGCGCTCAACCCCTATTCTGGAATCTAGTTTTGTAAAATAGTTTGTTGGGCCTCAATGTTTGTACTTTCTGGGTTTGTTGTATACTTTCTGTAATTTCACATTTCTTTGTAAATATTTGTAAGAATTCCATTTATCATAATTATCATCATTCACGTAGATCATGTGCACAAGCATCCACTTTAAATTTATGTTTTCTCGTTGTTTACGTGATTCCCATCCCCGTTTCCCTATGTTGTGAATAAATCGAATTTCGAATATTCTTTAAAATCCCACGAAACATTTAGTAGAGACCGGTTCATGGACCGGGCGAGAGGGGTGCCGTAAAATCCTTCCCCTTTCGTAACCAAACCCCCGAATCCGAGAAATCTTTGGTTTTTATCAAGATCAGTGAAACCCTTTTCAAATGGGTAAATGAGTCATCTTTTTATCGGTTTCTCGGGTTCGGACCTAAAATCCGGGTGGCGACTCAAACAATCAATCTTTTCGGGTGCGAATCGCACCGAATCCCTGTGGGCCGTCCACAGTGACCATAGTTGAGGAGGTTCAGCTGGCTCTGAGGCGCAGACAGCCTTTTGTCCTGGAGACTTACGGTCCTCCTGTTCACTTTTTTATACCTGTGGGGTGTGAGGTGTACAAGCCACGGTTGCCGCTTTACCCTGAGTCGCTGATCTTACGCGACCCGTCGACACACACTTCTAGCAGACCTCTGGTGAGTGCTTTTCATTCATGCTTTTCTTTTTGAATTGCTTTCGTTATCACATATCCTTTGTTGCTTTACTGACTGAACTTGCGCAATGTTCTTGAAACAGGTGGACCGTTCTCTTCTTGGATATGGCGGGCCGTCTGATTGCTTGGCTCAGTACAGGAGGTTGCCCCCGAGCGTGAGAGAGTTGGTGGATGCAGCTGGTTTCACTGTTTTTATTAGTACTTTGCTGCCTACCCGGACGGACCGGAAGTTGCTGAGGGCTCTGATGGAGCATTGGTGGGACACCACCAATAGCTTTCACTTTCGGTTCGAAGAGATGACGATCACCTCTTTGGACTTTGCTGCGACTACAGGGTTGAGAGTTGGCGGCGAGCCGATACCCTTCGACTCTGGTTTATACTTGGACAGGGCGGCTGTGCACCACTTTCTGGGGAGGGAGGTTGGAGATGAGGTGATGGTGAAATGTGATCACTTGCCGGCGATATGGGATCACGAGCCGGGGTCTCCTGCTGAGGCTGCACAGATGGCGAGAGCCTATTTGCTGTTCTTGTTTGGCACTGCGCTATTTCCGAATAGGCAGAACTCGGTGCACTTGAGTTGGTTACCTGCTTTGGTAGACTTGAGGACGGCTGGCCGTTTTGACTGGGGTGGCGCTGCTTTGGGCACCCTTTACTGTTTCCTTGGCTCAGTGGTTCGCGGAGCGGCGAACACTCTCGGTGGTTACTGGAGGGTCCTGGAGGTATGCCAAGTCATTTCTTCCTGTTTTAGATACTCCATGCACTGTTGTTTTTATTCCTGTTACTGACAAGTTTCCTTGAACAATGCAGGTATGGGCTTATGAGGTGTTTGGAGTGCCGGCCCCAGAGAACTCTCATGCAGACAAACGCGTGCTTCCGCGGACAGCGAAGTGGACCAAGGAGCATGTCGGGAAAGGTGGGAAGAAAGGGCAGCTGAGGTTCTTTCGTGTCTTCTTGGACCAGTCCTGGGGTGAGACGGTATGATACCAAACTCTCTGACTTCTTTGCAAACATTTTGATTCCATTGTTGACTTTGAAAGTAACCCATGGTTCCCTGCAGGTGAACTGGGATGCGTGGGGCAGGTTGAGTGCTCCTTACTTGACTCGGAGCAGGGCGGTGACGCGAGGGCGTGTGTTGTTGGAGTCTCCATATGGGTGGCAGTGGTACTTGGGTGAGAGGGTGACGCGCCAGTCCTTGGGCTTAGACCACTTCAGAGTGCCGGGTCCTCTTCCACCGCTTGTTCAGAGGACGCAGGAGTATACCTTGGCTGAGGTAGAGGCGTTCACGGTGCTAGACACAGAGTTGGTTTTCAGCCCCTCAGAGGACTATGACGGCTACGTGGTGAGTAGCTTGGCTTACAGTCTGGATATGGAGACCCGTTTAGCTGCCCCTGCACCTGTGGATGGCCCAATACTGCCTGTTCTGAGGAGAGAGATTGACGTGATGTTGCCGAACGGGAGTATGGGGTATGTGGTGGTTCCTGAGGTCACTCCACCAGTTACCCTTACTGCGACAGAGGTAATCCTGAAATTTGAAAACAAGAAATAATTAAACTTCATGTTTTATTCAAGCATTTTATTCATGTTACCTGCTAACGCTTTTGATTTTGTCTGCAGATCCCAGCGGACTGGGCTGCGTCTGCTGTTCAGCTAGTGCGAGACCTGGAGGCTTTGGTTCGCAGTCTTACGATTGGTGGGACTCCAGAGGTGCACCCGAGAGTAGAGCCGGGCGTTGTCCCCCATGCTGGTGGAGATGACGACGACGGGGATGATAGAGCTGGTGGTAGCTGTGGCGGTAGAGCTGGCCGGGGAGGTGGCAGAGGTACTGGAGGTGGTCGCGGTGCAGGAGGCGGCCGTGGTGACAGAGCAGGGGGTCGCCGCAGAGGCCGGGGTGCTGGAGGTAGCAGTAGTGGTCGCGGTACTGGCAGTGACCGCGGGACTGGAGGCAGTGAGTCGGGTGGACGTCGTAGGTCTCGACGCACCCGTAGAGCTTTTCCCGTTAGTGAGACGGACCAGGTATCCTTTGTGCTTTGTTCTTTGAAATTTTGAATGCTTTGACTGCTTTATTAATGAATTTTCCTTTTCTGTGCAGGACGTACTTCCCTCTGCACCACCTCGCAGGAGGCCTTTGATGAAGAATGCCGGTGGAGGTCCGTCTACAGTTCCCTTGGTGATTCCAGCGTCTGGCAGAGTGCCGCGTTCCTCTGTTGAGGGAGAGGGTGTCCCTGAGAGTTCCGCTCGTTGAGAGCAGTGGCTTCTCCGGGAGGGAGATGCAGAGAGCAGTGATGGTGATGGTAGCAGCAGCGAGGGCACACCCGAGGAGGATCCACTTCTGACACTTGGTCGTCGCCTGCCTACGAAGAGGCGACGTAGCGGTTTTTAGGACGAGCCTGCGTGCTCAGTTTAGATTTGGGCGCCTGTTTGCCCCACTTTTCTCTTTTTCATGGATACGGCCTGCGAGCCGTGGTAGCTTTTGATGCTGGGCCAGTTTGCCCCAGATAGATGTACATTTATGCTCATGATATGGATGCCATTTAGTTCTTATATAGATTGCGCATATTTGTTATGCTTTAAATGATTCACACTGACGCATTTTTGAAAGAAAAGTCAAGTTTTGCACAGGATTGCTTTGTGAGTGACTGAATGTTGATAATATGCTATATATATGCCCCTGAGAAAAATAAAAATATGTAAGTTCGGATTGGAAAAGGAATGAAGAAACATGTATTTACAAACTGACTCAATGAACTTGAAACCTTGCACGAGAACTTGAGCGTCATAATGCGGCCCATTGTGCCTGAAACTCTGAATTTACATGACGTTTGCCAGATGATACTTCTAATAAATGCTTGTCCTGACTTGCACAAATGAATGGAATAGGAATATCGACACTTGGACATATTTTGACCTGCCGGCGCCCCTCGCTTGGATGATGCCGGGCAATTTTGGGCCTGGACATCCCGGGACCTCAAAGTTTTCCGTGAAATCCACCAAATAATTCCATAACGTCCTTGCGAATGTTTGGCGTGGCTTGCTTGAGCCGTTGATGCTAGAAGAGTAATGCGACACATTTCGGTTTGCCTGTTTTGGCGTCTCTGAGCCTTCGGGGTACCCGTCCATGCCAGTGTGGCTCAAAATTCAAATTGATTTTTCCCACAGCTTTGAAATATTCATTACCACTTGTATGAATAGGGAAAGTGCCCAAAATATACCCAAAACAACTTCTGGTGGCCCGAGCCAAAATGTGGTCATGGGAGCCACAGGGTTAGCCGTACGGCTTACTGAGATAGGCCGTACGGCCTAACCGAATGAGCCGCACGGCTCACTTGAGAAACTGCCAAAATTTTTAGTTTTGTTGCAGTCCTCTGGGTTCCTGCATGCCTTCCCATCGTCATCTGAGGGTTCTGTATCACCTGGCCTTGCTTTCTTCGAGGTTCTTTCAAGCTCTTTGAGAGGATTTTCCACGCTCTTCAATGTTGGCACGCTTTACGAGGCAGCAAATTCAAAAGTTTTCCTACCATAAATGACCTTCCTTCACAGCTTCTCTGAAAACCCAAAACTTCTTGTTCTTTTGCGTCTCTCACTTAGCCATGAGTTTCTCAACTTTGGTTCGGCCTTGGCTCGATGAACTTGACGGCATCGGATGGCTTAACTTTCAGGGTCACCGGTTGACTTCGCTGCGCCGTATCCGGGATGTATCAATCCGTCCTGAGCTATTGCATGCTGCGGTGCATGTGTTTCGTTTTGGCCTTCACGAGTTATGCCCCACTGTGGAGGAGTTCCATGCATACCTTGGTGGGTTTAACCTGGAGATGCCGGTCACACCTCTGCACGGGGTAAACTTTGCCAATGTGCTATCTGCCAAGCTCGGGATAAGTAATAAAGCGGCGAAGTCCATGCTCCAAGGAGGCTTTATCAACACTCCGCGGATCATAGCTCAATTTCGTCCGGAAGGTTTTGCACTGTGTCTTTGCTTGCTTGCTGCTTTCTTGTTTGTCCAGTCTGACGGGCAGGCGAGTTCATCATTGGTTGGTGTTGCCATGCAAATTGAGGAGCGTAAAGATGTGGCTCCAATGGTCTTGGCGGAGACTTTGATGGGACTGGACAGAGTTCATGCCGGGGATACAAATGTTTTTGAAGGTAGTGCTTTGCTCCTACAGGTAGGTTTCTCACTCAGCTCTCCTTTTTCCGGTTTTTCCCACATTCTCATTTTACCTCAACGCTCGGGTTTAGGTTGTCTAAGGCTACTTACTTGTTTTCTCTCTGATACAGATATGGCTATGTGACAAAGCCAATTTGTTGGAACCCGTACCACGGCGGCGGATTCATGAAACGCAGGGATTCGTTCAGAGGGATTTTCTGGAAGTTTCTGATGATGTGCATGGCTGGTTCAGGGTGCTTTCCCGGCTTACAGAAGAGATAATTGCTTGGCGCTTGGCTTGGCTTGACAGCCCTGCTATGACTGTGAGCAACATGGGACGTCAGCGGGTGATTCTGGCTGGTTTATCTTGCTGGACCTTCTACATTCCAAACCGTATACTCCGCCAGCTTGGCGTTCGTCAGAAAATACCGCCGTCAGAGAACTTTGTCATGCCGAACCACAACTTTGCCACCTTCAGAGCTTATCAGGACACTTGGAGGGAGCGTGTAACCATTCCAAGAGATCAGTATCCAAGTGTCAATCTCTCAGAGCGCTATGTGAGATGGTTAATAAGAGACATGGAAACAAGAGAATATGGAAGCCAAAGTTGACTTTTGAACTCGATCTTAATGTGCCTGAAATAAATTGCTTAGACCCACGAGATGTTTCGTGTGAGGTCATGCTTTGTTGTTTGCTTTGTGTTTTGAAAGTTTCATGCTCAGCCATGTAATCCAAGAAGTTTATTTGAATAAAAATGATTTATGAGAGTTGCATTTAGATTTACACGAGACGGCTAGATATCAACTCAAAGAGACATTTTGAAAGATGGCGACCGGTCCTCAAGGCGAGGATGCCTACGTATACTTTTTACAGGAATCAGGTCATGATGTAGTTCGAAAGTACAAGTTTGGCTAGGGTTCACTCGAGTATTGACGCTCTCCTTTTGCGCTCTTAATTTTGCCTAGTACCGCCCTTTCGGGTTTTCGGTCTAGCGAGCTTGTTTGATTGTTTTGCCTTTATTTTTGCCTAAATCGCCCGATGTGGGTTTTCGACTTAGCAGGCTAACTCTAAATTTTGCCTGGCACTGCCCGCCCTTGCGGTTTTCAGTCCAGCGAGCTTCTCTCAGGGGTAATATCTCTTGAGTTGATCCATGTTAACCAAAGTAGAGAATTCGTTGCCGTCGAGATCGATGAGTTGTGTCGCGCCTCCAGACAAGATTTTCCTGATGATGTATGGACCTGCCCATTTTGGCCGGAACTTCCCGCGAGGATCAAAGACTGGAGCCCGAATCTCCTTTAAAACCATGTCACCTTCTTGCAAATCCCTGGATTTCACTTTCTTGTTGAATGCCCGTGCGATTCTGCGCTGATAACCCTGAACGTGATACAAAGCCTTGAGTCGTCTTTCATCAAATAACATAAGCTCTTCAAATCTCGAGCTTTGCCATTCTGCTTCGCTGATCTTTGATTCAACCATGACTCTCAAGGATGGTACTTCCAGCTCAATTGGGAGAACGGCCTCCATGCCATATACCAAAGAATAAGGTGTTGCCCCTGTTGGAGTACGAATGGACGTCCTGTATCCCCATAATGCTAACGGCAGTTGTTCGTGCCAATCCCTTGCTGACTGAGTGGACTTTTCCAGTATTGTCTTGAGGGTTTTATTTGCTGCTTCCACGGCTCCATTGGTTTGTGGCCGATAGACAGTTGACTTGTGAACCTGGATCCCAAAATCTTCGAGGGTTTCTGCGGCTCTTCCTTTGAAATGAACCCCATTGTCTGACACAAAAGCCTGAGGGACACCATATCGATAGATGATGTTCTGCTTGATGAAGTGGGAGACTTGAACTGCTGTCAAAGTTGCATATGAAGCGGCTTCGACCCATTTGGTAAAGTAATCGATTGCTACCAAGATGAACTTGTGCCCGTTAGACGCAGCTGGAGTAATTCTGCCAATGACATCGATGCCCCAGGTAGAGAATGGCCACGGTGAAGTCATGGAGTGCAATTCTGACGGTGGTATATGCATGAGATTGGCGTGAATCTGGCACTTGTGACACTGTCTTACGTACTGGACGCACTCAGTTTCCATGGTTGACCAGTAATACCCTTGATGGAGTATCTTCTTTGCAAGCATTATCCCATTCATGTGAGGACCGCAAGACTCCTTCGTGAATTTCTTCCATGATCATGGTGGCTTCTGTACCATGCACACACAACTTATGCACTCCGCAATGCGACCGCCGGTATAGCTTCCCTCCGCAAATGATGTATTGAGAGGCTAATCTCCGGAGAGCAATCTGATCCTTCTTTTCAGTTCCTGCTGGATACTCCCTTTTTTCGATGAAGTTCCAAATGTCGTGATACCATGGCAGACCGTCGTCAAGCTCATTGACAACCATGACATATTTGAAAACAGGCTTGTCCCTCTGCTCAATTGTGATTGGTCTTAGCTTAATTCCATCTGGTATTTCCACCATTGAGGCCAAAGTAGCTAGAGCATCTGCAAATCGATTCTTCAACCTTGGCACATGAGTGAAGGTGACCATCTGAAATCGTGGGATTAGATCTTCGAGATCTTGGTGGTAAGGCTTAAGCTTGTATTCTTTCACCTTCCACTCCCCGTTGGCTTGCGACACCACCAAATTGGAATCTCCGACTACCTCCAGTCTCTTGACCCCGATTTCTAAGGCAGCTTCCATTCCTACTATGCACGCTTCATACTCCGCTTGATTGTTGGTGACTTCAAAATTCAACTTGAAAGCAAGAGGGATGTGTGACCCTTCTGGTGAGACCAGCAATACTCCGATTCCGAATCCTTTCTGATTGGCTGCCCCATCAAAATACATCATCCAGACGTCGTTGGTTGTTGTCATTACATTCTCGTCAGGAAATTCGAACTCTACATCCTTTGGCCCTTCCACAGGATGGTCTGCTAGGAATTCTGCAACTGCTTTCCCTTTTACTGACTTCCGAGTGATGTACTTGATATCGAATTCTGCCAGCATTAATAACCACCGTGCCAGTTTGCCTGTCAGCGCTGGCTTTTCGAACAGATACTTGAGTGGATCCATTCGCGAAATTAGCTTCACGGAATAAGCTAACATGTAGTGTCTCAAGTTCTTGGAAGCCCAGATTAAAGCCCAACAGACTTTCTCCAGTGACGTGTATCGTTCTTCACACCCCATCATTTTCTTGCTGATGTAGTAAACAGCTTTCTCACTTCCTCTTTCTCCTTCTTGCGCCAACATGCATCCCATAGCCGAAGATGTGACAGATAAGTATAGAATGAGAGGTTGCCCTGGCATGGGTGGCGTTAATACTGGGGGGTTCTGGAGATACTTCTTGATGGTCTCGAAAGCTTGCTGACACTTATCGTCCCACTTGAATGACACACCTTTCTTGAGTAAACGAAACATCGGCTCGCAAGTAGAGGTTAACTTGGCGATGAATCTGCTGATAAACTGGATTTTTCCAAGAAAGCTCCGTATTTCTTTCTCTGTTCGAGGTGGCTCCATTTCCAGGATGGCTTTGATTTTTGACGGATCCACCTCAATCCCTCGTGTGGTGATCATGAATCCGAGCATTTTTCCCGCTGTGACTCCGAATGTACATTTCTCTGGATTGAGGCGCAACCTGTATTTGCGGATTCTTTCGAAGAATTTCCTGAGGGCAGGCAGATGCCCTTCTCTTTCCTTGGCTTTGATGATCATGTCATCCACGTACACTTCTACTTCCTTGTGGATCATGTCATGTAACAACGTTGTGGCAGCTCTCTGGTAGGTAGATCCTGCGTTCTTCAGCCCGAATGGCATAACCCTGTAGCAGTAGGTGCCCCACTCTGTGGTAAAGGTAGTCTTTTCACGATCTTCGGGAGCCATGAGAATCTGATTGTAACCCGAGAATCCATCCATGAATGATAGCAACGCGTGCCCTGCGGTGTTATCTACCAACACGTCTATGTGTGGCAGAGGAAAATCATCTTTCGGGCTTGCTTTGTTCAAATCCCTGAAGTCTACACAGATCCTGATCTTCCCATTCTTTTTAGGAACAGGCACAATATTCGCGACCCATTGAGGGTATTCAGTGACTATTAGGAATCCTGCGTCTATCTGTCTCTGAACTTCCTTCTTGATTTCCATCACCCAATCTGGTCTCATTTTTCTCAGTTTCTGCTTGACAGGCTTTGCATCAGAGTACAAAGGGATTCGATGCTCCACTATCTCAGGGTCGATACCGGGCATATCTGCGTGTGACCATGCAAAAACATCTTCGAATTCTTCCAGGAGATCCGAGTGAGCTTTAAATTCTTCTGGAGACAGTCCGGAACCGATTTGAACCATGCGCAGATTACTCTCATCTCTCAAATTTATAGAAACAACTTCTTCTTTTATAGGCTGAGCATGCCTTTCATCTTCCCTTTCGATTAGAGATCGGAGTTCTTTTGGAATTTCTTCCTCAAACTCGATCCCCTCATCATCGGGGTCGACACAACTTATTTCGGACACAGCAAGATAAGCAAAGTCGATTTCATTTATTTCAAAGGAGGGGGCCCCAGGGGCATGATACATGAGAGTGGACTCAAATTCGAAAGAGAAGTGATGACGCGGAGTGATAACAGATTCAAGCTCCGACTCAAAACCTGACTCAATGCTAGATGCAGTGCTAGACTCAGACTTAGTTCCAAAATCAGTGCCAGTGTAAATGATTCTAGGTACAAAAGTGCAATTTTTATAAGTTCCATTGGCATCCACAATGAGCGTGGTAACATCTTCCATAGCTTCCTATCCCAGCATCATCAGCTCCATATCCTCAACATGCTTTAAATCAACAAGCGTTGCAGCAGGCTCGCCCTCACTCATACCTAGTGGACTTTCTTCCCCAAACAGCGATAAAAGATTCCCTGAGTCAAGAACTTTGATCCAGTCATCATGAAGCATTTTAGCTGGCTCCTCCCATTCTTCTGTTTCATCCTCGCTACTCCAGGTGTTGTCAGAAAAGATTTCAAATCCTGGCAGCTTGGTTCTTGTTTCCATATTCCAGAATGGCTCTGGGTCCCCTCGATAAACAGCCTCTGAAGCTTTTGTGAAGTGGATGGGCCCCTTCTTGGCACAAGCTTGTATTTTGCTGCCCTGACCAGATTCATAACCGTGCCCAAAACGGTGGTTGTTTGTTAGAAATTTGGGGAATTCTGCTACCCCTTGATTGTTGCGACCAAGCCCCAAGCCGGGTAAATAATCCATTCTTAGCATCATATCCAAAGCCGTTGATCTTATTGAAAAATCCTCATCCATCTTGATAGTGAATACGCCGTTGGAAGTGTCAAAAGAAAAACCTCCCAGAGCGATGTCCTCTTCTCCGTGAGCTATCTCAAGCAAGGGAGCATTGTCGGGGACATGCGGGCGAATTCCAGAATCTCCATAGATGGTTAAAGTTCCCGTGGCCAGCCCAAGCTGAACTTTTTGATGTAAGGAGGAAGGTACAGCCATGATGTCTGATCGGTGGAGCCACGGCCTGCCTAGCAACAAGTTGAATGACGAGGGGATGTCGAGTACATGAAATTCAACACTGGTCTCAAAATCTTCAATCATTATTTCCATCTGAATGGTTCCAATTACGTCCCGTCGAGTGTTATCATAGGCACGTACCCCAAGATTTGACGGCTGGAAATCCTTGTTCTTAAAACCCAAACAGTAAGTTGTACGCAGGGGACAGACGTTCAAGGCAGACCCGTTATCCAATAGCACAATTGGGACCCACTTTTCTTTGCATTTCAGAGTAATGTGCAATGGCTTGGTGGCAGATCCTTTTCAGTGAAAACCACAACATGTTTTGCATGAGTTGGTGTAAGCAGTGCTACCATTGTTTCAGGAGGAGTATCTGGTGGTACCTCCATGTTTGATAGAACTTTGATCAGTTTCTGACGATGCTATCGAGATGAGGAGAGTAACCCCCAAATAGACACTGAGGCTGGAGTTCTTTCGAGCTGTTTCTTAATTGGATCACTTGTTACCGGAGGATTCTTTGGGAGTGGCCTAGCAGCTGGATTCTGTTGGATAATACCTTCTGGATGGTCAGGAATGGTGTCCTCGAGAATGGGATCATCCCAAATAAAATCCCCCATTGTGGCATGGTTGGAGGAATTTCCTCCTTGGAGGTGAGCTGGTTGATAGATTCGACCACTTCTGGTTATTCTGTTGACCGTTTCTTCCCATAACTCCTGATTTTCACCCCAGAAATTCATGTATTCTTCATTGACCTTTCGTTTGCCAGCCTTGATAGCTTCCCTTTTCTGCATTGTCTCTTGGTCCTCGGCCCAGAAATTCATCAGATCGTTTCTGGCCCTTTGTTCCTTGATTTTCATTGCTTCCATTTCTGCCTTGAGGTTATCTACTCCGGAGTTCTGCCAAAAGGAAGGGTCCAACATGGCCTTGTTGGCAGTCCACACCTCATCGTTGCTTACTCGGATATCGACTACTGCTTCTTCATCCCAGATGGTAGCCAGAGGGTCATCGACCAGTACCGATACATTGGATGACAGCGGGAATGGCGCTGATGGCTGTGGTAAAGACCCATCACTAATGTAGGCTTGTGGGAACCAATCTTGGTTTCCGAAGGCGGCTTCTATGACAGAACGACCTTCCTCTCTGAAGCGTGCAAGCGGCGAGATACTGTCTGTTAGATGCCTATTTGGCCTCAGCATTTCTTCTAAAGGATTTGGACCCCTTTCTTCTTTGCTTTGCTTGGTAACATTGACCTGATAAATATGGGAACTTTCTGGAATGTGAACAGTGGGCTTCTCCAGGAATTCGGGGATGATGAATTGGCTTGGGTCCCCAGAGATTAGCAAAGAACCAAACAATGCTTGACGGGATTCTTCCCAATCTTGATCGCTCATGGACCATTCTTCTTCCTCCACAACGTCACTCCATCTCGGATTTTGCATTGTACTAGCGTGTGAAAGGAAATGAACCCCAAGGTCTTCTGGCAGGGAGACAGTGGGGTTTGGTTCGGTGGTTGTGATGATATATAGGCTTGGGTCAAATGTAGTGGAGGTAAGGTCTTTTGTAGTGGGGATGAGGGATATTTGGCTGACTTGGGTGTTTTGCTTGTGGTTTGGTAAAGGGTTAGAAATGGTGTTGGGCTTTTGATCGGGAAGTGGGATGGTTCCATCGTCCACAAGATCTTGGATTTTGTGTTTGAGACGCATGCAATTGTTGGCGTGATGGCCGGGCATCTGGTGGTAGGCACAGTAGGCATTTGGATTGTGGTTTGGGGAGAGTTCTTTGGGTAGTTCTCGAGGTTCGAGAGGCTGGATGGCTTTTCGGTCGAGGAGTTTTTTGTATACGGTGACAAGGGGAAAAGGGAGTGGGTGAAATTCTCTCCTTGATGGGGGAGTTGTTTGCTGGAATCGTGACTGGGTTGCGATCTGGTTGACAGGTTCGGTTTTGACTGGTTTGGGGTTGGAAGAGCTGGGTTGGTTTTGACTGTAGTTGTTGGGTCCAAATAAGGTGTTGCTGTTGCCAGAGTAAATTCGTCTTGGTTTAGGGGTAGGTTCACCTTTCTCAAATATGCCGCTTCGGAGAGCATCTTCAACTGCCAGGCCGGCTTCATTGAAAGTCTTGAAGTCAGCGGTGGTTTGAAAGACCACCAAGTGCTTAGCAAAATCCGGTTCTAGATTCCTCGTGATAATTCTCATATGTTCCTTTTCTGAAGGCCGTTCCATCATTTGAGAGGCTTTCCCTCTCCATCTCTTAACAAAGTCAGCAAAGGACTCATTCTTCCCTATCTTGGTTGATTCCAGTTCCCGCACAGTCATCTCAAGCTGAATGTTGTAATTGTATTGGGCGACAAAGGCTGCCCCAATATCTTCCCATGTCTTTTTCTTGGAGATGTCCAGATTTAGAAACTAGCGGAGTGCAGGCCCAATCAGGGTTTGCTGGAACATTTGGGCCATTGCATCCTTCCCAACGTCATACATGGACAGAGTACCCACATATGTTTGCAGATGAGCTTTCGGGTCACCACTGCCATCAAACTTGTCCCAATCCATTGGTTTGAATTTGTCGGGGAGCTTTGCATCTGGAAAAAGGCATAACTTCTCCATGTCGATTCCTGTAGCTGCTGCTATTTTCTCCTGCTTCTGTACGGACTCCTCAAGTTTGGCTAACTTGGTTAATACCGACTCCATATTTTGGCTGCCTGATGCTCCTGGGAGTTGAGAAGTTAATTTCTGAATCATGAGCATCATTTGGGCCATCTGCTTGGCGCTGTTGGTTTTCTGTTCCTCTAAAGCATCCTTGAGAAGCTGAATTTCATCTGTTTCCTCTGCCATAACTGAACTCCCGGTTGACTGTTCTGTTCCTGACTCAGTTCGAACCAATCGCTGTTCGGGGATTCGAGTCCAATCCGGTATGAGGTTTTTCTTCTTTTTTCCAATGGTTAGTACTGATGATATGCACAAACAGAACTCAGGGATGCAATGTGCAGTGTATGTGCAAAAATGGAAAAGAATATATGTGCAAGAAAATGATGCATAAAATGATGCATGATGCATGAAAGGATTGCCCCAATTTCATTCTTATTATGTTGGATATATTCAAATTCCCCTGATTTATGAAAACAACGGCCGGACCGGAGGTTGCCTACGTATCCCCATGGAGAGGAATCAGGCCGTGACGTAGTTCAGGACTACAAATTTGGCTCTTTTTCTCAAAAGGTCTTTTTCATTAAAGTCATGGAATTTTTACAAACTGACGCGATGACTTGACTCGACAACTGACTCAATAATCAAATTGCAACAGACTCAATAATTTAAAGGTGCTAAGAATCACAAGCTGGCTTGATTCTTCAAAAGAAGCCCTGCTGGCTGGATTAAGTCAGCGGATATTCACATCCGGCGACAAACTCGATAATTAAACGGCAACAGACTCGATAACGAACAGCAACAGACTCGATAACAGACAAGAGTCGCATGCTAACTTGACTCTTCAAAAAGAAACCCTTGTTGGCTTGATTTGATCACTGAACGATCACTTCTGGCTCTGAAAGCCGTTCTTAAGAGGAGGGCTGATTAGGAGACGTCGGCCCCGTGGAGGGTCCTGTTTCGTCAGCCTTTCCTTTACCCTTGGGGTCTTCGTTCTTCTCTTGTTTGTACTGATTTTTAAGCTGTTGTGGGGTCATGCCATAATTATTGAGGACGCAGTCTGCAAAGCAGACATCACATTCACAATCATCCCAATACTTATGGCCTGTGACTGGGTCTTCTAAGTAGTAGACGGGCTGGCCATTGGCTTCAAAGTACTTCACGGGTGGCATGGTTGCGAATTCCCCGTCATCTTGTTCCATCATCAAGGTGATTTTCTCTGGCATCGGTTCTGGCTCTTCTGGAAAGCAAAATTTCCATCCTTCGTTTGCATCCCATTGGAGAGACACGCCCGGCAAGTTAGCTTCAGCCAACAGACTGAGTTTTTCATCAAGGTCCTCCCCCATGTGGTCTTCTATGTTGAGCTTTCCTGGCTGAGGCTCCTCTGGCTTGCATGGGGATTGCTCTGGCTGGACTTCTTCGATTATCCATACGGGCGCCCCTTGGTGGGTGGTGAGGGTAGACTTGAATCGCTTGTATGGTGCTCCCGACATGATGACTCTACCACATAGGAAATGCGTATTTCATTTTGGGAAAGAGAGCCAATTGTAGGATTTTTTTTTTTTGAATTTTTCTTTGTTTTTTATTTTCTTTTTTTTTTTGAAGAGAGGAATCCTCGTCTATCCAACACGATGCGCGATTGTCGGGGCAATCCTTAGGAATGTGAACACGATGTAATGATCTTAAGGTTACGCTACCCTAAGTATGCATGCAGGATGGAAATAGTATGTACATGGAATGATATATACAAAGATGGATGAACGATTGACGGGCAAACAGAACGTACAGATAACGGATAAACAGATAACAGACAAACAGGATATAACAGATAACAGGTAAACAGGATATAACCGATAGTCCTACCCTGCGGGTCCCTGTCCTAAGTTGGAAAGTACTATGTTTGACTATATGCAAAGGCTGGGTTTTGGTTAAAGGGGGTTACCTAGACTAGAGCCAATATTTGCCTCCCAGTGCCAAGTGTACTGCATGGCAAAGGTCGAACGGCAGGCTGGCTCATCATTGTCCGGGGTTGCCGAGAATCTTGGGATGTCCTAACACCGGCAAGCCGGGTAGGGTAACCAAGACGCAGCGGCGAGGCTAGTAACCATGCACGTGCAATGCAAAAGTTTTAACAATAAAACTATTTTCAAAATCCCACAAATATTTTTCAAATTTGGCTCACCAATAAATTAATTTTTATTTTGAAATTTTACTCAAGCGAACAACCGGGAAAGCTCCAGTCCGGATTGGTCGGGCGTAGCCCTGTTACTGCACCATTCCTTTCTCGATCACGCGGGGCGTGTTCGTTTTTGTCAAGCTTTCGGGGGTTGTTTTACAAGTGTAAAATATCAAAATAAGAATTAATTCAAAAACCTCCCCAGCAGAGTCGCCATTTTGTGGACGGTGAGATCCACGCGCGGGCGAGTTTCGAGGAAAAAATAGGAAATGTGAGTCGCCACCCTGGATTTATTTGGAAAATGATTTTGGTACCCGAGAAACCGTTGAAAATAATTGATGACTCCTGTGCCATTTTTAGAAAAGATTTGATCTGCGAAACGATTCTTGGATTCGGAAGCCAGGTTACGAACGGGGAAGGTTTTATTGAAAAGCATCCCGCTCGCCCGGGAAATTCCCGGTCTTTACTAAATTTTTGTGGGATTTTGGAAAATACTTTATTGAAAATCTTGACGAATAAATGGATAAACAGCGAGAAATAATGATAGAACCATAACGGAAATAAAATTAAATAAAAGGACTTAATAATAATAAAAGAAAAGTAAAAGGAGTGAACATGTAATAAAGAAGATGCAGGAAATCAGAAAACAAAGTACGAACAGGGGGTAAACAGGGGAAAAATTTATGTCGCACAGGTGAGCCGTACGGTTTACCCAATTTGGCCGTACGGTTCACATAAGTGAGCCGCACGGCTTACCCCTTGACAAATTTTCCAAAATTTTGATTTTCGGGTAGAAACTTGTTTTTGCTTTTAAAACTTGATTTTTGTGAAAAATTCAACCATCCGAGCCTAGAAATGACTATTAGAGTCATCCTAGACCCGGGGGTCTCCTCAATGAACCAAGGTTTCGAACCCGGCTTGAGAAATACGGTTCGTACCTTTGCAGAAACCTTTGAACAACAGAGGACTTCGAACTTTTTGAATGTGAAGTTTGGACGAAGGATTTTCGGATGGGTTGTGGGTTACTGGACTTGTAAGTAGGAGGGTAGAGGACGTATTGTAGTTTTGATGAAGATTTCAGATGGTTTTTCTTCGAACGGAAAGTGATCGGAGAATTTTGGCGGCGTATCGGAGTGGTACGGAATTTTCTGTGTGTGAAAAATGGGAGCGGAGGAGGCATTTTATAGGCAAAAAAACGAATAAAAATCGGCATAAAATCCTTCTGCAATGATGAGATGCTTCTGTAATAAATTTTCGAATATTATCTGACACATAGCCGCACGGCTAACCTGGTTCAACCGTACGGCTCAGGTAAGTAAACCGTACGGTTTGATTATTGAGTGACAAACCGTACGGCTATGAGTGTAAGCCGTACGGCTAAGGCTATTTTTGTCTCGAAATTTCTGAAGTCTGGAATTGTTGTTTCAAGGTATCGCCGCGTGTTTCTTTCATCATTGGGGATGCACGGGAGTAAAAATTGGGGTGTCTACAATCCCCTTGTCAAAAAGGCCAGTCAAATTTCTTGGCCCTGTCAGTCTTATCGATGTCCACCCTCTTGTTAAAAGGCCAATCAAATTCCTTGGCCTTGTCAGTCTTATCGATGTCCACCCTCTTGTCAAAAGGCCGGTCAAATTTCTTGGCCTTGTAAAAATCCACCTCTTTGTCAAGAGGTCAATCATGTCGTCTTAGTCTTATCAATCCTTGACTCGTGGAAACGATTTCAATGCATCAAAAAACCATGTTTGGGTACATGGTCAATTTATCCCCAAAACCATCAGCAGAGCCGAGAAAGAAAATCAGAATTAAGGATCATCATCTGTGGGGGCATGTCAGCATAATGTCATTTCTGGAGGGAAACATACACCCAAATCCAGGACTGGGGCATAGAAGCCTAAAAGTCTAAAACCAATCCAAAACCCAAGTCTTGCCAAGCTCAAACCCAAAACCTTGGCCAAAAGGGAAAGACAGTAAAGCAAAAGAGCCACCCCATTGAGCCTCCTACTTTTTAAAGAAGGAATGTTATCGTTGTTGTTGTCAAGTGTCGATGCACGAGTCACATGCAATCGTCCTGAGGGACAAACTTTTAAATCAATCGTCCTGAGGGACAAACTTTTAAATCAATCGTCCTGCGGGACAACTTTTAAATTAATCGTCCTAAGGGACAACTTTTAAATCAATCGTCCTGAGGGACAAACTTTTAAATCAATCGTCCTAAGGGACAACTTTTAAATCAATCGTCCTGAGGGACAAACTTTTAAATCAATCGTCCTGAGGGACAAACTTTTAAATCAATCGTCCTGAGGGACAGCTTTTAAATCAATCGTCCTGAGAGACAAACTTTTGAATCAATCATCCTGCGAGACAGCTTTTCAATCAAACCGCCCTATGGGACTATATTTCAATTAGTTTTGAGTTAGATCCCTGACCCCGTTGTCTAGAGGGTAGATTAGTTACTGTTGATTTAAGTTCCCTCGCCATGTTGGCCAGGGGATAGATTTCTTGTTGTTGCTTGGTGATAGGTTTCTCAATGTTGTAGCCGCCAAGTTGGTGCACCCTAATCATAGCCGCCCAGCTGGCGCACCCCAATCATTTTAGCCACCTAGCTGGTGCATCAATCATATCAAGTTAGTTCTTTTAATCAGTTGTTCTAAGTATTTGTTGTTGATGAACCGTCGTGTTGCTAAGTCCATCACATAAATGTGTTTGGTTCAGTAGCATATTGATTGCCTCTTTGCTCAGTAAGCAATCACATTTCCTTGATTGTCTCATTGCTCAGTAGACAATAATCTTATCATTGGCCATCTTGTTGCTCAAGGGATAGCCACCGTCAGATTTAGCCTCCCCGTTGGTCAGAAGGTAGCTCCATTTAATCATGTCACGGTATGAGTTGTTTTAGCCACCTAGCTGGTGCATACATTTGAATGAGTAGTTGGTTGTATTCAATTGATTCGTTTATTTGGCGTTTCACGACCCGAGAAGGCTCGTTGATTCGCATGATTTGATTGTTTGGCATTTCACGACTCGGGAAGGCTCGTTGATTTGCATGATTCGTTTGTTTGGTATTTCACGACTCGGGAAGAATCGTGGATTCGCATAATTTCGTTGGTGTTGTTTGACATTTCACGACCCGGGAAGGCTTGTTGATTTGCATGATTTGTTTGTTTGGCGTTTCACGACCCGGGAAGGGTCGTTGATTCGCATAATTTCGTTGGTGTTGTTTGGCATTTCACGACCCGGGAAGGCTCGTTGATTCACATGATTTGATTGTTTGGCGTTTCACGACCCGGGAAGGCTCGTCAATTCGCATGATTTTGTTTGTTTATCGGGCCAGGAAAATCGTTGAACTCTTGTTTGCATATGCTCCAAAGAACTACGCCGGTCTGATCCCTACAATGGCGTACGTAGGCAGCCTGAGTGGCACGACCGTGATTTTCATGTTTTCCTTTGCAGCTTGAGAAAGGCTCAGGGAACAAATCGGGATGTCTCTATCTTAGATGTAACTCGCATCAAGCAATGATGCAGAGTTTCATCCAAGAGGGGCAATTGTAGACACCCCGATTTTGCCCCGAGAAACTTATCAAGCATCCCCAAGGATGAAAATGCTGGATAAGAGCACGCGAGGCTTGATTGTAAACTTGGAAACCCCTCCTAAACCTCTTCAAAATAAACCCAAGCATATACCACCTTCTAGTACATTCAAAACCCTCTTTATTGATATATAATATGTCCCAATCCATTTTGAAATGAGGGAGATGTGCCCGTTTTACCAAAATACTCCCTCCGTCCCTATTTAAGTGATGATGTTACTATTCCAGCTGGATTCGAAAGTTGTTTATAATTTTCAATCTATATTACATAAAATATGCAATATGGATCTTGTTTTATAGAAATCAATGAGTTCTAAAATACAATTTTTTCAAAAGTACATAATATATTATAGATTGAAAGTTATAGACAATTTAAAAATAAAGTCAAAAAGTGAAAGTGGTCATTTAAAAAGGGACGGAGGGAGTAACTTATTTTCCCGACCTTCTGAGGGTAAAATGGTCATATATTTTGATGTACAAATCATCTTGCGTTCAAATAACTTGTCTTAGAAATTATACTTGACAAGCTTTCCAACGCTTCAAACCATGCGCAAAACGGAGTTCGGTAGCACCCGAAGCGGCCCCGCAAAGTTTGGTGTGTTGTGTAGTCTAGGCACCTGGATTCACTATGGGCGCCCGGAATCACCAAATCCAGGCGCCCAGACTCACCAACTCCAGGCGCCTGGAATTACTTCCAGTGAGCAATTTGCAGCTGTTTTCTTTGTGAAACTATGGGCTCCTCATACATTATCCCACGTTTTTCTATACTCAAATCTCCCTCCAACAGATTATCCCTCCACATTTTAAAGTTCAAATTCACATTTCCCTCCCAAAACTCCCTCATTCTCTCTCTATATATACCCCATCCCAATCCATTTCAAAGGGATAAAGTCTCTCCCCTTCCCTTACTATTACCATGCTAAAATTACTCCAGAAATATCACCCACATTCTGTTCCCTCTGTTTCATCCTCCTTTAATCCCAAAAACCCACTTTCTCATCCTTGATTCTACTCATTTCCATCTCCATTGATCAAAACTCTCACCAAAGTGCATACAACCTGCCCATTACAGCTCCAAGAAACTGAAATCCAGCCTACTCAACCATAAAAAATCACCCAAACCAATCGACCAAGTTCACCAATCAAGCTTTTAAGGTAGTTCATCTACCAAATTTGCTCAACAGGGCCCTGAGGGGGACACCACCCAGCCTTACTGGTCTTCAATATCAGTTTGAGGTTAGGGAAGGTTGGAGAAACAACAAAGGAGATCAAATCTCAAAGCACCCGCATTGAGTGTGGGCGCCCATACTGTTCAAGTATGGGCGCCTGGACTTCTTTTCCTCACTTATGTTTTCTGCTTTCTTTGCATTTCTATTTGTTCATTTGAGGCATTTGCATTCACTTATAGCTAGTTAATCACACTCCATGGTTAAAATCTTCATTTCAATGAGTATTTGGGGATGTTTTTGGAAGCAAGATCATGTTAAAAAAGGGTGATTATAGGCCAAAAGGGTGATTATAGGCCAAAAGGGATCTTGTATGTGTCCATTTATTACCCTCAAATCTAATCATTGAAGCTCTAACAAGTATGAGAAGGTTTTCATATCCTCCAAGCACATCATTGGCATCTTTATTGCATCTATAGTTAGTTTCATTTCATCTTTCCTTATCACATGTTCAAACTGTTCTAATCAGTGCATCTCATATGTGGTAAATGGTGTATTTAGTCAAGAGTGCATTTCATTTCATTCCAAGAACATGATTTATAGTGCATAAATCACCTTTTGGATTAGGTTTTGAAGTTCATCTAGTCCGAAACATCATTACACATCATTATGAGCATGTGAAAGCAATTTACAAAGCTTGTGTTTATTGTTTGCTTTAAGGATTGGATTAGAGAAATTTATGCCTGTCATACATTCCAGGCGCCTGCACTGTTAATTTCGAGGTGCCCATAGTCATTCCAGGCGCCTGGATTCCCCTATTCCAGGCGCCCACATCTACTCCAGGTGCCTGGATCTGCCTAGTTCAGGTGCACAGAATGTAATCCGGGTGCAATCGTGCGTTGTTTGCGAATCTGTCTTGAGAGTTTCCAGTGTTGATCTGATGCATTTTGGATTGTTTTGTGTGTCATCAAATCGCTATGCATATATGACACTCAGCACAAGTATCCACATTTCACGCTTTGATTTTCAAGTGCACTTATATACTATTGCATACTTTCATGAATAAAGTCCATTAAAACGACATTTTCAAAATCCCTTAAGCATTGAGTAGAGACCAGTAATCATGCCGGGCGAGAGGGGTGCTTTAAATTCCTTCCCCTTTCGTAACCTAGCTCCCGAACCCGAGAACTCTCAATAAAAGCAGACCAGTAAAACATTTTCTAATCCAAAGGCAAAAGAGTCACTTTTCAAATGGTTTCACGGGTACGGTCCTCAAACCCGGGTGGCGACTCCATTCAATCAATCAAACCGTTTTTCAAAACCGCCATCAATTTCGTGGACATTTCCGTGGGGTGTTCACAATCATATTACTGAAAAGTTACGAAAAACTAAAAAATGTTACGATTGCCGATGAGGTGGCACAATCTGCACCATACAATAGGTGCATATGGTACACCCAAATAAGGGGTGTGTATTGTAGCCATTTCCGCAAATACATCATGCAACCAACATACTTTCATGATTTGAATCAAAATACCTTATCATCAAAGATGCAAATGCAATTCTACATGTATATATGCACGTACTTTAAGATTTATGTCAATACAAGAAAACTCACCTCTTTTAGGTTTAGATCATGGATTGAGAGCCGCAAACTTATGGATGAGAGATGGAATTAGGACTTAATTTTTCTCTAGAAACTTTGATTGATCCTTAGATGATCCAAGAAGTAGGAAGAAGATGGAGCATTCTAGATTTCTTGAGAGGAAGAGAGGCAGAGAGAGAGATATGATGTTATGAGTGTGTGAGGAGAGAGGGCTGATTTTTATCTCTTCTAAGTGTAAAAATATCCCATAAGGTGTGGTGTAAAAATGTTCCATGTGGCACAATACATATGACTTTTGTGTAATTACTATTTTTCCCCACATAAAATTCTTATTACTTAAAGACACATAGCACATAAATCTTAGATATAACACGTAAATCATGCACGTAACACATAATGCAAGCATAACTTGGGTACATCACATCACACGTAGGGAACATGTACTTAATTAGGCATAATTTGTAATAAACGTCACTCAAATTCTGAGTTTCTCACCTTCCCATTTACTCCTCCTACACACCTGATTACTCCCTCTCCCTTTTTCCCAAACCCCTCTCTCCGCCTCCTCTTCCTCTCAACAACTCACCACCGGCTGATTAACCGATTTACGGTTATTTTATTACTTTATTAAAGAAATCGTGTGTTTTTTAATTTTATTCTGAAACTACGTTAAAACGTGTTTGCGAAACACGCTTTCTAAAAAACGTGTTTGCAAAACACGCCTTCTCGGCAATTAATGGTGTACTTAACTTTTCGTCAAAATTAATTGAAAATGTTTTTAGCAAACACATTTTCTAAAGACGTGATTGCAAACCACGCTTTCAAGGATGTAAAAATGTGATGGCAAAGAACGCTTTTAAAGATGTAGGATTTTTCAAGACTTTTTCTCTTCCTTTGTCTCCATCACAGTCTCACAGATCGCAAATGCAACCAATCGGTTTAATCACTGAATCTGGGGACCCAATCCTACGACTGCACCGCCTCATCCGTCGTTCTCCTCGTCGTTAAACATCTAAGAAGACACCACACCAAGCTTTAATTTTGAGTTCTGTTTTGGATAATTTTGAGTTCTATTTTTGTGTGTGTGTGTGTGTGTGAGAGAGAGAGAGAGAGAGAGAGAGAGAGAGAGAGAGAGAGAACCAGAGAAAGAGATGGTGGGTAGCGCAGGGATTCAGTCATGGAGAGAGAGAGAGAGAGAGAGAGAGAGAGAGAGGGTTTGCAGGCTTGCAGCCGACTTGCAGATACAAGCCCCAAAGTCTGTTGAAGACAACAAGTGAAATTTTTAACTCCACATCACGTGAAATTTTTAACATTGGGAAAGCGTGCTTTTCAATCACGCCCATTGAAAGCGTGTTTCCTAACAACGCTTTTGGGTTAAATTAATTATTTTGGGTAAACAAGTTGAGTAATAACAAAAGCGTGTTCCACAAACACATTTTTTAAAAACCTAATTGCTAAACAAGTTTTAACGTATTATGGGAATAAAGTTTAAAATCACGCATTTTAATTAATAAAGTTTTAAAAAAAATGCAAAACGGTTAATGAGCCCTCACCACCAACCACGACCACCTGCCGGCAGCCGCTACAGTCTCTCATTGCCGGTCCACCATACCAATCAACCTCCACAAAGATCCAAAACTAGAAAAAAAATCCTAAATTTATAGCAGACGAGATCGCCATATCTTTCCAATCTGATAATATATATCCTCCCCTTGTCGACTGATTTGGAGTAATTTGTATGGGCAATTAAAGCCATGTGCTCTAGTTTCTCCCTGTAATTTCTCTCTGGTTAGTGTTTGTTTGCTTTACTGAACAAAAAACTAAAGGCCACCCACACCATTCTAACCATCCAAAGCGTCATACCCCATGGCACTGCCATGGATTTTACTGTCTTCTTCAGTTCTTCCCTCAATTTTCGAATTCCTTTGTCGGATTGCAGAAGTGATCGAGACCCAACATCTATTTTCAGATTTAGAAGATTTTTTTTGTTTGATTAGCCGGATTTAGAAGATTCTGGAGGCGGTTTTTCTGGTTTTGGATTGATTGGTGAATGGACTGGCGATGAGAGAAATATTGTAGTGGCTGCCGACATGTGGTCGGTGGTGGTCTGTTGAGAGAGGAAGAAGAGGTTGAGAGAGAGGGGTTTGGGGAGAGAGAAGGGAGAGTAATTAGATGTGGGAGGCATAAATGGAGAGGTGAGGAACTCAAGAATTTGAGTCACGTGGCAGAGTTTCATTTGTCTCTTCGAGTGAAAATGTGGGTTTGTTCCCTAGATTGAAAAAGAAATGGTGAGGGGTATTTTTGACCTATCAATTTTGAGTATCACTTATGTGAAATTTCTTTTCTCCTGTCATGAATCCAGTCATTTCCAATAACATTACAATGTAATTGGCATTATTACTTTTAAAGACAATGTTTCGGTCATTTTCCCTAGAGAATATTGGGCGGCAAATAATCACAATCCCCCCAAAGCGCCCCATATAACCAACCAAGAGACGAGAGCAATGAACCAGTGACTGATTCATCACCAAACACATTTCCAACCCCAACAATGTCCACCGTCTTCATCGCCCTTCAATGTTTCCAATGCTCCACCATGCAGGAAAATCTCTCTCTCTCTCTCTCTCTCTCTCTCTCTCTCTCTCTCTCTCTCTCTCATCTCTTCGTATCTATCTATATCTGTACTGAAGCAGTGATGATTCTGATACGATTGACACGTACAGGTGAAGCAACAGAAGAAGAGCAGCAACAAACGTGGACATGCGTAGTCCAACGAGAAGCAGTCGGTACGGAAGGTGTTTGCCCGAGGTTTCATGGCCAGAGACGTCCGCAAATTCGTTCAGACCTTTAACATGTCCCGCCAATTCGCCCAACAACAACAGCAACAATGCGCAAACGAAACCCTAGATCCGGTCTTGGAACAAGCCGACAATCAGCCACACAGCAATCACAGGAAGAGGTAGGACTGGAGCGAGTACATTGATCCCAAGCAGTGGCGACTCCAGGAATTCGAAAGGGGGGGTCATTCATAAACATCAAATACTTTACCAATCATAAATTAAAAAAAAAAATCACAGTAATAGCAATTAAAAATCTTGCTCCAACAAAAGTCATGTTTAAAGGTCAACCTAATAATCAAAAAGATATATATCATCAAAAGGTATATATTAATACTCATTGTTTTCATTTTCACCAAAAAAAAAGAAGCTATACAAGCTTTTACAATTGCCCACGACACGGTCTCATATTCTGGAATCGTTGCATAATGATTTCTAGGTCAACACTGTCAAATACTTCTTTCTCAATGTATGCAACCAACCGATCATTCAACCATTGGTCTCCCATTCGATTGCATAATCTGCTCTTCACATATTTCATCGCCGAAAAAGATCTTTCTACCGTTGCAGTCGCGACGGGCAAAAGCAATGCCAACTTCACAAGCAAGTATACTAGTGGATATATGACATCTCTCTTTGTCTCCACCAACTTTTTAGAAAGGTCATCAATCTCTCTTCGTACAGTTTTCCTCAATAGGACTAGCGGAAGATGAACCTTGCCTCATTGACGGCTTTCTTATAACAAACTTGTCCATATTATCTGAATCCAGCACAATAACAATGCTAGATAAGCACAACGCACATCTCAACATATTTAACAAGTATCATTGCTAACTTTATATCCAATGCTAAATGTAGGACAGTAGGAATCATATAAATATTGTGGTCCACGTACAGATTCCCAAGGAGGCAAACAAACTCAAGAATATATTGGATAAATTGGTGAATAGATCTATAAAATAAGAGCATACGTTCCAAATTTATCTAGTCCAGGGATCATTGTTTGGAAAATACATACAATTGGATAATAGTATACTATGCATATATGTATTCAAAATTCAGAGCACAGCCTGCACAGGTCACGTTCTGTATCTGTTATCTTTAACAAGTTTGTGCTATTCAAACAACGGAAACGGGAAATAAATAAAATAAAAAAAATTGGTCCCACTGCCCGAAGTAAAACTGAAAATGGTATACCATTACCATAAAAGGAATTCAACCATATAAGCTACTTACTCGATCAGTCGATCCGTCTGGGAACTGGGGACTGCACTTTGATTTCTCTGCCTTTCTCGTTTTCGTTTTTCCCCTTTTCTCGTTTTTTTTCTTTGGCTTCCTTTGTAAGCTGAAACTTTTTGGAAGGTGGGGTGGGGTTTGTTGGGAAATTGTGTAACTTTGTAAGCCGTAACTTTTCAGAAGGGGGGGTGGGGTTTGTTGGGAAATAATCTAGTGGGTTCAACCCCAAAAATGGGGGGTTCAAATATGGAATTTAAATTTTTTTTAGTATAGTAATAGTAATTTTTTTTTTTTCCGCGGGGTCGGCTGACCCCCCACCTTCAAGTGTGCCGGCGCCCCTGATCCCAAGGATGATCACGATAGCCACGAAGAAGACGTAAAAGGTAGAAAATAATTCATGTCAGATTCAAATTAGGAGCAATTGGCTTTGACGAATATGCATTTTCTCTGTTTATATTTTCATATAGGGTAACGTTGGAGTAGTGTTTTTTGATGAATTGTATTTTTTGAGGTGCAGAAGATTCGTTTGGACCAAGGATTGTGACAAAGTTTGCCCCCAAGGCATTGTACAAAAAACCAAAATTGGATACAGAGTCGAGTGGATTTGGTACCCAAGATGGTGAAAAAGGTTTCAGGCCTGTTTTTGTAAAGAGAAATTCCAACAAAGGTAATGCTGGTGCTCAATCATCAACGTGCTAATTAGTACACTACTTAATATTTTTTCATCTTCACTCATTATCATTACATTCCATTTCTCCAAAAGAAAGGGCCAATTCACTGATTTGAGTCGCGGAATTTCGGAACCCACCTCTCCAGAAAACCCCGGGATGCACAGGCTAGATGAGATAAATACAAGTAATACACAATGAATTATAGTGTTTTGGTATGATCATATCTTCAATTTGTTGATCCATTTGATATCCACCTTTTTTTTTCTTTATCATCATTAACACATGATGCTAATTCCTAAATTCCTAATCAAGTCTGAACGGCTTTGCTGTCTTGGTGGAGTCTTCTTCTTCTTCTTTTAACAATTAAAACACCTGTAGTTAAGAGAGAAACATAGCTGCCTTTATGACTTGTACTCACTCTATTCCTTTTTAAATGTGTTACTTTGTAAATCAAACTTATTAAAAAAACATCATAATTACATATTTCACATCAACTTTTTCCTCCACTTTACACTTTTTACATCAACTTTTACTTCTATTTTCCAAAATTATCTTCCACTTTTACCCATTAACTTTTTACCCAATAACTTTTGAAAATGGCAAAATGATAATTGTACAAATTTTTACCCATTAACTTTTCAAACCACACTTATTTAGGGACAACCCAAAATGGAAATGTCTACTTTTAAAAAGGGGCGGAGGGAGTATTATTATGTTGAACCAATGAACCTGCAACAGCTAAAAAACTCACTCTTCCTCGCTGCTTTTCCAACTAACGCAGGTAAGGAGCCCAGAAAATTTGATCCAACATCTAATTGGGCTTCCAAGAGGTTTGATTTCACATCACAAGCTGAGGAAGGCATCTCTGCAGTCGAGGGACCGCAATGGAGTTTGGCCAAAAGGGGATTCAAGCCGGAGAACCTACGCCAAGCAACAAGTGGAAGACAGTTTTGCTGAATCAAGGGCATGTCTTCCGACAACAGCCAAAGTATCTTTGACTAAATGGGGACCAGGTGACTACATTATTCAAGACAATAATGAAGACTCTGAAGACAAGGGCCCACCGAAATGTCAGCTAAGAACAATGAAACGAGCTTCAAAATGGGAAAATTACATAACAGAAGATGATGATGATGATGATGATGATGATGGTGGTGGTGGTGACTTGCGCCTAAGGATTGGGAGAGAATTCGCAGATCACAAGGGAAAATGGGACGATTGTGTATTCAATTCCACATTATATGACCAAAGTGTAGAAGAGGACATCCACCCTGATTTCTTATGAGCTCAATGTTGTTTGTGGTTATTCTGCCTTTTTTGTTTTGTACATCTCTGAACTGAGAAATAGCTGCTTACAATAGTCCAACAGCCAAAATGAGTTTCACGGCCGCAGAGAATGCCTTGTTTTATTGTGTTCTAACATTCTGAGTATGCCTTGTTTTTTTTTTGTTTTTTTTTTTCGTCTCATCTTCTTTGGTACACTGGAATCGGGACTGCCACCACAATGGACCAACGCCGGCATCTAAAGCAGCACACGAACTCTCTTAGAAAATCAGCAAAGATAAAACACGAGGTCTCCAAAAACTATAAATATTGGAAGTTGAAACCACTTCCACAACCTTGGAGATGGTATCACAGGGGATGAGCCAGGATATGATCCCATGGCATGGCAGTTTTTTTTACGGAAACAGGAGCCCGACCAAAAGGTATCACGTTTATGACCAGACTATAAGAGCAAAAGAATTGGCGGACAATTTATATAAGTCAAAATAATAGCACCCTTCAACTTCTGATGCCTACAAAAAATTTAAAAATACTGGGTCTAATCAAACTGAAAGTAAAGATAAAAATCCTAGTAATCCCAGGTCTTCAAAATCCCTCAATGCCAAGCCAGCAGCCTAAAAGATCGAGCATTCGTATTTTAAAAACTAGCATATGGGAAAAAAAAACCCAGAGAAAAAATGGCCAGCAGATCACGAATGAAGAGATGTATGTACCAAGCCAAATTGGGCCCGACTCAATCATTTAAGGCCAATGAGCCTAGATGATCGCTAACATCAGATCCTGATGATTGCCGGAGAACTTCCATGGCCTCGGACACTTTCTTCTTGAGGGAATCTGGAGACTCGATCAAATGGAGCACCTCAGGCTGATCCATCTCCAGCAGCATGCCAGTCACTTTCCCCGCGTGATCACGCTCTAGTCGCTCCACTAGCGGATATAGCTGTTCCCCCAGCATCTGTCATTTTGACCACAAGATAACAACAATAGTACAGGATTAGTGGCCAACAATGCTCATATTCCCAGGGCAATATTTAATTCTCATTTCTTTTGCCTCGGAAAATCAATGTTGCATCTTTGGTTTGCTATCTTCTCATATTTTCCTTCACGACAAATTACAAGATTAGAGGAGAGGAGAAAAGACCTTACCATGCGCTGATTATCTGGAGTTGCAGATGCCAAGGTAGAAGCAAGAGTTGACATGGGCACAGGCCCGTTACGCTGAACATCATAGGGCGAAGGCATCACTGGAGACATGAGACCTTGAGGAACCATAGACGTGTCCATCACATTTCGTCCATTTGCCACATATCTTACCGCTTGGTTGGAGTTGCGATGCATCCACTAAATTTAAAACCAATAAGAATCACACGATTATAGAGGGGACAATAATGAGTATAATCTGTTTCACCTAGGAACTTCAAAATAAAGATCAAGGTGTTATTTTCTAAAGGAGATGGATACGAAGATTCACAATCAATCCTTGTGTTTTGTCACATCAGTCTCCACAACAAAATGAGAGAAGCAAAGTACAATCAAAGAAGATTCAAAGTAAAAAGAGCACACTTTGTTGCATTACATAGGATTCAACGTAAGATAGGATCATATACTGGTAAAAAGTAAGACAATCATCAAGTATAGTGAAACTCTTCGCTTGTTCTACACTGCAACATAATTCTACTTGATCATCAAAGTGATCTCACTTGATTGTCCAATGAATTGAAGCAAAATTATACCAAATTCTTAAACAAGATAAAGCAGGGAGAAACTAAAAAAATTTACAAGTGAAATAATAATTCACCTGATGCTGCTGCAACTGATTAGGGTTCCCACCTCTCCTGCTGCCCGCTCGGTGTCCAGTTTGTGCTTGCCTCTGAACTTGGATGGGCATAATGAAGTTGGGAGAAACACCTGGGCGCATACCGGGCAAGAGTTGCTGCTGGAAGCCAAAGCCGGCAGGCTGAGGAGGTAGCATTCCAGGTGTACCTTGACCAAAGTACAACTGCTGAGGAGCAAGCCTAGGACCCCCGGGGTGAAATCCAGGCAGCCCTGTAGGCAAAGGTGCCATTCCACCTGATGATCCTAATTGAGCGAAATGTGCCTGAAAAAATCACCAAAAGAATACTTGAGACTGTTAAGTTACCAACTCTCCCAAAAGCTTAAGCTATAAGGAAATAGGCTCAACAATATATATCAAGCTATCTAACACCCTCCCTCATGTGCAACTCCGTCTTGCATGTGGGGATGCAGATAAGTTACCACCTCTCCCAAAAGCTTAAGCTGTTAGGAAATAGGCCCAACAATGTATATCAAGCTATCTAACAGACAAGAAGACAATTAATATGGGGTCATATGTATGCAAAACCAATATCTTTTTACTGAGCGAGACACTGTTATTATTTTACTGGTGCAAAAACATGAGAAATTTGAAGATGAAAGTGATCACTGCATTGATAAAGGACAACATCAAGAACCATAAAATATGCAGGAGTTACGAAACGAGGTGTGGAAAGGATGCTTATGAACTATTCTGAAAACAATTAGCTTTATCCAAATTCAAAGCATATGTAGGCTGTATAAAGACATATTGTTAATATAGTTGAACAATCGCAAGTGCTTTATGTAAACAGCGCCAATAAGCAACTGTTACTAAGTTCCTAGGAGTTATCATTTATGTGCACTTATTACATTGTTCTTCCAAAGAGTCAAAGACATCAAAATATTGACTCAGCAATGAAACACGGATCCGGCTCCGTTTGTTTGCTTGTTTTGGACAATAATTCTGAAAATTTCTCAAAACATAGTTTTGAACATTTCTCAAAATAATTCTGAAAAATGTTTTCAAAATGAATTTCAAAATTTCTTTTCGTTTTGATTAATTATCTTCACCAAAACAAACGTAAAGTTTAATTCAAACCTGCACTAATAAAAAGCAGAATTTTTTTTTAGAACTGACTAATAAAAGCAGATTGATGATGCTATCCTGATGAAGCCCAATCAGTACCACTTTTATGTGTTCAATAACATTCAATTTAAATAGACCAAAAACTTTTACCACATGTAAACACAACTGACAAAACAAACGTCTCAGGGCCTAAATCAAACACAAGGCCAAAACTAAGTTCTTTCAAACACAATTGGATTGAACCCCACCGAAGTTCTTTCCTGAGGCAAGCCCAAAACTAACAAAACCAAATGTCTCGAGAACTCCAGGAAAGAAAAAAATACAACTAACCCTTGAACACAACTCTAGCACTTCACATTCACAGATCACCAGAAGCTCAGCTCAATCAGGGTACGCGGCTTCGTTCTTCGCACGAGGGAGCGTTGAATGCGTTGAAATGGAGCATTGAATGCGTTGAAGGAGGGAGTAGTTCGATTTCAGTGAAGAGTAAAGAAGAGAGAGAGAGAATTATAGGCGTCAAGAAATTATCTGTGAGAGAGAGGGAGTAGCGCTGTCGTCTGTAAAGGGAGAAAGAAGAGAGAAGAAAGTGGTTTAGGGTTTGTGTTGGACTGCTGGACAAAGAAGACTTCTTGGATGTCTTTTGGATCGATCTCTGTAAAAGAGACAGAGGACATATTCGATCTCTGTAGGGAAAGAGAACAAGTAAGTGGAGCTGGGAAATGATCCCATAGTTTGATCTCATAGCTTAATTTTTGAACATTGGATTGAACATAACTTTTGGGCTTTTTAGCCCAAAACACGTTTGCAAAAAGCCCAACCGAACGGGGACGGATACTTCCAGATTGGAGCTGTATCCATGCGTATGCGATACTTCTCTCATACTCGTGGATATGTATCATATACGTATCTGCAATATAAAACTACAGTTTCTTTATTTTTCCATTATCAGCTACCTTTCAGATACTCCAGGTCATGGATACGAACTTTCATGAAATTAAGATTTAATAAAGAAAATGTTTGATTTCTAGCTCTAAACTTGCTTTCCAGAGGAAGACACATTGAGAAGTATCATATTTTTCTTACAGTTCTCCGAATATTCCTATTGACCAATTACATGTGTTCCCGCAAAATTGGATTTCAATAATCAAACAACTAACCAGGTAGACTTTGTATACAACACTATCGCATACGAAAAATACAAACAATTCTTGTTATTGTGCGCAGTATGATGCTAACAAATTACAAAAGTAATTTGTAACCTAATGTATCGCTGTACCCATATCCTATTCTTTTAGGTTCTCTCATATCAGCATATCCATATTGGCGTCCATGCTTCATAGGAAAGCAGTATTGTTTTCAACATCATATCTACCAATGAAAGAAGCACCACTAAATGCATCATTTCCCACTCTCACACATGCACTATAAACATGACCACCCACTCGAGAGAGAAAGAGAGATATTACTATACTAGGAAATGATGCAATGAAACAAACACCTGCAAATGTGCCCTCCTTTCTTCTTTTCGCTGGGCCACGGCGACATACAGTGGTTTCTGTCCAATCATCTTGCCATTCATTGCATTCAACTGAAGAATGTGGATATAGTAAACATTCCATCAGTAGAGGACAAACTATGTGGTTGAAACTACAAAGAGCACTGGTAGCTCAAAAGATAAAGCAACTTACAGCTCTTGTAGCATCCTCAGGGTTAGAAAAAGCCACAAAACCAGAACCCTTACTGGCCCCTTGTGCATCAAGCATGACCTGATAAAAAAAATACATAAATCAAAGGGATTCCTCATCACAAATCGAATAAATAGAGAAGAGAAAATTAATCCAAGACGACAATGGGAATTTCGCTTGAGCTAAATATACCTTCCATGATGTTATGTTTCCAAACTCAGAGAATAACTCCTTTAGCTTTTCATCATTTACGCTGTCATCAAGATTTTTGAGATATAGATTAGCACCTTGTAATTTCTCAAATCTACTACTTCTTTCTTGTTCAAATTTGGCTCTCAACTCTGCATCCCTTTCGGATTTCCTTTGAGCCTTCCCCACATACAAAACTTTGTCATCAATCAAAGAGGTCCCATTCAAGGTCTCCACTGCAGCAGCAGCAGCATCTGGGCTCTGGAAATTCACGAAACCAAAACATCTTGATGTCCCATTTGCATCCCTCATAACAACTGCACTGGTGATGGGGCCATACTTGCCAAAGATAATCTTGAGGTCCTCATCATTTGTGGTTCCAGACAAATTTTTCACATAAACATTAGTGAACTTTGGCGATCCATTTCCTCGACTCCTCTCCTGGTTACGGACAAAAAGGCCAACATAAACTTGTTTATCATTAATTAACATGCCATTTAGCCGCTTAATGGCATTTTGTGCAGCTTCATCTTGATCAAATTGCACAAACCCATAGCCTTTTGATTGCCCATTGGAGTCAAGGGCTACCTTGCAAGAAAGCACAGTGCCAAAGGCAGCAAATGTATCATGCAATGCCTTGTTATCTATGGAAGTGTCCAAGTTCTTAATGAACACGTTAGCAAATCCACTTTTACGAGTACTAGGGTCTCGATGAGAATACATAATCCGGATTGGTTTCCCATTGACAGGTGTGAAATTCAGAAGCTCCCGGGCAGTAGCGGCTGCAATTTTCAGGTTATAAAGAAGATCAAATCTAGACTACATCCCCAAACTTTTGCAAAATAGCATACTGAAACATTGCATAGTGCATACCATCAATACTTATGATGCAATACCCAAATGAGAATCTAAAAACGAGGATAAATTATTGACACTTGCAAAAAGTTTATCTAAAAACGAGGATAAATTATTGTTGGTATCTAACAACGAGGATAAATTATTGATGGTATCTAAAAACGCGATCAAGGTTGATCGGGAGCAATGTGCCATTTAAAACTGCTATAAGTGCGACGGCTATAACAGTTTTAAATGGCAAAACTAGAATAAAATCCTGGAGTCGTCAGTTCATGTGGCACCACAACCTAGTCTAATAACAAAATCAAAAGCCAATAAACTAAGGCGCATGCACCCCAACACAGAAGACAAGACTACAGTCTATCTTATACGATTATATTTTCAAATTTCTCATCCAAAAATCAGATCATACAGCCATGGAAACTGGTTATTTAGGACTTAAATTTTCGAAACACTAGACAAGAAAAATAGATCACTCAGAAGAACAACACTGAACCATCTATCTATTTTTCCAAATGAACCAGTCTAAAGAGTGAAGAGTCGACTAAGTACTCCCTTCGTAAATATTTACTCATTAAAACTCACCAAAGCAATTCCCTATTGCTAAAACAAAAAATCCACAGTGCTCATCCATTGCAACTAAAAATAAAAATGGAAAAATCAAATGACCTCATCCTGCTAAACCAGCACAGTGAAAAAAATGCTTTACGTGTGCAAATGCTTACATGCGTAGAGATAAGAATTGAATCATTGTTATAAATTATAATTTGGACACTAACATGTTTCCAAATCAACACTGGTAAGTGGTAACAAATCAAATACATTAAAACAAGTCACCAACCGGTTTTTATCCATGGGCTCGCTTCTCCTCAATATTTTTGGTTACACTTGTACCCGTATGCTACAAATCTATTTCGTTTACCTTCTCTAAAGTTGTAAATGTTCTCACCCATTACCCCTTACACCCTGTTTGTTAGGGGTATATAGAAGGTGGATATAGAAATCCGGGGGTTTTATATACAGTGTTTGTTTCCGTTTTGCTACCCGGATATAATATGGCTGGGATATGTATATCCCCTTGCAAGGGGATAAAAGTTAGACACCCCTTCACCCAGTCTAAAACATATCCGGGCCATTATTACCAATCAATCCTTTGTGGCCCCCACCCCTGCTGCATCTTTTTCCCGAGAGAGACGTGATGATGCAAGCAGGTTTGGCCCCACACTAATTGGCATTTTGAGTTATCTTATTTGGGACAAAATTGGAATTTCACTCAATTGTACATTATTCATCCTCTTATATAACCTTTCTACAACAACAAAACAAACAATGTAACTTTTAATCTCCCCTTCTAAAATAATACCTCTCCAACTATATCCACCCCTATATGGCTATATCCCTCACTTATTATATCTCCCTTCCCCCCTCATACATATATCCCTCTAACAAACAGGGCGTTACCATATGAGTTTTGGTAAAAGAACCTTTTACATAGTCCTGAGCAACTACGAAACTCAAAATCCCTCTCCTAATTTTTCTCCCAATAATTTAGAATAGGGAAGTGATATTGGCACTCCACTTTTCTCTATTGACAATGGATGACATGCAAATTAAAAGTTCCTTAAATTTTTATGAATTTGTTTCACTAAGACACTCTGGGGACACAAGAAACACTCTATTACTCTCTAAACACAAAAGGGTGTTGAATGAAATAGTAGGCTCTACTTAAAGCTCTTGTGGACTGAGGCGGCTCCACCCTTTCACGAGGGTGGTCCCCTAAACACCCTAAAAAAAAAAAAGTTTTGTATAAAAATACATGTAAAAATTTTGGTTCTAGTTTAGTATGGTCATTATTGAACACCCTACTCACAAATATTTAAACACCCTACTTAAAAAAAATTTGAACACCTAACTCAATAAATCAGTCCACAAATCAATTTTATATAAACAACCAACTAAAGTCTTCCTGTAGATGGTCAATGTACAATCTAAAGCTTTTTATATTTTATATTACATGTAATAAATTTCTATCGGGTTTTATTTGAACATTTATTCTATGAACACTCACCAATCACCAATCCTGGTAATTCACAATAGAATTCTTAATACACCAATTCAAAAATAAAGTGCACACTCTTAGTCTTTACAACAAAATTTAGGAAAATCAAGAAAAAAAAAGTATCTATTGTATTGATATCGTCTAAACCTATTCGGCACACAAATCTCTACAATAAATATATATTAGTGTATTTATCTCCCAATTTAATGTTACTTGACCTAACAACATAAAATTTGCCAAGAAAATTTGTGATATCTTATGTATTTTCATATTATATTGCCCCATTATTCACATTAATATATGAAAACTTTGTATGTATATATACTAGTTCGTAGAGCTAGTTAAGGTAAATGTTGAACACTCTGTCCAAAATTTCTGGAGCCGCCACTGCTTGTGGATGTTGTAACACGATACATTTTCGAATGAAGCCATATGTGGAGTTTTATATATTCCATTTTTAAAGACAAACTTTAAAAATACATCTCACTTTATAGAACCTTCTCTTTTTTTTTTATATTTATAAATATGATAGATGGTGGTTGATAATGATACATGAAAACAATGCAACACTTTTGTTGAAATACTTATGTGAATGATGTTGTACAATACACTTTTGAATGACGGCATATGTGGTCGAGTATTTCAGACATCTGTTTATTTTTTTTGTTCTTTTTTTTGAACTATCATACTTTTTCCATTTAACCTTTCCTTTCTGCATAAAATAAGAGTAGAAAAAAACATTTAATTTCTCGATATGTCCCCCCAACGTGTCGTTCTTTTTAGAAATCTTTTTAGGAATTGTGTATCGGGTATCAATTTCGTGATACGTGTTCGTTACTATATTAGTAGATGGGACTATATATCAGTAGTAGTATGTATGTATATTGTGACTGCTCTGTTCTAAAAAAGGAGAAGAAAGAAAGAAAAAAAAAAGAAAGAAGGCGTAATGGGGAAAGATAAGAAAGAAACAAACCATCTTGTGGGTTGGCGAAATTCACATAAGCGTAGCCGAGAGAGGTTCGACGGGCTTGATCCCTACAAACCCTAACAGACACAACTTGGGCCACCTGGTTGAACAGATCGTACAGTTGTCCTTCCACCACGCTCTGTTCCAGATCTCCCACGTACAGCGACGCATTCGGGTATAACATTCCTCCGCTGCCACCGTTCTGCCCCCCCATTTGCGGCGTCGGAGGAGGCGTCATAGCCATTGCTGCCGCCTCCACCGCATGATTTTGCTGCTGTGCTGCCATCGCCACTGCCAAAATCAATCAATCAAGGTATAAAAAAGGAATGATTTCACTACTTCCTACGGGGAAAGTTTCTGATTTTGTAAATTTTTTTTTTTTGGAGAGATTTAATGAGTTTCCTTTTTTTGGGATTTTGATTTGATGATCAGAGATTCAGAGCAACGGAGTGATGAGTATATATATATATATGTAAGTGTAGAGAGAGAGAGAGCGAGAGAGAGAGAGAGAGAGAGAGAGGTTGGAGAGTGTTGGGAACCGGTTCCGAAGGACTGAGGCAGCGTTTGAGAAGGCGCACGTGTGGTATTTTATTGGTGACGTGGAATATTTTAAAGTATCGTGCTTGGTCCCGATGTTGTTGTGTTCTTTCGCAGACTCTGAGGAATAAGGAGAATTTTACCAAGGGTTGTGATCCCCTACTCGCTTGCTTACGTTGTGTTCATTCACTGCCATCGGTTGTCTGGCAAATGAAACTTGTCGGGTCAAATACTCCATGCATTTTGCATGAAAAATACTAAATAAATACTCCTCCAGACCCCACCATGTATTGGTGCTGATTCCATCACCAATGAGTAATTCAGGATCATTGAATAATCACTCCTCCATGCAGACTGCTCATTTAATTCCATTTCTTCATCCTTTTTACTTTCTATTCTTTCGAAGTGGCAGCTGCATGATCGTTGAGTGATGTACCCTCCACATGATCGTTGCAGGCCCGACTCTGAGATTTTAGGGGTCCTAAGCAAAATAAAGGGGCCTCAAATTTGTTTCTATGTATATTAATTGTTCCATAAAAATCACTATATAGAGTAGTCAGCTTGCAGCCTATTTTTTGAAAAAGTTGGATGAAAAACGCATGATAACTTCCTACAAAAATCGAAGCCGCGTCGCAAAGGTCAAACAGAGCGCATCTAACCAACGAAGCTAACTAGTGTATTTGTAAGATGTTCGACATACATAATACTTATTATGATCTAATATTCGGGGGACCTTTTATTGGGCCGAAAACTTGGGGCTCTAGACGACCGTCTTGTCGGCCTATGCCCAGGGCTGGCCCTGGATTGTTGAGTGATGGACCGACTGCATGTTTACCATCGCATAGCTGCAGCATCGTTAGGCTAATCATCCATGGTCGCATGATCATTCTGGAGGAGGGGGGATGTTGTTGTGCATAACTTGCATAGCAGCTGTTGTGCAGAAGGAAACGCTCCCGTTTTGTTGCCAACTCACGGGGTTTGCAAAAATGTGATCTTGTGGGATCCATTTTCGGGTCCCCCACAATCAATCTGAACCGTTAAATAATTATTCAAGTAGTCTTGAAAAAAATCAGTCACATTGGATATTTGTACATAATCGATCTAATTCGTTTGATTTTCATTCAGAATTCAGGACCCTGTAGTTTGAAAGAATCTTCAAGAAAAGTTATACAATTTTGCACTAAGTAACTCATTGATCCGAACCATAGGTGTTGTAGGGCTCATTAAGAAGAGCATCCAGTAAAAAAAACTATGTTGATCGGACATCGATAAATATAAAAAAAAACTCATATTTTTTGCTTTTTTATATCTATCGATGTCCGAACAGGATAATTTTTTTACTGGATGCTCTTCTCAAAAAGCCCTACAATACCTATGTTTCGGATCAATAGATTACTAAGCGCACAATTACATAATTTTTTTTTGAAGATTCCTTCAAACTACATGGTGCTGAATTCTGAATAAAAATCAAACGAGTTAGATTAATTACGTAAAAATATCCAATGGGGCTGATTTTCTTCAAGACCAATTGAATAATTATTTTAAAATTATTTAATGGTTCAAATCAATTGTGTGGGACCCGAAAGTGAGTCCCACAAGATCGCATTTTGCAAACCCCATGTGTTGGCCACAAAACGGCAGTATTTCATTAAGCACAGCAGTTGTTGTGCAGATTTTGCACAGCAGCATCCCCGACTCCCGTTCGGGAAACCAAGCGTTCTGTCTCATGTCAAAGGCTAACTTCTATATTTTTCCCCACATGCGTGCTCTTATCCCCTTTCTCGAAGTGTTTAATCATTTTCATCACTAAAAGAAGTTTTAATTAAATGTTTGTGCACGTAACTGCATGATTAATTAACAATAAATAATCTAGAACCATATAAATTAATCAATAGAAGTAGAGGCCTCATTTGGTTGGATGAAGAGAGGGGTCTCATCGAACCCCTAGCTTCCGAATAACGAAAATTTCGTTCATGTTGGTTTCTTGGTTTTTAAAATCAAATGGCAAGTCTAAAGTCAAGTGCACCGCAATGGGCACTATCGATATGGCATGTCTCGCATTGGGTGTCAAAGTTTTGCGAACTAGACACTCCTTGTGTGTGAGCCTACGCAGCAATGGGTAGGTATCTATACAAGACCTTGTTTGATAGTTGTGTTGGGTTAGATAGGATTAGCAAGGAGATCGGATTAGTAATCCCCCATGACTAGCACTCCCAAGTGGGTGTTTTGATTGTGTAAGCATTAAATCACAAGATTGTAATTAGCAATCCCAACCCGATGTTTGAATGCAATGCCAATAGATGGGATAACAAAGTGCATTTTCCCTTAATGACCTTTTCTTCTTTATTTAACCAAAGTGCATTTTCTCAAGTGGCATCTTATACCAATGCTGTAACGCCCCGATTTTCGGAAGCATTAATTAAGACAACTAATTATGATTAATTTAATAAAAGGAGTTTCCATCAGAGTACACGTTGGAAAACGTGAAGTGCAACCCATTACAAAATACTTAGTACGGTTTGAGAAATTAATATTACAGATCCAACATTAAAAATAAAGGGGTGGGTTCTACAGATTAAGGTTCAACTATGGATTCCACGGCTCCTCCTGAGCCTGGTCTACCGGATAACCCTCGGTTCCGAAATAACCGTCTCCTTTGACACCAACAGTACCTGCTTGATCACAGTCTGGCATAATACGTCCGAGTCGCGAAGCAACATCATGGTATTATACCAGGGTCACACGAAGTGTAACACCGTGAGCGATAAATCACTCAATAGCTACTCTAACCCTCCCAACCCTTGCTTAACATACACGTACAATATATATGATTGAAAAGCAGTAATTAAAGGAATAAACAGGAAATAAATCGTAAAGCCGAAATTAAACACATAGCTGATTTCATTACTAGCCATTAACTTATATGTTCATCTAAATTCTCAACCTAGAGAACTTTCCTCCCGGTTAACCACTAAGGTCTATGACCAATCCGTGATTAAACTCCCCCCTTGCTTGCCCTGACTGGGAGCTCGGACGGAAGGCATAAGTTATTTACTTAATCCAACCATCAACCGCCTCACAAGGATGAATTTCCCAGGGACTGACTGTACCACTGGGCTACGAGTGACAACTGTCAACTCCTGTAGGTATATAGCCGTGACTCGGTCTATAATACATCCACCCTTTTAACAACTCAGAATTCAAATGAAGTAATCATAGATTGTCACATCCTAGGGTTTCGAAATCAAGGCAGACTGTCAAACAATCCTTCGAAACAAATCACTTGGCGGAACTGCCATTCAACAACAATCTCGGGGTAACTCCCCATCAATCAATTCCAATTCACTTTTTCATTAATCTCATCGTCTATGTGATATCCGTGTACAATCACCCAACCCGGGAACCTAGTTGTCCATTCTAACAATCCAACAATTTGCCGATAATGTAATACTACAAGCGAAGCAAAGCAATAACAATATCTTAACAAGAAAAGTAAGGCGATAATGACATTTCAAGGGTTCACATAACCACATAATAAAACCATGGCGGAATACACGACTTATGGTGTTCCCGCGTCACTACGCATATCGAAGGTAATACACAAGTTTGAGTAAAAAGAGTTTAAGGGTCATAAATGTGATTCATAAAAATATAGGGTCGATGTCGTATTTCATTCAAGTGTAGAGACGAAATCTAGTAGCTTCATTAGGCTCGGGACTTTTTGTAAGGTAAAACTATGCACGAGGGCAAATTGGTAATTCGTCAATGGAGGACATTTTAGTAATTTACCAAAGCTAACGTATCAATAATAGATGATATATATTTACTAGTATCATAAATATAAACATGCCATAATAGATTATGATCAAGTTTACTAACAAAGATTCACTTTACTAATCTAAATGAATTACATAACATTCTACAATTTAATCGACGGAGTATATCGAAACAAACATCAATATTATAGATTTTAATTATTACAACAGAACAAATCATAATGGACATGAATAATCAGCCAAACAACATAACCATACACAACATCACTTGTTAAACAAATCAACTTTAACCATATTTAGGCCTTACGGCCATAATCGGTTTGGTGGGTTTCTCGACCCATTTCACATTTTGATTTCATGTCGTTCGGGCTCATTGCAAGTCCCAATATCAAGTCTAAGGCTACTAAATATACTTAGGGTTAATGGATAAGAGGTTTCTACCTTTGGTCCGAACGAAAAGCTCGACGGTAAAGTCCGATGGTATTTCGAGTGGCAATGAAGAACTCCATTGCGAACAGAATCTTTGGGCTGCGATATCGGGTTCAAAGCTCGCCCGTTTCCAGCGATTCTTGTGTCTAAAACGAAGCTCTCAAAGTTCTCTACAACGTTGATGAAGAAGTCTAAGCCTAAAACGCACTCCAACAATGAGAAAAATGAAGATTTGTAAAGGTTCAGTGAGCTGCTCGGTTTGACTAGACCAAAAACTTCGGGCCGCAATAACGTGGTCATTTCTCAGCCGTTTTGAGTGATTCTTGAACCTAAAACGAAGGGCTTGAAGTGATCTACAATCTTCGTGAAGGAATCTAAACCCGAAATCCACTTTAACGAGGAGAAAAATGGAGATTTTTGCAAGGTCAGTGAGTTGTCTGGAAAATGTAGCTGAAAGAATTTTACTGAACTTTGGATGGCTATAACTCAATCAAAACTCAACCGATTTGGGTGATTCTTATACCGAAATCGAAGTACTCGACGCCCTCTACAACTTTTGTTTAGAAACTTAAGCCTAAAAACGACTTTACCTAGGAGGAAATTGGCCATGAAAATAGATGTGTGTTATGGACGAGAATAGGAAAACATGGTGGTGATCTCTCTCCTCTTTTTCTCTTCTTCTACTCCTTTCTTCTTCTTTTCCAGAATCTCTCAATCTCTCTCTCTTTCTCTGCCGAAAATAATGAGGAGAATGGGTGATGGGTTTATGTAGGGGAAATGGGGTGGTGGTGGAGTGTTGGTTTGGTGTGATGGGAGAGGTGGAGTGAAGTGTGGTAGGAGGTGGAGTGTTGGTTTGGTGTGATGGGAGAGGTGGAGTGACGGGTGGAGTGTGGGAGTAATTTGGGGGGCGGGGGCAGCATGGGACGCGGCACGCGATGCGGCACAATGCAGTACAATTTACTCCGAGCAGTGTTCAAACTGTCCGGGTTTCGGTCTCAGAAAATTACCAAAATATTCGTGCGAACTTGGAAAATCGTGGGCAACGTCACCGTGTGCTCAGAATCGTCTAGTGTCATCTGTGTAACTCAAAATCATCCTCCGCATTACGCACATTATTCTGGCCGTTCGTCTGGGCCCACTGGTGACAAGTTGGTTGAAATCATTCTGTGCACCTCGAGCACTAACTCGTCTAACAGGAAAAAAAATAAATAACTAAATAAATAAATAAATAAGAGACCCGCAAATGGTCAACTAAAGTCAAAATTGGGTAAAATTAAATTAGGAAAATTAATATTTACAAATATCACAAATTTTATTTTTTTGAAAATTTGGGATATTACAAATGCCATTAACATATTCATGTTCATTTTGTAAAGCTTGTCGAGTATATCATCCACGTTGAAAATTATCTCAATCGAACATTGATAGATAGGTGAACAAAACAGATTTATATAAGAAAAATATGGCCAATTTAAATTCCAAATTATTTTTTGTCATCCCATTTTCCTTGTAGAAATATGGTTTGTTCTAAAAATGGATGATATATTCCAATTATTGCTCTGGACTAAAGTGGGACCCACAAAAGCCCAAACCGGACCGGACTATACAAACAATAAAACTGGATAAGAGCTTTGTAGGAATTTGGCTTTGGTTGAAATGATTTTATATAAGCCGCAAACAACTGGTTTTGAATACAAGGAAGATTCATTGGCTAAGTTGGGAAAGGCTCACAAAAGTGAAGGGCAAGGGTGGGCTTGGCTTTCGCGATTTCGAAGTTTTCAATCTTGCAATGCTAGTGTAGCAAGGATGGAGGTTACTAATTGGAGAAGATTCGCTATTTTATAAGGTGTTCAAGGCTAAGTATTTCCCTAACACTTCCTTTTTGGAGGCACAACCAAAACAATCAAGCTCTTGGGCTTGGCAAAGTATAGTAGCAAGTTGTGTAACGCCACCAAAATTTGGATTTGTTAATAACGAATACAAAAATAATAAATAGGATTTTACGACAATAACCCAAAAGAATTTAGATAAATCTTCTTGCCAAATACAATCATTCTCTATAGGGTTGACTAGGTTTCTCCACTCCATCACACGGCCGTCCATCCCGGCGGTATCATGCTCTGCTCCGTAGGCCTTCAAGCCATAGTACTTCTCTTGTTCATCTCTATAGTTTGGTATAATACGTCAGAGTCGCAGAGCAACATCGTGGTATTATGCTAGGGTTACACAAGTGCAACACCATGAGTGATAACGCCCAATGGACTACACTATCCAATCTCTAACTAGCAATTCTAGAACAATATGATCAAAAACAGTAGTGCAGACTTGTTATCAGAAAATACCATGAATGCAACATGCATGTCCATGCGGATCAGAGTAATCATGCGCAGTAAAACAGTATTTCGTAACAGTGTCTCGAAACAATATCTCGTATCAGTGTCTCAAATTAGTGTCTCGTATCATCTTATCATTTTCAGCATTCTTCTTCAAATTTCCTCTATGTTAGTGCCTCCCATCTCTCTGAATGTTATTGGCCCGTTTCCGTCTCCTTTCAATTGACGGTACCAACCTTTCCACTCGAGGTTCCGGTTGTCTTGTATCCAGGCGCACACTTACAAGATACAAGGCCCGTCCACCCCGCGACTCACACGTACATAGTCCCGGCTGCCTTGTCTTACTGATCCCCACAATATGTTTCAAAGTCCGTCCACTATGTGTTGTGCACGCTTAGCCCTACCACCAAGTTCACTCCACGAAAATGGGGCGGTGCCTCGCTGCACTACCGTATTACTTAACCCCAACCTCATCATCGCGCACACTGACATGATGGGCGGCGTTAAGGCTGCATTACCGTTTTTAATTCCCTTTAATCAATCCATTCTCATTCTCATTTTCTCATGAATAGCTATTCAAACTTTCTCGTAACTCATGTCTTACCCGTATCGTGAACGTGCTCTATGCTCAAAACTATCCATGCAAGATTTCTCGTAAAAATGTTTCTCATAGAATAACATTTTTCCCTTGTGAAAAATACTACATGAAATAATGCACTTTAATGCACCAACTTTTCCAAATAATTTAATTCTTCCAAAAAATTTACTTTATAGACAAAGATCCAATTTCTCTCTTTTCTTTTAAAACCCAACTCATTTCCTTTCTAAAAAGAAATAAATAAATAACTTTTCTTTTTCCTCATAATTTCTCAAAAATTTACTTTCCTAGAATTTATGAGTACAAGTTTTGAACCCATCTTTGTCATAAAACTTTTTAGACCAGTTTTATGAATAAATAAATAAAGCTTACTTTTTAGAAAATCTTACTTTTTCTAAAAAGAACTTTCTAAACTCTAATAATTTTTCCAAGAAAATTTCTAAGTAAACTTTTAAGAAAAATCTTTTTAGCACAACAACTCATTTATTTAGAAGAAATAATTCTACTAACTTTTTAGTAGAAAATTTCTAGAAAGTTAGTGTTAGTAATTTTTTTCCTACACACTTTATTTTTAAGTAGACTTCTAGTTTTTCACAAAAATAAAACTAGTGAGCCATGTAGAAACTTTGTTTAGTAAAAATTAAACCATCTCTTGGCATGATCAACCTACTCATTAGAAGTAGAACCATCTAATTAGCAATTTGATTAAGTAACCCACTCAATCTTAGTTAGTACTTCCCAACTACTTTAATAAACTCACTAAAAAACTTTCTAGTAAACCATGTTAAAACTTTGTCTTCTAATCTCTTCTAATCAACTTTAATCAAGCTTAATCCCATGAAACAACTTACTAATTTCATGAAGAATCACCTAATTAGAAGCTAATTAGAGACCTTCTCATCTTTTCAACATGAAAAATCCTCTCACCGTAAGCTTTCTTGAAAATTAAGTAACAAGCTTAGAAACCTTAATACATGCATCATTTGCTTAAACAAGCTTCTAATTTCAACTTATAAAAACTAATTAGAAGTTGCTAATTGAACTAGAATAACTAATTAAAATAATGGATAGATAAACTACCTTAATTTCCAGTGATTAGCCGGAAGCCGACAAGCAAATGATCCTCTCCGGTGAGTAAGAGCTCCTCTAAGTAACTAACTTTCCTACAAATTGAGTTTAGTAGGAAGCTAATTAGGGAGTAATAGAGTTTATTTTATGGGTGTAGAGTGGAACCTAGAGAGAAAGAAAGCACAAAAGTAGAAAGGCTAGAAAGGTGACAACTTGCATGAGAGTGCATGAGATTATATTAGCACAATTGGCTCCCTCTCTCTCTTAAGTGGTTCGGCCCCCCTCTCTCTTTCTTCATGGCCAAACCCCCCTCATGTGGCTTGGAATGTGCTCATTAATTTGCTCCCCATGTACTGTTCATAAATGGCACATGCAATATACAAGACTTGGAGATCAAGAATCTCTAGGTTAGTACTAGTAATTCTAGGTTCTTAATAAGCAAGTCTAGGGGTCACATAAGAAGAAATTTCTAGGTAGTTTCCTTGGTCCTAAGTAGGGTATAATTTTGCATGGCCACCATTATTTTGGGTAGGGCTGAACAATAAAACCAACAAACCGAACCGGAGAACCGAGCCAAACCAGATTTTTTTCGGAAGACTCTGAAATTTTGGAACCGGTTCGGTTCCCTGTTCTTGACATTGAAATCCCGGTTCGAACCGAACCAAACCGGTTATATACTGTTAAGAACATTAAGAACCCTAGCACAACACAACATTAACAAATGCAGAGTTCCATTTACTGTTAAGAACCCTAGCTGCAACTGTCGAATTTCCTCAGCACCAACTTAATATGCCATCTACGCGATGAATAGAATAAAAACGAAATGTTCAACAAGTTCTCTTGTAGCATACATTCATAAGGAGCAAGAAAAGTAAATTCGAATCCTGGTCATAGCAGCAGCGGTCTTCGTGGACCTTCCACCTGAACTTTCATCTCTCTCATAACTTCATTAATCACCAAGCACAAAAGGAAAAATGATTAGAAAGTAGCTGCAATTAGGGTTAAAACAAATCCAAGAAGTCATATTAACGGAAAAATTATTAGAAAGTAGCTGCAATCAAGGTTAATATATAAAAATGAGAGAGAGAGAGAGAGAGAGAGAGAGAGAGAGAGAGAGGAGTTTCCAACTGCTAAAAATCAAATGAGGAAAGATTTTTGTGCATTTTCTTCATTTCTTGGGCGGGATAGCTTCAAATCTTCAACGGCCCTATGCTACATTAAAAGTCAGATAAGATAATATTATTAAGCAAATTTCACACTGCGGGCGAAGTCACCTAACCAATACCCAATCCCCAAATTTGGAGGTACTTCATACCCAATCCCCAAATTGCAGGTTCATCCATCCCTAATCGGGGGTACTTAGAAGACAAGTCCACACAAACAATAAAAAGGAAATATGAAAAAAATAAATGAAAATAATAATAATATAGGAAACGACAAGACTAAATACTAACCTCAACCTCATCACCTCTTACGCTTCAGATTCTTCAAGCTCTTCAAGATATAAGCAATGACTTCTTTCAGCATGGCCTTTCTTTTCTCTTTAAAGTTCCATAGCTCAGAAATCACATACCTGCCACTAGGATTGTATTCATTCATCTCTTTCAAGGCAGTTGTCACTGCCTCATATATCTCAACTCCCCACTCCACCTTGAGATTTTTCAGCATTCATCACCATCATTTATCAGCTCCTGCATTAGACAGGATTACATAAAACCCATTAAGCTTTCGACAGATCTTTGATAGCTGGAAATGCAAGAGACAACATAGATTCTTCTTCAATCTTTGAATTCTAGCAAAACACAAGTTTCAACAAAAACCACACAGGTTCCCAATTACGACGAGGACATTATAAAAAATAAAACTATTTTCAGCCTAGAATCACTAATTCCCCTTGCAACAAACTCAAGTCATGCAAAGACAATGCTGTAACAACTTGCATGATTTCTGGTTATCAACCAAACACCATTCACCATATAATGGAAAACAATGACCTCTACGAACTTCAAAATATAGCCACTGACAAAATGAAAAAGGCCATAAGCTAGAGCACAAATGCAGCAGTGATATATTATATTCAAAAGGCAAACCTGATGGTTTCCCCCCTCAAGTATTACAATTTTAAATGGGTGCCAATCTGGATTCTTCATCCTCTCTAGCCACAAGGAGCATAGTTCAAAGGCCTTGACTTCTGCTTCTAAAGGTTTGAATCTTAGTTTGCATGTATTCTGGAAGGGCTTCATATCAATTTCTTCCATTCTCTTTAATCCAATAACAGTGCGACCACTTAACATGTCGCTCAAGCCTTGAAAAAAATAGAATGATTGTTGAATTCTCAGCACCGTGATGAAATAAAGCTGCACACAAGACATTATTTAAATGCACCTTACATGAAATAGTGTGGCTCACAAAGGTTGTACTACTACTTTGCCAGTAGGGAATGTAGATAACACAATAAAAAAGGTTAAGAAGATGATGTCAAAGTCTGAGGCAAAGCAAGCGGCACTAAATGATGCCTTCGGCAGTTATATGGTGGATAGCAAAGAGGTCATGGTGAAGCTCGTTGATGCGGTTGGGTTCGAGCAAAGACTCTCCGATAGAAGAGCTGGAGTGTTTCGCCAACTCGAAAAGCTTAACCTAGATATGGACGATATTTTGACCGCCAATGCAATGATTTTGGCAACAGATAAAAAGGTTGATGAGTTCTATAGCGTGCCAAAACAATATAGGCAACATTGGGTGGGGATGTTGTTGCAAGGAAAGTTAGGGCCAAAACCAACGTAGTTTGGTGGATTCGACGAGATGTTCTTGCAACATGGGTTTTGCTTGGTTGAACAAAACTTGGTTCATTAACTTTAATTTGGATGAATATATGTAATAACTTTGACATATGACTAGCCTCTAACTTTAATTTGGATGACTGTAATGACTGCACTCTGTATGCTTTTGTTAAGTACAAGTACAAGTACTAGTTTATTGTTACTTTGTATTCATGAATTACTCTAATTTTTTAGGTTTTAATGGCGATGATGAAATTAGGGCATAAAATTTTTGAGGAAGCATGCCTCTTGGTTTGGCAACTTATTGATGTCAATGGATTAGAAGCCATTTGGCAACATAATGTTGTCCCAAGGGTGTGCTATGAGCAACAAAACTAATCTTTGAGCCAAGAGTACAACGTATGATTGTGTGTGTGTGTGTGTGTGTGTGTGTGTGTGTCATGGGGCAATGATGGAAATTAATGTTTTTTAGAATTGCATGTGATTTTGTTGTTATGTTGTTATATGTGTTAATGGGTTAATCATGCAGTTTTTGGGCACTTGCAATAAGGCAATTCACTTGAAATATGTGGGCACTTGTATGTGTTTATTATACAGTTTTCTGGGATATTGTTACCTGCAGTTTCTGGGTATTGTTACATGTAGTTTTGTGGGTATTATACTGTTTTGCATTTGGCACTTGATACCTGTAGTTTTTGGTCACTGGTTATTATTGATACCTGCAGTTTATGGGCTTCTATATGCAGTTTTCTGGGCTTGTATATGTAGTTTTCTGGGCATACATGCAGTTTTCTGGGCTTTAGATGCAATTTTCTGGGCTTAGATATGCATGTTTTCTGGGCTTAGATGCAGTTTTCTGGGATTCTATATGCAGTTTTTTGGGCTTCTGTATGCAGTTTTTTGGGCTTCTGTATGCAGTTTTTTGGGCATACATGCAGTTTTCTGGGCTTTAGATGCCGTTTATTGGGGTTCTATATGTGATTTTCTTGGCATATATGCAATTGTCTGGCCTTTATGCAGTTTTCTTGGCAGACTATGCAATTGTGTGTGGGCATGTGTGTATGGATATGATGAATTAGATAATGAATATTTTAGTTAATGAATTTGTCTTGGCGGGACTACTTATGACGGCCGATGGATTTAAAACATGTTGGCAACATAAGTTGTAGCCAAGTGACAGATTGTGACCGGGAGAAAAATTTTTGAGCCACGAGACTAGTTTGTGTGTGTGAGTGTGTGTGTGTGACAAGGCACAAATGACTAGCCTTTTTGGCATCATTTGGTTTTTGCTACGAAGCCCAAAAAACTGCATCTTGAACCATTATATATGTCAGTGTAGCTTTATGATTACATGTATTTGGCATTTGTAACTTGCCATCCTCTTTAACGGCAATGACGATATTTGAGGGCCACAAATTTATGGCAAGGCACTTGTCTTGGCGGGACACTTATGATGGCCAATGGTTTAATCACCATTTGGCAACATGAGTTGTAGCCAACTTGTGCAATGCGCGTGGATGAATAAAAGATCTGAGCCTAATATACATACTTCAAAAGTTACTATCTAGGGAACTAATTGAAATTACATCACCTCTTCTTTGTTTTGGATTAGATTTCTGAATGACAAGTCAATATGGAGAGTCGTATTGGGTGGTTTTCATTGGACGTTGTCCGGGCATATACAATACCTGGGAGGAAGCCAAAGTCCTAGTTAATGGATACTCAGGGGCCTTGATGAAACGGTACAAGACAATTGACGAAGCAGAAATAGCGTTGCTAAATTTTCATACGGAGAACTTTCGGGTGAGAGACATACAATCGGCACAAACAAGTGATGGTAGTTCAATATCCGCATTGGATGGAAAACTGTTGTATCTTTTAATTTTCTTGTTAGGTTTTTTAGGTTGTATATTATTGGCAATTTTATTTGATTCGGAGTAAACTTATGTACTATGGAGTCTGAACTGTTTATTGAAATGCAAACTTTATTACTAAGACAAAATTACATTATGAACTTTATTACTAAGACAAAGACAAATACACTCTCTAAAATAAATAACCTACTCACCATTCAAATAACAAAAAAAATGTCTTTTGTTAATTTAACTAATTTCCAATTGTTAATTAATTTATTAATTTTAAAACCCGAAAAAAAAATTCCCACATAATATGGTTTAAATATTTGTTTGTATTTATTATGTATTTACTGTAATTATTAACAAATTATTCCATTTTGTTTATTCAAATAATTTTATGTATTTATTAAGTATTTACTGTAATTATTAACAAATTATTCCATTTTGTTTATTCAAATAATAAAATAGGGGCAATTACGTCATTTGACCTCTTATCCTATCAAATCCACCTTCCTAATCCCCCTTCTCAAAATAACATCCAAACACCTTACTAACAAATCCACCCTTCTTATGAGGTGGGGCCACCCTCATTACCAAATCCACCATCATTACAAATCCACCTTCAAATCCACCCTCATTACAAATCCACCCAAATCATCTCCGGCATCCAAACGGGGTGTTAGTGTGTTGTCTTTCACAAGTCTTCACAACATGGTAACAAACGTGGAACGTGATGAGAGGATTCAATCCCTTGATGGTAGGATTGGAAGTATTGAACAAGTTGTTGAAGGTCTAAAGATTACCCTTGAAGATCAGGGAAAAGAAAACAATGAAAGTTTTCAACGTTTGGAAGAGATGGTAGGCAATATTCTCAAGGAAATTTCAGGTGGGAATCGTGGAAAAGGTATGGCTGATAAACCTTCCTCCTCATATGTACCTGATGAACATGCATTTCAAAAACCATTTTGAACCATTGCTCTCGCAGCCTACATATGCATTTGCACCTGTGACCCAACCTATGCATGCCCATAAACAACAAGGTCATAGTAATTTGAGTTTTGGAGGCTTAGGGCCTAAACAAGGTGATGTTCCCCATAGAGGAGGACAACAGTTTGCTGCCCCTAATGTTTATGGACAACAGGCCATAAACTTTGATTTGAGTCCATAAACTTTGATTCGAGTGGACTACAAGGCGAGTTTCCTGGTTTAACGAACCAACCTATTGGCCAAACAAATGTTAGGAACCTACCTATTAATTTTTGGATGGGTGATAAAGGGGTTAAATTAGAGGTGGCTGACTTTAATGGAAAGATGAATCCAGAAACTTTCCTCGATTGGTTGACTAGTGTGGATCATTTCTTTGCTTGGCATCAACTAACCGAAGGAAGGAAAGAGCAGTTTGCTAGTGCTAAATTAAAAGGAGCAGCACAAATGTGGTGGGGAAGAACTCAAGAGGCAAATAGAAGAAGTGGTAGAGGTGAAATGACTACATGGGATGAAATGAAAACTGTCTTAAAGGGCAGGTTTCTTCCCATGGACTATCGACAGAGCTTATTGTTACACGATCTTGGGTAGTACTCAACCTCAAAAGCTAGCTCATGAAGTGAGGGTGCCCTCACGCTTATATATTTTATATTCATATTACTTTGGTACCTAGGCGATGTGGGACTTCGCTTCACACCCTCCCTCACGCGCAACGTGCTCACTCGGCAGCACCTGCGTGCATGTGAGAGACACACACCCTACCCATCTCTGGTACCCAACTCTGATACCATGTTACACGATCTCGATGGTACTCAACCTTAAAAGTTGGCTCATGAAGCGAGGGTGCCGTTACGCTTTTATATTTCATATTTCTTTGGTACCCAGGCGATGTGAGATTTCGCTTCACATTTATTTATGAAATTTCACCTTCTTCACCAAGGGAGTAAGAGTGTTGATGAGTACACTGAAAATTTCTATGAACTGTCTATGAGAGCAAGAGTTTATGAAGCTGAAGAAGTACTGTCAGCAAAATATAGGGCGGGGTTGCAAACTCCAATTCATGACGATATGGCTGGCTTTAGAATATCGACAATGGAGGAAGCATACCAGGTTGCCTTACCAAAATCAGCACCGCAACCACTCAAGAGAATAGTGAAAAAGGCAAAAACAACTTGCTTCAAGTGTGGTGAAAAGGGACATATTGCAAGCACTTGCCCAAATCGTCGGATTACTTTAGCAAAACAAGACAATGAAGACGACGAAAGTGCTTCTGAAGAAAACAAAAATGAAGAGGAACAAGTTGAGGTCAATGTTGATACAACCGGAGAGTTACTACTGTGTTGGAGACTAAGAAGCATGTACCAACCCTAGACCATGACTGGAAACGTAATTCTGTATTTTGCACTAGAGCCATTTTTTATGGGCTGCATTGCACATTGATTCTTGACAATGGAAGCTCAGGGAACTTCGTTTCAAGAGATTTTGTTCAGCGATTGAGGCTTAAAGAATTACCAGTTGCTAGACCTTATTCAATCTCATAGATAGGTCAAGGTAAAATGGTAAAAGTTAGCACAAGTTGTCTACTCAGTCTTTCAACAGGAGACTTGCTCGGCGAGAAAGTGTGTTGTGAGGTTGTTCCTATGTCAACTACTCAAATTATATTGGGACGGCCATGGATGTATGATAAAGGTGGCCGGTATGACATGAGGGAAAATACATATGCTTTCAAACATAGGGGCCGATGGATCACTCTCCAACCACAGTGCAAGAAAGCTTTTTGGCGCCGCTTGCATCATCAGCATGGCGCCGTCCATAACCATCCTTCTTTTTCACAAACAAAACAGGAGCTCCCCACGGTGATACACTAGGCCTAATAAATCCCTTATCAAGCAATTCTTGCAACTGCACCTGTAACTCCCTCAACTTAGCTGGTGCCATTCTATAAGGAACCTTAGAAATAGGCGTTATCCAGGAACAAGATCTATTGTGAACTCAACCTCGCGATCTGGAGGAAGACCAGGTAGGTCCTCTGGAAATACATCAGAAAATTCCTTTACTATAGGCAAATCCTCCAATTTTTGCACAGATTGATCCTCACTCACCACATAATCTAAATAACCACAAAACCCCTTCCTCAATAATCGACTTGCCTGTAGAGATGAAAGAAAACTAATTGATGACACGTTCTGATCCCTTTGTAAACTAAACTTTAACTTCCCTGGCACAGCAAAAACCACCCTCTTCTTACTGCAATCTATGGTGGCATGGTATTTCGACAACCAATCCATCCCTAGGATAACATCAAAGTCATGCATCTCCAATGAAATAAGGTCTACTGGTAAAATTCTGCCACCTATCTCTGCACCACAAGACTTAGACATCTCATCTAATTTCACTGTTTTCCCTTCCGGAGTAGCCATCAATAACAATAGGTAATTGGCGCAGATATCTAGGAGCAGCAAAAGAATGTGTAGAACCAGAATCAAACAAAACTCGAGCGGGTACATTCAAAATAGAAAGAGTGCCTTGCACCACGGATGGCGCATCCTTAGCTTGCTGCCGAGTCAAAGCATACACACACCCCTCAGTCACATTCTTCTGCCCCTGACCCCCATTTCGAGCATGCTGCTTATAATTCCCCTAATTATTTGATTGTCGCTGATTATGCTCACCTCCATGCACTGGCTGTCTATGACCTTGAGGTGCCTGATTCCTTCCACCAACCTGAGCTCTACAATAGGTTGAGATATGACCAGCTTTCCCACAAGTGAAGCATATCTGAGGTGATCCATCACAACGAAAAGCCGATGCGTGTGGCTTACCACACTTGAAGCATGGTCTCAATGCCTCCCTCACCCCTTCATTAGTCTGAATCAATGTTTGCACCCTCTTTGAGGGATATCCACTACCACTACTCTATCCTGACATGTACCTCTTGTACTGATTCTCTGCACCCTTTTCCTCTGCTATATCCTTCTCTGCTGTCAGGGCTTTAGTCACAAGTTGAGCCAGGGTCTCGGTGTCCACCGGAAAATGCCACACCTTATCTTCCTCTTTTTCCACCAGTTTTTCTGCAAACCTTGACAACTCATCAAATTTGCGATGATATTCTGCCACTGACATTTTCCCTTGTTCCAATTTCAGAAACTCAGTGCGCTTTTGATTCTTAACTTCTGGTGGAATATACTTATCTTCAAAATCCTTCTTAAAAGCGCTCCAAATTAATTCATGCTCCTTTTCCTTATACTTTTGCTTGGCCATACGCCACCAATGCTCTGCGTCCCCTTCTAGCTTATACGTTGCCAGTGACACTTTCTATGTCTCAGAACAGCCCAAAATGTCAAATATCTTTTCCATCCTTAATAACCAAGCTTCAGCATCAGATGGTTTGTCAGACCCCATGTATGATGGTGGGGTAGTTTTCAAAAACCTATCCAGAACTGTAGCCTTATCCAAAGTTATTGACCTTGATGCATCTGATGGTCCTGCCTGTGCATGTTGCCCTGTGAACATTCCCACTAACGTCTAAATGGCTTGATAAGCAGTTGTGGGGTTAATAGTAGCTGTGGGCGCAACAGAATTGGCAATAACTTGTGTAATTGGATCGGCGTCGGTTGTTTTGACAACTGGCTCAGTAGAAGGTTCCTGGTCTTGTATATCATCAAGAGTTGTGGGGGAGACACTACCTCGGCCACGGCTCGTTGAAGTAGTAGGACCACGACCACAAGCAGTAGGGGTGGCACGACCACGAGCAGTAAGAGTGGCACGACCACGAGCAATTGGAGTGGCCCAACCGCGACCTCCAGCTACTGAACCCCCATAAGTGGACCTAGTAGTACGACGTGAGCGATCCACCTCCTAAATTACGTCAAAGAACAATCCAGATATGATTATATAATTCTGAAACAATAACCAATAATCTATAAATAAATAAACAATTAAGATCTACCTTAAGGACTCTGGGACCTGGACCTCCACTACTGATAATGATGCAATATGAACGCAAAAATGTTTTCTTTTTTTTTTTAGTATAAGAAACCTAAGTTTTGATACCACAATTATGACACCCCAAAATGGAAAATGACCGGCCGTGAACCAGAAGGCTAACACGTGGACACGAAGCCTAAAATAAAATAAGTGACAGACCACTAAACGATCATTTGTTTTTATTATTAACAAAATCAAATCAAATATGTCTCAACATAAGCATGGGAAACACCATCCCATGAACCAATCAATAAAAATTATTAACCAGTGATAATAAAAATGTGATGTATCAAAAAGGTTTAATAAGTGCGGAAGCGAATAAATAAAACAATAAATCTTGAATGCAACATCCTATGGAGGTTGACACAATAATCCACAGGATGCCTCCAGAGTCTTTAAGTGTCAGCTCGATTTCCCTGAAAATGATAGTGGATAAAATCCGTCAGCTGACAAGCTCAGTGAATGGCAATCATGTATAATAAATAAAGTTCTAAACAGGGATAAAAATATTTTAACATATAAATATAATTTGACGTACGAGGTGTACTACAAACCAATAAATTATATCAATAAATCATTTTTACCAATAACAGGTCTTTTTGGTGATCACAATACGATATCCAACAACAATGGGGAACCACAACCAATACCAAATAGTACCAAGTGCCAGTGAACAAATCTCTCAAAATTGGATCTAATATCGAAACTTAGAGTCACCACGAGTAGGCAGCCCGTGGAACTTTTCCCTAAGAACGATCCGGCGAAAGTCAGTCGTTGAGCATTAGGGTCACCGGCCAGGACACAGTCTCTTCCCTAATGGCCAGAGTCACCCGCACACAGAGGATTAATTTCCCTGGACTTTCAATAATAAATGTTCCTACCAATATCCACCAAGTTCTCACCAAAAGTATATATTTTTATCACATGCCAATTAAAAGTTCCAATATAAACAATTCACGTTTTCAATAACCAAATGATAATTTTTCCAAAAGAATAATTCAAGGGTCACGTCGAGTTCGAAAATACGTAACGTGTTTAACCACTCACCTGGGTCCGACAAAAATGCAACTCGAACACATCAAAAGAGACTAACCTGTACAAAATAGAAAAAAAAATAACTAACTATCCGAATAATACATCACTGATTATGAAAGCTAGAATATCTTAAGCTAAATAAGCACTAACCTAAACTAATCATAAATTAGTATTAGCCAAAGTAGCAACCCAAATTCTACCCTTAAAACAACTCTAGTTCAAATGGGTAAACCACCACTAGCCCAGAATGTCTTCAACGTGGACATTTCATGTCACAACTAATGGCAACTCCAAAAGCACTAGCCTCCAAGTCTCAAAATTATTTCATAACCAATTACCCCATGGGACTGCATGCCTTGGCTGATTGAAATTCTACATCACCATTGGCACCACTATCACATGCACAAAACCCAACTTGGTTCTACTCACACATGCACAGAATCATGCCCCAAACCCATAGACTAAAAGGCTGTTAAGAAAAATGATTCTTTGTTGGTGAAAACTGTGCAAAAGCCAATACAAACCCCATTTTTCTCCTAACCCATTCACGTGTCCTGTACCACCCAAACAAGGTCAAACTTTTACCCTCACCCACAAACTAATTATCGTAGCGTCAGAAAAAGGAAACATAAAGGGGAGAGAAATAGAATTGAAGAGAAGAAGAACCTCTTACCTCAAGCAATCACCAACAGTCAACCAACCACGGCTTCTCTCTCTCTCTCTCTCTCTCTGCGCAAAACCTAACTTCGGGTATAAGAATAGGAACAACTTAATTGGCCCACTCACCCATGCTCTCCAAAATAATAGCTAATTAGGTAATCAGAATATTAGTGGATAATTAGGGATATTTATTTATACTAATAACCGACCTATTATAATCCTAAGCTACTACGTTCCACCAATATCTAGTACTCCAAAAATTACAATTGTGCCAACACTATCCATAGTGCGCATAAAATAATTAATTAGGACCCGACCACAACACCCAAATGTAAATGACGCTTATTAATAATAAAAATAAAATGCTAGGGCGTAACAAGCAGAGTTTGTTCCATGCAGTTATCAGGTCGATCTGTTAAGTTATAAAATAAACAAGTCAACCAGCGTTCGTGTCTACGGATGAGAGGTAAAACCCTAATTCCGCCTCATAGGGTTTGTGTTTATTTTTGTTTTTTAATATGTACGCATAATTACTGGGTTCTTGGATTCGTTTCCCAACATGATGTTCATGTCCCGCTCTTCACAGATTACAACTCCAACATTTCTTTCTTGAAGTGGTTGTACCTATAAATAGAGAGGCAAGGAGAGGTTCTAAAATATTATTCTAAGAAGATTTATACTTAAAAAAGAAGAATGCAAGACAATAAAAGTAGGTGGGGATATGAATAATTTAACGTACACCTTCAATTCTAACCCATTAGTGATTAACTGAAATGGGCCTACACCCTCAATGAATCGCCGGAACTTCAGCTACAGAAGTTAGATTTCAACTCTGAAATCAAATGGAAGGAAAGAGCAAGATGAGAGGCCTATGACAGAGAAATTAGGATTCAAGGAAAATAAAGTGGGAGAGATTAAATTGTTGTGAAATAAAACTAAAAGAAACAACATAATAAACAAAATAAACAAAAAGAGGGAAAGAGGGCCTCATGCCTGACCCAACCTAACATTCCCATCCAAACTCAAGAGTGATGCATGTCTTACAAAGACATTGAAATGTCAACTGAACCACGAAAAAGCCAAGCTCAAATTAAATTTGAAAATTTGTAGACCAATGAGCGATATTTGACAGCAGCATTTTATCGAATGTGTGGGATGCAATGAAGCTTTAATTTTCTTTGACAGTTAGACTTAAGAAAGAGAACCAACAGAAAGGAACACAAAGTTTTGAACCAAGCAAGCGCACGTGCAAAGAGCCTTACAAATTTCTGGACTAAAGAATCTGAATTCAGGTAGCATAAACAAACATAATCCCTTTCTCTACCTTCAAATGATTAACAAATCCCCCATGTCAAGTACACTGTTTGGTTTTGTGTTTCAGAAACCAATTTTTGGGGCCTAAGTTATCAAAAACCCAACGCCAAAGTTATCAAAAACCCTGCAAACCCCAAACCCACGTCAGTCTTGCAAACGAAAAATGAATAGTAGAAAGACTCATTAAAATTGCAGCATACCCATATTTCTCCTCTAATTGAATTCAGTTCCATCATCGAAAACTTGAAAGACTCGCTTAATTTGCAGTTCCATCATCAACAATCAATTATTTGTTGCTCCGAGATCTCCACTTTTCCTTCAAATCATAACCAGCGAGAAAAGGAGTACGGGAATGGGGTTTGAGGGAATAAAGCTAGATAAAACGGACAGCAAATGTTCCATTCCCAGGAGCGACAAATGGAGGGCTGACTGAATAACTTCATATCGACAATTTATCAAACACGTGGTGGGTATTACGAAATGCACAAAAATTAAAAATCAAGGTTAAAAAAAAAAAAGATCAAAATAGAAGAAAGCAACCGCCATGAAGGATTTTAGAGAAAACTCTCTCCAATTTCACGTAAAACATAGAAAGACGAAAACAAATTAGGATAGTTTTCACCAATAGATAGCAGAATAGGTACAACCATAGTAAGGCAAATCGTTCCCACAAAATCAAATACAAACCTTGGGTGTAAGAAGTGTGTTTCTATAACAGTCCGGCGGTGACAGTTCCAGCATAGCAGAGCCTGAATTGGTCACCGACACTGGTTGCGGTGGGTTTTCTATACCCGTCCTGCGGCTAGCAATGATAGGGGGAGCGAGGAGTGGCAAATGAACATCTGATATGAATCGGTTGTTTTGGATGGGGGTGGTTTGCATGCGTGAGGGCAATAGCAAGACAGACGTGGGTTTGGGACTTGCGGGGTTCGTGGGATAGCGTTGAACCCGTGCTATGCACGGGCGACATTAACTTGCACGCACAATATCTGTGCATGGCACAATATGACATCTAAAACAACAAAGATGTAATAAATAATGTGAGATGGAAATAAAGAACGACATTAAACAACACATATGAAGTTCTTAAATGTATTAGCTTCATGGTAACATATGCTGATATACCTTTTTTGGATAACTACCCACTATCATTACACATATGTCAGAAATCGTATTAAAATTGTAATTTATGTGTTACTGTCTTAGAACGGGCACGCTAGAAATCCACTAACCAATGTGTGATCCTAAAATGAACACATAAAAATTGATATGTTAAGTAAATTAGCTTACATGGATAACCTCAAGAATCCATTCCTATAGCCTTAGGAAAGCGTTGTGCTCGTTCGTCGCACGGAACAAAAAAAAGAACTCACAGAACGAGCACAACGCTAGTAAGGAAAGAAGTAAATGTGCAAGTAGATTGAAGAGGAAACAAACCTTTGATTTAATCGTTTTGTAAGTGTAGTATTAAATTGATAAAAAAAAAATTTGAATTAGTATGCATAAATAGACAAAAGAAATGACACTGACCCTTTATTAGGTAGAAGTGTATGGGAAAATGCTACTGAAGAATTTTCTACAAATAGCTAGTGATTTACAAACAATCATAACCGATCGGAAAATGATTGTGTTCAAGCTTCCTTTTTTTTTTTTTTTTTGTCAGCAAAAAGAATTTTATTAAAGAAGACTTGACAAAGGGAACATCAAGCCGGGAGAGAGGGAAGGGGAATCCAACCAAAGTTGAATAAAGAAAAAGAAAGAAGAGACACCTGAAGAGTCTTAATAACATCAAGCTTCCTTTGGGTGTAGCTCACTTTATCTTTAATTTAATCCAACTCAATACAAAATGCATTTGCAAATTTTTTGAGCTCTTAATCACCAAATACACCGATTAAACCTGTACGGACCAAGTTTCGGATTCCTTTGTTTTGGCAATTCCGTTTGACAAAACACACATTTACATCGAGTTGTAATTTTATTATTTAGAGTGTTTTTAGGTGTGGAAGGAAATCAATATGTAATTCTTTTTATTGCGGTCGTTATTTTGATGTTATTCAAGAAACTTGCTCAAGCAACATACAAGCTACACATCAAGCAAATGGGCTGCCTTTAGTAACTTGCTCGAGCAACTCCGAACCTACTCAAGCACATTTTGAAGCTTATAAATATAACGTTGGCTAGGGTTTTGTGGAGACAACTTGGCCAGCACTCATATTTTCCACCTCCAAACATCTGTGGCGGCTAGGGTTTGTGAATCTCAAAGAACTTCAAAGATTGATTGATTCTCTAAGCCAGCAAATAATCTTCGAGAGGATTTTACATCAACATCATCGTTCTTTAGGTTAAGCCCTTTTCTAGAGTTCGAAAGGCTAAGGATTGGAAGGCTTGTGCGATTCAAGGCGTTGGCGATCAAGATCACTGAGTGTAGACACCCCGATTTTGAACCCGGGATGCGCTCGAGCATTCCCGATGATGAAACGGACCAATCACGACTACCCGAAACTGGTGAAAATGGCTTGAACTTGATCAAAATCAACCAAACATCGCCAAACAGTCCAAAATCACCCAAAAATAACCAAACCAAGCAAAATCATCAACCTGCCACCAGTAACCTTGAGCGCTCAAGCCCTGGACCTTGAGCGCTCAAGCCCTGGACCTTGAGCGGTCAAACCCAAAAATTCCACCTTGAGCACTCAACTCTGATCCCAGTCAGGAATCTGCAAAGTATCTCATCATGACATTTCATGCAGGGAGGAGCGTCTAACCACCTGTATACGTCTTGTACACGTATAATACGTCCTACATTGCCCTAATCTACTCCTAAATCTACTCCTAACCCACTTTCAAATACAAACCCACTTCCTCTCTCTCCTTTCTTCCCTCCCACTCACTCCCTATAAAAACCACCCACTGCCCATGGTTTCGGGTGGTTGCCATTTCACACACTCCAGCCCTCTTACAGCCCTTAGAACCGTTCACCACTTTCTCTCTCTACAAAACCACTCACTCACCATCTAAACCACTTACAAAAACCATCTTTCAAGCTCCAAATTCGACATTTTGTTCATCAATCAATCTCATAGATTGTCTCATCTACCCAGAATACCAACCAAACGTCCATAATCATCTACCATCAAACCCAAAATCAAGTTCAAGCTTTCAATCAAGTTAAAAAGGTAGTTAACATGTGAAATATCACATTTTGGGTTTTCTGAGGGAGACCAGTAGGTTCAAGCAAGTTCTTTATACTTGCATTGGGCTTACAAGGTCCACAATACATAATCACAACACTTTTAAAATCTGCAGCTACAGCAGGGCTTGAGCGCTCAAGCCCAGTTCTGGTTAGTCACTGTTTTATGCTTTTGAGCTTTATACAGACCTTTGATCAACATAAAAAGGCTATTGAGGTGTTTATTTCATTGTCCAAATAATCTTTTACATCTTAAATGTTCATGCATGTACACCTTTTAGTCTTTTTATGATTTTAATGTTTATAAACCTTGTCTTAAAGGGTAAACAGTGACTGAACCACCTTTAATCACTCTTATTTAATATACTGAAGGTCCTGAGAATCATCAAAAATCTATTTGGAGGTCAGAAATCAGAAAGCCACATTATGGCTTGAGCGCTCAAGGTCATGTCTTTGAGCGCTCAAGCTGTTCTTGGCTCATTTGCAGATTGCTAGTTGTTTTGATGATGGATCATGGTTTAGTTTCTTTCTGGTGTGTGTGAGTTGTTATTACTGTGCTTATGATCTGAATCCCTCTCTCTCTTCCATTTACAAGCATTTCCTTTATTACTTTGTGGTAATTCTCCTATTTTCATCATTCTTTAAGAGATCAAGCCATCTGTTTTCAACTAATTCTCCATGAAAAATGTTTTATTAATGTTTGATCTTGTAAAGAATGAGAAAAGAAGCTGTAAAATGGTCAAAACTCACAGAAACCAGAAACTGGTTTGAGCGCTCAATCCACGAGCCTTTAGCGCTCAAACTGGTTTGGAAGCAGATTTGATTTTAACATCATCTGGTGATTTTTGAAGTGAAATAGTGTTTATTTAATGTTTCTGAGGTGGTCAAGAGTCTTAAAATCTCATTAAACATGAAAAACCAGCAAGAAAAATGCATGAGAGGAATGGGGGTTGAGCGCTCAAGCCCTCACCCTTGAGCGCTCAAGCCCTATTCTGGGATCCAGATTGTAAATTAGTTTTTACGTAACATCTTCATAAGCTCTTGTGTTAAAGTACAGTTTCTGTTGTTATTTACTTTTGTGAATATTTGTAGTAATTTCCTTTATTGTTATCATCGTCACCCATGTAGATCACATGCACGAGCATCCACCGTAGATTCGTATCTTTTGTGTATATATTGTTGTTATGTGATTCCTGTCCCCGATTCCCCATCTACGTGTATAAATCGAATTTCAAATATTTCCAAAATCCCACAAAATGTTGAGTAGAGACCGGTTCACGGACCGGGCGAGAGGGGTGCCGTAAACCCTTCCCCTCTCGTAACCAAACCCCCGAATCCGAAAAATCTTTGGTTCCGTTATGACCGGTAAAATCTTTTCCAATGGGCAAACGAGTCACATTTTTAATCGGTTTCTCGGGTTCGGACCTCAAATCCGGGTGGCGACTCTAACAATCACAATCTTTTCAAACGCAAAACCGAACCATATCCGCGGGTCGTCCACACTGAGTGCGGTGTATGTGTGACTCGACAGGTGATACTTAGAACGTTGTGAGGATTTACTTCGTTTGGATAGGTATATCTGTGACTGCACAACGATTATAGTGATTTGATTCCTTCCCGTGGTTTTTACCCATTCAGGGGTTTTCCACGTATATCGTGCGTTCATCTGTTTCATTGCTTGTGTGATTTGTGTTGGGTAACTTATTGATTCGCATTCATACTATTAGGGTTGTTTATTTATCAGATTATTAGGGAACCCTAATTTTTCAATTGGTATCAGAGCGAGCTGCTCCTTCCGTTAGGATTTATTTTCCTAGAGCAGATCCATATGAGTATGAATATGAATCACGTGTCTAGAAATTTTCCTATACTTGATGCTGATAATTTTGATTACTGGAAATCTAGAATAAAGGCTATAATGAGATCTGTAGGTGAAGAAATTTGGGATTCATGTATTGTGGGGTACACTCGACCCATGAAAACAGTAGAGGACAAACAGGTTCAGAAAACCCAACCTGAGTTGTTAGTCGCTGAAAAAGCATTACTTCAGGCTAACAACCGTGCACTTGATATTTTATTTTCTGCTGTTGATATTAATGAGCACAGGAAAATAGCTAACTGTGAAATAGCGAAAGAGGCATGGGACATTCTGGTTACTTGTCACGAGGGGACAGACGTGGTTAAGCAGTCTAAGATGCAAAGGCTTACTACGGAGTTTGAGACCATCAGAATGCAGAAGGAAGAGACCTTCAATCAATTTTATTCCAAGCTCATCGCCATCGTCAATAGCTGTGAGAACTTGAGTGAGCCAATTCCTTCATTTCGTATTATTAAAAAAATATTACGCTCCTTACCTCCTAGATTTAAAACTCAAGTAACTATGCTGAAGGGTAAGAGGAAATTAAAATAAAAATCTGTTCAAGAAATAGTTGGGATTTTCCAAACTTATGAGGCTGACCTATTGCAATCTGAACCTGTTCAGCCTAAAGTAAAACATTCAGAGTCTTCAATTGCTTTTAAAAGTACTCAAAAAAAATATAAGAAAGGTTCAGATAGTGATAGTGATGTCGATTTTGAGGAGATGAAAGCTTTTTTCAAACAATTTAAAAATAGTATGAAAAAGAAAAATGATAAAGGAAAAGGAGAATTTTCTAAAAAAATTAAAAATGAGGGAAAAAGACCACCTGAGGGACCACAGTGTTTCGAGTGTCATGGTTTTGGTCATTATGCCTTAGATTGTGCTAACAAAAAGAAAAAGAAGGTTTTTGTTGCTCAAACGTGGGATGATAGCGATTCTGATGAATCGAATGAAGAACAGGACGGCAAGGAAAATAATGATAGAAACTTTTTGGCCTTCGGAGTTTCCTTAAATCCTCAGGGTCTTTCCGAATCGAGTGGTTCTAAGACAGATAATAGCGAGGCGGAAAGCTGTGATGACATGGATGAGATCAAAGAGGAGTACAACAAACTTCATGTTTTTAGTAAAAAATTGATGAAGGTGAATGATAAGCTTTCTGATAAGGTCAAGAGTTTAGAAGCTACTTTGAATGAACGCACTCAAGAGAGGGATGAGAGGAATAAAGAAATTGAGCTCCTTCTTGAGAAAAATAAGGCCTTGACTAGTGCAAAGTCGAAAGGAAAAATTAGAAGATGATACAAAGACTGGGACCCAAGTGTTGGATCATATTCTTTCCATCCAACGGCATCCTAGCGATCGTTCAGGACTTGGTTATCATGCGACATCTTCAACTCCACCAATTGGGAAAGAAGGGACTAATCATAAAGATAAGAAGAAGAATGCTAATGGCATACAGAACAAGCTCAATTCTCCCACGCCAAAGAAGCAAATGACAACAGTGGCAAACGGACATCCCAAACACAAGGAGGTAAAAACTAAAGTTATTAATAATGCTAAGTCTCAAGTTTTTAATCTTGTTGTTAAATTCGTTCCAACTTGTCATTACTGCGGTATGACTGGTCATATTAGACCACACTGTAGGAAGATGCATGAGTCATACACTTCACATCCACATGTAGCTCGTCCTTATGGTCATAATAATTTTGTGCCCACTTGCCATCATTGTGGAATTAGAGGTCATATTCGTCCTTATTGTTTTGCCCTTTATGGCTTTCATAGGACTCCTCCCCATTCCCATAACATGAACAATCATAGGGAGTATTTTCAAAGGCCTAGACATAAAACGCATTCGCAGGCTAATTTTACTAAGATAAATTCCACGCCCATAACCACTAAAAGAACTAGTGTTGACAAGGGAAAGCCTAGACAGATTTGGGTGCGTAAAACTGATTTGGTCTTTGATGTTGATGATGATCTTAACTCTCTAGATGGCTATAGTTCATTTGGAGAGGTTGGCCTTGCCTTTTGAGGCTAGTTCGTGGTTCCATAATCTAGGTTTATTTGATCTTGCATTTTTTGATACCTAGAGTTATGGAGTTTCATAGTTCATTTCATCGTTTTTTTTTTCTTTGCGTTATTTCATAAAAAAGTTTTTAAATTTTTTTTTTATGTGGCTATTTTATTATTTGTTGTGTGAATTGAGTATGATAGTCTTCAGTGCGTAGTTGAATATCATTGGATTTTATGAACATGTTCAGCTTTATTTTTATTGCACTTCTTTTTGGTATTCTCCCTGCAAGAACATTCGAATGCCAATAAACCATGAATATCCGACATTCTGTACCCTTATTCATGGCTATTATGGATGGTTGACAATTAAGGGTCTTGTTCTCATAAACTTGGTCTGTATCTTGAGATTTCTTTTTGAGATTGACCCATGGTTAGAATTCCAAATGTGATGTTGAAATCCATTTACCACCATTTGTTTTTTGTCTCCATCTCCCCTTCCAAAATTGAGAGAATGAATGACTTGAGGAAAGGGCTACCTATAGGACAAAAGTCCTAGTAGTGTGAAAGCCGCCGATGATAGTGCAAAATACAATGAAAAAAATATTTCCATCGGTGAGGTTATATAAAAAAAATGAGAGTTTATGAAAAATGTGGTATTAGTATTGGACCACTTGCTTAGTAACCGGTTGCATTCGGCTCTAGCCAGTCCGGACAGTCGCGTCAAACGGCGAGTGGGGTAAAAGAGAATACTTTGTAAGAAGAATAAAAATTAGAGGTTGAGGGGGAGCTCCGCAAGTACTTATCAACAAAAAATCATTGATGACCTAGCTTGGTTTGACTTCTTGAGGGGGAGTCATCTTGATACTCCTATTGTTCATGAGAATATGGGTCCTAAATTGAGCTAACCTGATATCTAGGCCATGGTTGCACACACACACTTTCCTCACATGTCGTTGATCATGGTGTGTTGTATTTCTTTTGCCTTGCATGGTGTTCTAGCATCAAGTTGTGTCTTAAAGTTTGGATGTCTTGTTCATCTCATCTCATGATATAATACTTGCACTAAAACATTCTCATGCTCATATCTTCAAAAAATTTATAATCTTTTAGCATTGAGTTTAATTATGTTTTATTGAGCTTTGCGTGCTTTTAGTACTTTGTCTGCTATTGAGTTTAGGCATCATGATATCTATGCTAGTGTTCGTTTCTCTCTTAAATAATATCTCACTTGTCTGTTTCTCTTGGTCTTTAATTGTTCAATGCTCTCCTTTGTTCACATTTATTGCTTTACTGTTTATCCTATTCGCCCATTGTCATTCCATGTCAAAAAGGGGGGGAGAATGATGAAAGGGGGAGTAGGTTGCCTACTGTTCTAATATATTTGGATGTTGAGTTTTGTTTGCAGGCTTTCTACAACTCGTTCATATAGGATAGATTGCCTTTGTAATGTGTTTTGTCATGGAAGTGCCAAAGGAGGAGATTGTAAGGACCAAGTTTCGGATTCCTTTGTTTTGGCAATTCCGTTTGACAAAACACACATTTACATCGAGTTGTAATTTTATTATTTAGACTGTCTATTTAGGTGTGGAAGGAAATCAATATGTAATTCTTTTTATTGCAGTCGTTATTTCGATGTTATTCAAGAAACTTGCTCAAGCAACATACAAGCTACACATCAAGCAAATGGGCTGCCTTTAGTAACTTGCTCGAGCAACTCCGAACCTACTCAAGCACATTTTGAAGCTTATAAATATAACGTTGGCTAGGGTTTTGTGGAGACAACTTGGCCAGCACTCATATTTTCCACCTCCAAACATCTGTGGCGGCTAGGGTTTGTGAATCTCAAAGAACTTCAAAGATTGATTGATTCTCTAAGCCAGCAAATAATCTTCGAGAGGATTTTACATCAACATCATCGTTCTTTAGGTTAAGCCCTTTTGCAGAGTTCGAAAGGCAAAGGATTGGAAGGCTTGTGCGATTCAAGGCGTTGGCGATCAAGATCACTGGGTGCGGTGTTCGTGTGACTCGGAAGGTGATACTTAGAACGTTGTGAAGATTTACTTCGTTTGGATAGGTATATCTGTAACTGCACAACTATTATAGTGATTTGATTCCTTCCCGTGGTTTTTACCCATTCAGGGGTTTTCCACGTATATCGTGCGTTCATCTGTTTGATTGTTTGTGTGATTTGTGGTGGGTAACTTATTGATTCGCATTCATACTATTAGGGTTGTCTATTTATCAGATTATTAGGGAACCCTAATTTTTCAAAACCGATTTTGACCCTACAATTCTTATTCATGATTTTAGCCGGTCTTGAAAAGTCTATTTTTTTATAATAAAAAAAAATCATAAGTGACATATTAATAGTAGTTTATGATGGTTTACATGGACACACGATTGTATACTTACACACGATCTGTTGGGATCTTAACCACCGAATACGATTTATGATGGAGTACAAATTCGTTTGTGGTTTTCAGATGCTTTGTTTTTTTTTTTTTGGGTAAACCAAGTTTGAAAATAAAAGAGGAAAAGGAATATACAGCCTACAAGGGGCATACCCCAGGGAGGACAAACAAAAAACAAAAAAGAAAAGTAAGAAAAGAAAGCAAAAATTAACAAAACATTACGGGGATGGCCACAAGGCTACAGTAGGTGAGACCTTAGTAGCTGGGTAGGCAGTAATGACTTTCCCAGCGACATCCCCAGCTGGGTAGGCACTGAAAATCAACATAGCCGCTGAAAGTAACAGCAAGTAACAAGACATGACATGAGTAGACATAGCAAAAGTAACATGCTATATGACTTTTCAACTTCGGGTATCCTGCTATAAGCAATAGTACATGGTAACAACTTGAGCAAAAGTACATGCAATGGAGCAATATACTTGGCTATACAGCATGGAGCTATCTGGGCAGCAAATCTGGAAATTTGGGCAGCATAACGTCTGTAATTTGGATAACCCAGAGCAGTAATGAAACTGCCCAGCAGAACAGACAAATGTGCAGCGACATATACTGCTATCATAGTCTAAGCAGCAAAACTAGAGAACAAGATTTACCCAAAAAACTAAAGAACAAGTAAACCACAACGGCAAAGACTTCGTGGAAGGAGTACAGAGGCAACAAATGCAACAACCCAGCCTGGGCTTGGGCATTCAAAAATGGTACAAAGTCCAGAGGAACATAGCAAATGGCAACTTAGCATTACACAGCTAGTAAATAACCGAGAACAACAACACAACCGCGATGTCAACAACAACACAACGTGTAACAATAGGAGGGCACACGGCTAATAAAAGGGCCCAGCTGAGTGGAAACTCAGAGGCACACAAATATTAGAAGGGCCCAACCCATTAGATTCAGATATAGATCTGCATACAATAACAGATTCAAATAGGATCAACAGTACGGGCAATAGCAAACTATGTACTCACACTACATACGCCCTCGAATCCTCACACTTCATACTCTCTCTAAGGGACCAAACACCCTCACCTTTACCTCACATAATTCCCCCGCTAATTATTACCTCCTCTCTCAAGAAATTTCAGAGGCTCAAACGCACAACTCACAAAGGCTCTCGAATATGGTGGTACACACATCTCATAAAACTAAATCCACCCAAAATGGCTTCAAATACTTGCCATTACACCTAGTTCCAATCTGCAGAGCCACTTAAGGCACAGCGGGAGAGTTACGGTATTTTACTTGATAATAGAAGTAAATAATAGGTGGCCTAAAGCCATGTCTTCATTTGAGAGCAAGATCTGCATATGCTATTTTGGAATGGGAACTTTCCAGATGCAGCAAACTGTTCAATGCTATAAGAGCTGGTGAATTTGAATCACTGGGACCTGAAAACAGCAAGCAAAGGTTAATGATACCAATTCTCTGCTGTACCACATAAATCAAACAATGCCCCAACTAGAAAGTAAGCTTGAAGACTGATTCCCTTTAGGTAGTTTTTCAAGGGATAGCAACCTGTATCTCACCATTGAATGAATTTTATTGACAACCACAGAAATTGGACAGGTTTTGTTTTGAAATTAGCGCACATTCCTTTCTATCCAAATTTGATAAATTGTTGTAGTAAAAGCCGTTTTAGTATGAGTGACTTCAATGTTTTGCCTTTGATTGCGAAAAAGTGAGCAACCCAATCATCCCAAGACCTAGGAGCCCATTTTACGTGAATGAAAGAAAGAACAATGTCCCAAACTTGGGTTGTAAAGGGACAATTAAAGAACAAGTGATTATGGCTCTCAATACCAGGACAGAGTGAACAACATGACACAGATTTAGTGCCAAATAACACTAACTTTGTCCTCGGTGTAGAGTCTATGTTGGATGGCAACCCAAACAACGAAACTACATTTAGGAATGTGTCCAGGATACCATATGCACTTGTTCCAAGGTATTTTAGGAAAAGGGGTTCTGAGATGATTCCATAATGATGATATGGAGAACTTCCCATTTGAATTAAGAGTCCAAGCATGTTTGATCCTCCATATCCCCTCCGGGAATAGGGAGGGAAAGGAGGCTACCCCTAATTTCATTAAGTTCCAAAGTCTGGGTAATGGGAAAACCCATGACGTGCCTCTAACAATGTACGAGACCTTAGCATCTCTAGGAATCCCGAGTCATAAATTACTCTAGGACCATATCTGGATACAAGAGGACCAAGAATGGTCCAATTATCAAACCACAAAAATGTGGAATTACCATTCCCAATGGAAACCATAATATGAGGGTGAACAGTGGGCCTGAGGTTAAGGATTTTCCTCCATACCCAAGAGGGGGTTGCTCGGGACTTTAACCTCCCAAAAGCTCTTGCCCTTAAGCAAATACGACTTAACCCATTGACACCACATGGACTGCTCACCCCCAGAAATCAAAAACCAAATATGCTTTGCCACAGCAGCCTTGTTCCAAACTTGAAAAGATTTGAAACCAAGCCCCCCCTCCTGTTTGGGTGAACACAAATGTTCCCAGGAGACCTTAGCACCAGATTTTTTAAGGTCAGGTCCCGACCACAGGAAGGACCTGAGAATAGCTTCAACCTCTTTTATGACTTTCTTAGGCAGAATGAATAGGGTAGACCAGTATGTTTGCATGGAAAATAGCACATTTTTAATCAATTGCACTCTACCAGCATAGGTTAAATCCCTATTGGTCCAGGTCTTGGATTTTTGCTATCATATTTTTGCAATCCTCATGTTTAATCTTGGTGGTAAGCAAAGGAACACCAAGATATTTAACAGGTAAGGTACCCTCCTTGAAGCCAAGCAAACAAAGGATACCCTCTCTCGTGGAATGATCAACTCCGGAGAAAAAAGCACTACTCTTCCCAGGACTAGGAGATAATCCTGAAAGCGCTTCAAACTCAAGGAGGGATGCATGAATATGCTCAATGGAGCACATATCTCCTTTGCAGAAGATCATAAGATCATCGGCAAAGCAGAGATTAATAATTTTATTCTTACTACACCTCCAGTGGAATTGGAAGTCAGAAAAGTTAGCTTTCTCCTTCAGGATACATGTTAGGACTTCCATAACAATGACAAAACGATAGGAGGAGAGTGGATCCCCCTGTCTTAGGCCTCTTTTACCCTTGATGCAACCCGTTGATTCACCATTAATACTTAAGGTATAACTTGTTGTGGTAACACAAGCATGTAACCACTTTATCATTTTATGGTTAAAATTCATGGACTTAAGGATATCCCACAAAAAATCCCATCGGACATTATCATATGCCTTCATGATATCTACTTTCAGGGTGCATCTGGGGGAAGGGGAGGATTTATGATATCCTCTCATTAATTCCTGGGTAAGAAATATATTATCTACGATTCTCCTGCCCTTCACAAATCCGGACTGGACCGGATCAATGAGAGCAGGAAGGGCATTCTGGAGTCTTTTGGCCAAGATCCTAGCTATGCATTTATAAATTGTATTACAACAAGAGATGGGTCTAAAATCCCCAACCTTGGAAGGATTGGGGATTTTAGGAACCAACGCTACCACAGTTGCATTAGCTTTACTAAGGAGTTGCCCAGATCTAAAAAAGTTCTTGATTGCTGAAATGGTCTCATGGCCAAAAACTGGCCAAGCTTTATGAAAGAAACCAGCGTTGTACCCATCAGGACCAGGGGCTTTGGTGGGATTAAGCTCCCACATGGTGTCCTTTATTTCCATATCAGTGACATCCTGAACCATGGCTAGGCTTTGGATATTGGTCAATCTCCTACTGATAAGATGATTGACCCTATCACTCCCTAAGTATACAGTACTGTGAGGTTTGCCTAACAAGTTTGAGTAAAAATTGACAAAGGCATTTTTTATGACAGTTACATCATGTGTGATGGTGGTGTCATCTAGGACAAGGCTGGTTAGTTTGCTTCTGTTTCTGTTATTACTGACAGATTTGAAAAAGAATGACGTGCACTGATCCCCCAACTTCATCCATTTAATCCTAGACTTTTGTCTTGTTAAACTCTCCTCAGCTCTAGAAAGAGTGAGGAATTGTTTATATACAAGCTTCTCCTCCTTCTGCAAGACAGTATCAGAAGGATTAGTACCCAGCTTATTCTGAAGAGAATCAAGAAGACACTAAGTCTGGATAACTCTGTCAGAAATGGCACTAAACTCGTGCTTGTTTAGCTTCCTAAATTCAGCCTGAAGAAGCCATAGCTTCTCATAAACACAATACATAGGATTACCTATTATAACCCTCCTCCATATACCTTGGACAGTGGCTAGAAACATGGGATGGTCAGCTATAAAATCAAAGAATTTAAAAGGCTTAGGTGTTGATTTAGGTGGTGGTGCTACATGAACAATAGCAGGGCAGTGGTCAGATATGCCTGGAGTAGGGAAATGGGCACTAGAGCATGTGTGGGACCTAATCCATATATCATTGACCAGGACTCTATCTAATTTGGAAGAGATGCAATTAGGAGCATCTTGCCTATTTGACCAGGTGTAAAGGCACCCAGTAAATCTGAGATCATCAAGTTCACATGAGAACATGCAGTCATTAATTTCATCCATTTGATGAATCCATTGATTGGTACCACCACATTTCTCGTAAGGTGTTCTAACAACATTGAATTCACCCAATAGGACCCACGGCTTACTACCAGGGAGAGAAAGGATATCTTTCCACAATTCCCTTCTCTCAATATGATCATTAGCCCCATAAACAAACGCGACAAGAAAAACATGCCCCTCTTGGATGGCAAGGACTTCACAATGCACATATTGACTGGACATGGATAAAACAGTGACAGCCAATAAACTGGGGTTCCAAGCTAAAAGGATCCTACCAGTGGGGGCATGCAAGCTGTTGTTCATGGTATGCCATTGAGGGCATTAATGTTGGGTTCTTTAATTTTATGCTCAATCAACCCAACCATAGACAATTGATTTTTATTCACAAAAACCTTTGCTGCTTTTTGCTTAATAGGATCATTAAGTCCGCGCAAATTCCAACAACCAAAACGTATAGATGAGCTAAGCATTGGAAAACTAACCAAAGGGAAAACACAAAAGATGCATAGGAAAACTTATATATAAATAAATACATAGACACATATATTAAGAAAATGGTTTAGAAGCGTCCCTGATTGCGAAGCTTGCGCTCCTTTTTGAGTCTTCTCTTCTTGGAACTGTTGGATTCAGGAGATCTAAGTCCCCCTGAGCTGGAGTTTATGAGCCCCCTGCTAGTTGAGTGACCCCCCTCCAATCTATCCTGTAACTTAGGTGTCTTTGTCACTCTTCTATCATTAACCAAAAACTCTTCATCCATAGCCTCACTGGATGTGTCATCAACAGAATCAGAAGGTTGAGAGACAGGAGGAGTTGGTAGCAAGTGAAGAGTGAGTGGGGAGGAAGAAGGTGGAGGCTTCATTATAACAGGTCCTTCTGGATGGGAAGAACTAGCTACCTCTGTAGTGTTAGTGGGGGCCGATGAAGTCTCTGTACAGTCCCGAACTGCTACCTGAGTTGAGAGGGGGTCACTAACCTTAACCTCTGGATCTGGTACGTGCTGTGACGGTATGGGAACCTCCCCATTTTCATCAATCCTTTTGGAAATGTCGGAAGATAGCTTTCATTTGCCCACAACAACCCAATCTTCATTGGCTGTTTTAGTAGTTATTTTGGAACTGCATGAGTGTCCAAACACTTTGCATTTGTCACACCTTGGAGGGAGCCATTGATACTCAACTCCCACCATGACAGACTCTGCATTTACCGAAATAACTATATCAGTGGGGAGATCGTCACCCGCCTCTATCTCCACACAAATCCGAGCAAAGTCTAACCTTCTCCTATTTGTTGTGGCCTCGTCGACATGAATGGGCTTTCCAATAGCACTCCCTATTTTGCTGAACCCAACATGTGTCCAAAACTCCAAAGGCAACCTATGTAACTTGATCCATACTGGAATAGAGGATGGGTGGTTTTTGCTCGGAACAAGCATTCTTTTCCACTCCTTTAACACCAGATATCTTCGTGAGAAGAAGTACGGCTCTAATACCCCAAGTTTGGAAGGTTCATCTTCAAATTCGAATAAATAGCAAGAGCCCAGCTGTTTGACCGTAAACTTCCCGTGATCTTTCCATACAGTACGAGTAGTAGCAGCTAGCAGAGGAAGTGACATCTTTCCATCCAAGAAATTCCCAATAAGACAGTGTTTGCCAACTCCATCGTCAAGCTGTGATTCGTCAAAACTCACATAGGCATCCTTACCCTTGCGAGTGTCTGGATAATGAACCAATTTCATGGATTTGGATGGAGCCTGAGCCTTAAATAGGGAGTTCCAATTCCTTGTTTGCACACCCTGAGGAGGTTGAAGTAGTTTGGTTTTGGGGGGAACATCAGCATATTCCCCTTCAACATCGATTTTTGCAATCTCGACTATCCCTGTATCCTGTAGCTGTAAAAGGTGCTCCTTAAATTTAGAGAAACTCACATTAACTCCAGAATGAAGCATTTCCTCCTCAATAGTGTTAACTAACGAGGATATACGGGAGGCACTATCCAAGCGTTTTCCTTCTTCCTGGAAGACCTTCTGCAGTTTGCGAGAAGGGCTTGAACCTGAATTAGCAGGGCTGTGTGGACCGTACATAGATGTGGAGGTATCGTGGTTCTGGGAGGCCCCCACAACTGACGGGATTAACTCGGATGCCGAAGCAGAGTTAACCCTAGAGTTCATAGGGTTTTCCACCTGACATAACTCGAGATCTGGAAGACCGGGAGCAGTAGCGCACGTTGGGGTAAACTTTGTAGGAGTGGTATATGTGGTACCTGGTGTTCGAGATTCATTGAGGTGATGGGTACGGGTTGTACCATGGCCGGGATCGGGAACTGCAGAAGCCGCACCCAATCGCTTTTTGTTGATCGGGTTGGAGTCTAGCACCTTGGAACCCAGATCCACCAAAGATGGGTCGATTCCGTGCTCTGGGCTAGATCCCCTACTTTGGGGATACACAGTAGACTGTTGGAGGACGTAATTGGAGCCATCAGTCACGGGCGAAGAGAGGCTGCCTTCCATTTCTAGGGTTTGCTCAGGATCGAGTGAATCGCCTGGAGAACATATGACATCATCTCCTTCAGATGCTTTGTTGATCATTATTAAACTGCCTTTTCCTATTAAATATTTTTTTTGGTCATCGTTATTTTCTAACATCGAACTTAACCCACATATAAACAACAAACATGCAATAAATAATGGGATCTTTTTTTTATATGTTTACAACATATAAACAACAAACATGCAATAAATAATAGGATCTTTTTTTATCCGTCCCTATCTTGTAACATCGAACTCACATATTACAATAGATAAACAACAAACATGTATGTAATAAATAGTTTGAGATAGAAATAAAGAATGACATCACACATATATGTAACATGTGAACAAATCCATTAATCGGAATGCACACGAACTTGTACAGTAGAGGAGGAGAGTTGAAGCAAGGATATTAGTGTGGTAAGCCATATGTTTGAAGAAGGATCTAAAGTACCTGTGTCGGTGTAGTTGCGGAGCCGCGGGGTTTTGATCAACCGGTAAGTTGCCGCCTATATCTGCAATTCACTGATTTTATTTTTTATTTTTTTGGCTAAATATTTCATTGAAAATTTATTAGGCACGAAACTTATAATCTTTCTAAACTCATATTGCTTACCTGAGAATTAAAACCCTCATACATTGAAGAACTTCCCATGGAAGAATTGCTAAATCTTTTCATAGCTGGTCTCTCCTGTTATAGAACATTAACGTTGTCAGCGGATCCATGACTATTATTCATTCAATGCCATAACAATAAAAGGTCATAAACCTTATACTGCTTTAAAACAAAATTGCTTTGAAGCAGTAAGTAAACATTGAAACTGTCAACTTCAACAAATTCTGTGGCAAACACCACAAAGGCACTGAATACTCTATCTGTGCCAAAAAGCTATTAAAAAGGAGCCTACAAAATTCCAAATCTACATTTCTAACAACATATCTTAGACCTTCCTTTAGCGGCCAGTGGTCAAGCGATGGGGGTGTGCGTAACATTAGGCTAAAAGTGCCCAGACTTAAAAAAATAATTTAAAAAAAAAAAAACTACTGTACATTCTCAAAGAAGGTTTAGGAAAATTAAGGGCATTTTTCTAAAGGACCTCCTATGGTGTTTTATCTTCTTCTTCTTTTTTGCTTTTTTTTTTTTTTTAACTTCTCCTTTTTGTAGAAGTGTGTGACGTAAATGGAGAAGTGCAAGGAAACTGATGGAAATTAGAAGCATACCTGTGTTGGCGGGTGGGGGTGGTTGTGTTGGGGGTAGTTGTAGCGGGCTGGGGTGGCCTTGTTGGTGTAGCAGCGTTGTAGTAGGGTGGCGGATTTTTGGGTCAGTAAAGAAGTGATGATAGGTAGGAGGGAGGTGAGATGAGATGAGGAAAATGGGAGTGTAACTTCATTGGTTGATATATATATATTCCGTGCGGACCAAGGCATTTTTCAACTTTCCGGATCAAATTTTGACGATCCGAACCGCTCAATGTTTTTAAAATGCATTTTCCAAGGTCCACGCGAAAAATCTTCAAAAAAAAATACCCGGAAGGGCTTGATCCACACAGTTTTCGGTAAAACTGTACATATCTTGGAAAGGTGAGGTCCGCACGGAATCTTGTTTAAGGGATCCCTTATTAGATCATTTATGTATATATATATGGCATGGAAGTAGAGTGAAAGAAGTTAACTAAGAGGAGAGGTGGTGGGCAATTTTTTTTTTCCAAAAGAGAAAGAAAGTGGGGACGTGCATCTTGATCATCTTGAGCAGCAAAAGTTGAGTTTTGTAAAACAATCTTGACCATTCGTGTGGAGTGAATCTCAATCTGAGCCCTTAAATTACTTCTCTTGCAAATCTGAGCCCTTGATTCAAATCCAACGGTTCAAAATATGGGAAATTCAAATACTGAGCTCCCTTATTATATAGATTTATAACTGAGAGCACTGTTTAATCCGTGTAAAAATTATTGTTCAATTGAGGGACAAAAATTTACTGTTCATGTGCACTCCCCTATATATGGGAAAGCTAACAGACGCATCCTGGCTCTAGTTAGTGTACTTCACGCGCCAACCTTTGCAAAGTTTTACCCATGGTTGTCATCTCAATGTCAGTGTATGCAGGTATACCTTTATGACATGCAGCAAAAGACATTTTTACCCTTCTTGTTGTTCCCAATCTTTCTGAAAATATCGAGTCTCTCCTAAGAGCATCAATAAAGTTAAATTAGAGAGCAAACTCCTCTAAAACCTCAAAAATCAGCCTCACCAAACGAACTCACCAATTTGAAGATTTCTTAATTTTGCTATAGTAACTTAACAAATTTGGTGACCTAATGTGGTGTCCTAAAAAATCCAGTGAACCTCTTGTACAATTCCTGACTCGGACCAACGATGAGTGGGTAGCGAGTGACCCTCCTCGAGCTCCTGCACACGAAACGCACGTCGTTAGTACCCAACCTGGCCGGAATGTGGCCAGGGAAGGCACTCCGACGATCTAGTGAGTGATCGGAGAAGAAAGATGTATTCAGAGAGAAATTGTAGAGAGAGAAAGTCTTCTCTCCCTTTAGGGCCTCTTCGCTTTGTTTATATAGGCTTCCCAAGTACATGGGCAAACCAGTCATTTCAGCTTGGATGACGTCACCGAGCATCACGAGTCGGCCTCACAAGTATCGCATGCACGCGTTCTCCAATGTGGCTATGACATGTAGCATAACCGCTTTGGGTACCGTCATGCTAACGTAGGGACAGCTGCCACATGCACATGTGCCTTCCCAAGTTTGTTACGAGTTAACCGCCTCGGGTGACGTCATGAAAGACGTCACCGACATCTCGGCTTACCCTTCCAAGCCATCCCGGATTTGGTCTGTCTCGGATGGTACATCCGGCTCATGGTTGGCCCCGGCTGAGATACCGGGATTATCTCCGGTGGGCCCGTCTCGGTTGGCCCATAGCACCTCGCTCCTTAGCTGGCTAGGAGGCTCATTTGGGTCTTAGCCCTAATGGGCTCGCCCACCGAGCCCCATTAAAGCTGTTAGATTTCTGCCCACTACAATAGCCCCTCAACTTCTTCCTAGACAAATGGTTCCGAGAAAGGAGTGGACCGTTCCAGTTCGTGTCGCTGTGTCAATTCGAAAGGTACGTAAAACGCATCCGAGAAGATAAGGCTATATCCGCAGCGTTTCTTTTATCCGAGCCCAAGGGTCGATCGCCTCGTGGATCGCCTCAGATTGCGCCACGTGGTAGCTATTGATTGATCGAGGGTGCATCACACGGATCACGGTTTTGTAGCCGAAGAGGTGTGCCCGCGTGGGCTGTCAGACGACAAGGACGCCCGTCATGTCAATGCCACGTGTCAATACTCGGTTTGCGCCGTCAATTGGCATCTCGTTTCCCGCGCTATCGTTTAAACACTCCCCCTATAAAAGGGGAATACCTAGAGAGAGAAACACTTTTCTCCTTCTCTCTCTTTTCACTCGAGATTTCTGTACTCCTATTTTCTCCGGCGAAATCGAGATCGAGATTCTCAGTCACCACGTCGTCGTTGTCCGCTGTGCTCCGCCATCCTTTCAGCCCTTGACTGGTGGAGAACACCGCGTCTGTTCATCTTCGCCGTCGTTGTTGCTTTTCCCGGCGTGACTCAGGTAACGATTTCTCCATTGCGCTTGTTGATTCTTCTCATTTGTCCTTTTGAACCCGTTGTTGCCTTGATGTTTTTGGATGATTGATAAAGTTTTTGTTTAGTGAAAAGCATTATGCGTGATCTGTTGAGAGATCGCAGAAGTCGGGATGAACAGTTGAACCCATTGGTTCAATTGTTCATCGTGTTCTTCATTAGAACCATCCGTGTGACTTTTCGAGTCACTTTTTGATCCTTCAACCCTTAGGTATTCAGATATAATGTTGTTTGTCAACCGAGACAAAGAATCCGGGCCTTGTCCGAGATGGATCTCGAGCCATCGATAGCCCTTCCCCTGTCTAGGTTCCCCGAAGCACGTAAACTGTGCCGAGGTCAGTTAGGTTTTTGACTCGGAACTAGCCCGAGCCAGATTTGCCACTTAGTAGTTCTCAAGAAAACTTTAGATCACCATCAGTTATATGGCTAACTGTTTTTCACCCGTGCACTTTTGTCAGGTTCAGAAGTCCTGGATCCTATCGTCCTTTCCTCGGGGAGTTCAAACCAGACGGATTCTTCCGAGCCCCACCTCCATAGTTCTGGGGCCCTCAGTTTCCGTCTCTGGCAGGCGGTTCACGGTCCTGACGTTGCCATGGTTTTCACGGATATAGGTCTAGTTGATGAGCTTTCGGTCCTCTCAATTTCCTTCATGTTCATCACCCTGTTAGGTCTGGTAGTGAGGGTTCGGTGAACCAAGGGGAAATTAGCAGCGATCACACCGAGTCCATCGACCCCACCCCTGTCCCCGATGTGCAGATCATAGGGGTTCGCCAGCTCGGGGCAGAAAATTCTGGCAGCGTCTACGAGCCTACCGCCGAGAATCAAGTTACCGAACCTAACACCGAGGCGCCATTGCCAATGGTCCGACCCCCAAAGGCCAAGTCCTCAGTGAAAGGCCCGAACCTTTATCTTGAATATTTCAGTGGGAAGGCTGGGAGATATCGAGCCTTCTGTCAGAAGTATAAGATCCCCCCTGACGTTGAGCTTCGGCTAATCCGAGAGGAAGACATTACCTTTACTGCTGATCACATCACCGTCCCTCTTATTGCCATCACGGAAGGAGGGCTTCGGTTCCCGGTGAACCTACTCTTCCACCAATTCGTATATGAATACCAGATTAACCCACGCTTTCTTACCATCAACGCCTTTCGGATCATAAATGGGGCATTCATGCTCCGAGAGAGATTCAACCTTGTTTTTAACTTATCTGACTTAGTCGGCGTGTATAACGTGTCCCGGAACTCCCCTTCCGAGCGTCGATTCTTGTCTTTACGCAGCACGCCTAAGGATCCCCATCCGTATTTAATCGATCATCTCCCGGACTCAGATCCCTGGGCTAACGACTTTGTAGAAGTCTGAGGAAATTTTGAATTTAGTCCGGATGAAGATAATTCTTACCCCATCCCGAGACTGAACACCTCCAAAGGTTGAATCTTCTTTTTAAACCATATTTCTTCTCTTTCTCATGCATACTTGTTGTTTAACAATACTCACCGAGCTTGTTGTTTTCCTGTCTTGCAGATGTCTCCCCCGTTTCCGCTCGGTTGCTGAAGGCCAAAAACGATGATAACATCCGAGCGGCTTATTGGATTCCAATAGAGGAGAGGTATGCACATGTTTTATTAGATTACGAGCCCACTTACACGTCTTACCTTCAGCATAGAAAGAAGAACCCTCCCACCGAGAAGGCTGGACCGAGCAGGAAGAGGAAGAGAGCGAACACCAAAGGAAAAGAAGTGGTAGACGTGCCCTCCCGCAGCTCATCTGAAGCCGAGTTCAATCTTCACCGACAAGAGATTCAGAACTTGATAGGAAAAGTCCGAGAATCGAGAGAGGAAGATTTTGACCAAGGAATCGTGGGAGGAAACCTTGACGACCTGCCGAGCCTCTTGAACAAGAAAAAGAAGACTAAAAAGGTTGTTGCAACCCCTGTGACCACAGCAAAGAGGGCCCCTCTTATTGGTGATGCTACAACTTCGGTGGAGCAGAAGAAGCAGAAAGTCCTACCTAGGTCAGATGTTGGCAAAGGTCCTGCTCATGAATCTCCCGAGAAGATTGTCACCGAGAAAGATAACGCAGTAAATACTCCTTCTGAGCCAAATAAAGTTCCTTTTCAGTTCTCGCCCGCTTTCCGTGGCGGTTCCCCCGTCTTCACTTCGGACTGTGTCCGAAGCAATCCAAGGGTAGCGGTGCCTCTCATCCAGGGGGTATGCCTCCCCGAGGACATGAGGAAGGTGCCGGCAGATCTGGAAGGGAACGTGGTTGATATGTTTGCAAACCTAACCCTGGTAAGTTCTTCTCCTTAAAGTAATCTCAATTTCTCGGAAGCAAGCTTATTTATTCGCCCGTATTTCAATTTTCTGGTTTTCAGACTTGCTAATCCGTGATGGGGTACCATCAGAAGTTTGTCTCTACCTCCAATGCTCTCAGCGCACTGAAAACAAAATACCAAGGGGAGGTGAAGAAAAGGAAAGATACTGAGACAGCACTGGTAACCAAAACCTCTGAGTTGACTGCCATTAAGTCGCAGTTGTCCGAACTAGAAGAGTTGCGGAGAAAATTGTCTGAGATGGAAACCGAGAAGCAGAAGGCCATAGAAGATGCTCACAAGGTCGGGTTCGTTGAGGCCAAGCAAAGAATAGTGGAGCACTACCAAGGACAGGTTGCCGAGATTCAAAACAGCAGCTTCCGAAAGGGTGCGAAGGTATACTATTTCAAAGGGGTAGCTAAAGGGTACGAACTTGGATTGGAAGCTGGCAGCGTTCCCGCTGAATCTGCTCTCCGAGCCGTCCCCGAGGTGGAAGATCCCGAAATCGAAATCCCTTCGGAAGAAGAGGAAAAAGGAGAGGAGTAAGAGGAAGCAGCCGGAGAGAACGTCGAGGAGAATGCTGAAGAGAGCCCCGAGGTTGGAGACAATGTTGGTGATCAGGATCTGGAGAGGGGTGTTTGATGTTGCGATCCTTGGTTTTTTATGCCGAACAATTGCTTTTGGTTTGGTCTTAATCACGGCTCGGTGGAATTGTATGCCGAGCCATTTGTGTTAGTTGAAACAATCCTTCTTTCCCCCTTGAACTATTTCTTTTGACAATTTTGTATATGGCTCGATGGAATTTTATGTCGAGCCATCTATGAATATTTCTGAATGGATGGATGCTCGGTTTTTTGAATGAATATCTGCTTTTTGAATGGTTAATGGTATTTTTGTTGCATCATACTTGAATGGTTATTTTCCGAGATATATAGGAATGCCCCCATTCGTCTCGGCTTAGGGCAACTAAATACCCTTGGCCTAAGTTGAGATGAATGTTGAAAAAATATTTCTAAGGCATGAAAGCCTGCTCGAAGTAATTAACAGGTCTTCTCGGATATTTTGCCGAATCAACTGAAGATGATTGGATGTTCATAAAAAGACTTTGTAAAAACTGCGAAAATTTTCACAAGTGTTGTGGTTCGAGAGTAATATCGATGGCTCGGATTAAACATTGAACATGTCTCGGTGAGATGTTAAAAATTATTTCAATCCCCCTTGATTTGGGTTCGTTTGCTCAGGTGACTGAGTCAATAAGCTAACTTAGAAAAATATCAAGTTAAGTCATTGACTTGTAAGAACAAGCTTATCATTTGGTCAATACCCCTACGGAAGGGATTTTGACATCGAGCTCGGTTTATTGTCCGAGACATTTATATTAGTACCACCAAGAAGGTGTGATTTGTTAGATTATCGACGTAATCGTTGGATTGGCTAGGTAAACCCGAGCGGTCTGATGGGATGAAACCCATTTGTGAGGTTGTGCCTTGGCCGAAGCTGTTGGGTATAAATACCGAGACACTATTAATATGTTATGGACAATAATTGAGATTAAAAAGGGCTCTTCATTTACAACTTTCCGAGAAAGTAGTACATCAAAATTTCTTCAAATTTTTTCTAAGTCTGGAACACTACATCCGAGAACATCATTCTTAAGCATAATACTTTCTTAAGTTGTAAGCGTTCCAAGGCTTGTCCACGAGCTTTCCATCCATGTCTTCAATCTGGTATGCTCCTTTGCCCACCTTCTTGACGACTCGGTAAGGATCGTCCCAGTTGGGCATCAGCTTCTTTTTCTTATTCTTGTCCGTAACCTTCTTGAGAACAAGGTCGTCCAGGCAAAACGTCCTCAACCGAACCGTTTTGTTGTAGCTCTTAGCAACCTCCTGCTGATAAGCTGCTAACTTTACCCGAGTTGCATCCCGCTTTTCCTCGGCCAGGTCCAGGTAGTTGTTTAACGTCGTGTCATTGGTGGTTTCATCAAAGTACTCGGTGTGGACGGTGAGATCCACGCGGCTCGCTCTCGAAGGTTCGGACGTGAAAACAAAAAAAATGAGTCGCCACCCGGGGTTTAAATTTAGAAAATGTTTGGTACCCGAGAAACCGTTTTAAGAATAATTGTTGACTCTCACGCCGTTTTGGAAAAGGGTTTGATCTGCGAAAAGATTCTTTTGGATTCGGAAGCCAGGTTACGCGCGGGGAAGGTTTTATTAAAAAGCACCCCGCTCGCCCGAGAAATTCTCGGTCTCTACTAAATAATTTGTGGGATTTTTATAGAAAATATTTTGTTATGGAAACCTTTTAAACAAATATACGAATATAATGATGAAACAATAACGGAAATAAAATTTAAACAAAGAGGACTAAATAGTAATAGTAAGAAAACAAAGGGTGAAATATGTAATAAACACAGGAAAATGGCAGAAAAGAACAGAGAAACAGGGTACGAACAGGGGAAAACAGAGTGTAAAATTTTGATTCAAACGGGAGCCGCGCGGCTCCTACACAGGAGCCGTGCGGCTTACACTACAAGCCGCGCGGCTTGCGTGTAACCTTTTTTTCAAAAATTTTGTTTTAGGACCAGTGAGTCCAAAACCCGTTCAAAACTTGATTTTCTTCTTCAAATCTAATCCAAATGAGTTGTTTTTGTTTGTAAACAAGTTATTGAAATGAAATTTATTTCCGGTATGGATCGTACCGTGCGTTTATCGAGAAAAATCGCCCGGTACGGCTCCGGAAAAGCCGGTTTTTGTTCCGAAAATAGTTTACCGAGTCAATACACGGTTGTTGAAACCGTTATCAACTCGGGGATGCCCTCGGGGAGCCGCGATTTGAAAATCGAAGCTCTAAAACAGTTTATACCTTTCGGGAACTCGAAACGGAGATTGAAAACTTCGGATTCTTTGGATTTGGACTTGTGTGATCAAAGTTTAGTACGAACGGGAATGGTATGGAGGAATTGAGGTGGAATGGAAAGTGAAGTTTCGGAAAGTTTATTGGTGGTTTTGAACGAAAGCTTTGCCGGAAAATCGAACAGAAATTCTCTCGGAGGATGGTTTTTTCGGTGTGATTTTTCTCTCTGTTTTTCTCCGTGTTTTCTGTGAGGAGGGAGCCTCCATTTATAACCGAAATGAGAGAATAAAAATGATGATATTCGGCGGTGGCGAGATGATGATATTCCTTGAGCTGGCCTGTCAGGAATTTTTCAGAGATAACAACACTAGCCGCGCGGCTTGTATGAGGGAGCCGCACGGCTTGTATAAGCAAACCGCACGACTTGTGTGAAGGAGGAAGAACCGTACGGCCTATAACATGAGCCGTACGGCTTGTGAGGCTGTGTTTCCAATTTTCCTGGACAAGTTCCATGGTGGTTTAAACGTTTCATTCGTCATCGGGCATGCACGGGTATCCAAAATTGGGGTGTCTACAGTTGCCCCTCTTTGGCGAGACTTGGTCATCATTCTGAGATGCAAGTCACGTCAAAGATATAGACGTCCCAATTTTGAACGCCCTAGTGCGAGAAAGAAACAAATGATTCAAAAACATGGTCGAGCAGAGAGCTTCCTACGTACCCTGTTTGTAGGGATCAGACCGATCGTAGTTCGGGGCTAACAAATTTAACAAATAGTACCTGACGGATTTTTAAAACAAAATGATTTTTAGAAAATCAGAATAGTACCTGACGGATTTTTAAAACAAAATGTTTTTTAGAAAATCAGAATAGTACCTGACGGATTTTTAAAACAAAATGTTTTTTAGAAAATCAGAATAGTACCTGACGGATTTTTAAAACAAAATGATTTTTAGAAAATCAGAATAGTACCTGACGGATTTTTAAAACAAAATGATTTTAGAAAATCAGAATAGTACCTGACGGATTTTTAAAACAAAATGATTTTTAGAAAATCAGAATAGTACCTGACGGATTTTTAAAACAAAATGATTTTTAGAAAATCAGAATAGTACCTGACGGATTTTTAAAACAAAATGATTTTATAAAATCAGAATAGTACCTGACGGATTTTTAAAACAAAATGATTTTTAGAAAATCAGAATAGTACCTGACGGATTTTTAAAACAAAATGATTTTTAGAAAATCAGAATAGTACCTGACGGATTTTTAAAACAAAATGATTTTTAGAAAATCAGAATAGTAAAATGCCGTTTGAGGGCTTCTAAGCGCGGGAAATTTTTGGAAAGCTTGGGGTTTAAGACGTACTGGGCTACTTTTGAAAGTATGAATGATCAGGGGGGTAAGTGTGATTTTGAAGAAGATAAAAAAAAAAGGGAAAGACCGTGCGGTTCGTTTATTGAAGCCGCGCGGTGTAGGGGACGAGCCGTGCGGCTCCTAAATTCTCAAAAATCGATTTTTTTTTTCTTTCTGTAACCGCCTTATACTTCGGGTTTTACCTGAGATTTCAAACATGCAAATCCCATAGGGAGCGATTCGACATTCTCATACTCTTCTTTGCCGATTTTTTTCTCAAAAATTTCAAAACCCAAAAATCAAACCTCGGGGTCTGTTGGTTATGGCGAGTCCCGGTGATCCACGGGCTGATTCCGGCGAGCAAGGGGTTGATCCCCGTGACCATGGTGATGCTTCTGCTTCGTCTAGCGACCGTACACTGCCGCCGGTGAGAGAGGAAGGCCAAACGGCGGTGGGTTCGACCGTGGGTGCTTCGGCCTTGATTGTTTCGAGCGAGGGCGACTCGACCGTGGCCATCGCAACAGGTGATGAGCATCGTTTAATACTGATTGGTGATGCGGATGAGGAGGGAGATGGAGAGAGGAACCGTGCGGCTGGCGGTGAGCGCCGTGCGGCTGGGGAGGAGCACCGTGCGGTTGACGGTGGTGAAACCGTGTAAGTGGGGGCATTCGGGGGTGATTCAGATCTGATTTTTGGGGATCCAATTGCCGATATTCCTTTGGGGGCAGTGATATCACGGCAGTCGACCGGGTGGGGTTGCATGGCAACATCGGAGGTGACCATAGTCTTGCTGATGTCCGGGTAAGCACCACGACTACTCCCAGTGTTTCAATACCTATAGATTTAGACTTGAATGTTTCCATTTCTGAGATTGAGATGACTGTGGGTGGCGTGGATTGTTTGGTTGACCAGAGGGCTGTTCAGGGTGCTGTGGTTGGTGAGGTTGAGGTCCCTCAGGAGGTTATGAGTGCGGTGCTAGGTGGTGATACGCCGGTTCGCGGAGACTTACCCTTGATTGGTGTTCCAGAGACTGTTGTTGAGCCCGGGGATGTAGAGATGGTGGATTTAGGTGCGACAAGCGATAGTGACGGTGAGGGGAGAGATAGCGGTGAGTTGCAGAGAGAGGGTACTCGTACTGAGGAGGCACGTGCTGAGAGGGTGGAAAGAGTAGGGGCTGCTAGAGTAGCACAGGCTGAGGGGACGACCCCTGTTGTACCTGTTGCCCGTGTTTTTAGGAGCTTGACCCGAGTACTTAGTACCGGTAGGGCTACAGAGGAGAGTGCTGACACTGGGGAGCCTTCTGACCCGGTTTTGTTTCCTTCACGGGTTGGTTCTTCACGAGCTCCGGGAGCTACCTTAGGAGACACTTTGGAGGCGGCTACTGACGAGTCCTTAGCTAGGAGCGTGCAGGACTTTCCTGAGTTGGAGAGTGTCTTGGTTGGTCAGTCCCCACCGGCGATTGTCCAGGACGCCGAGAGAAAGGAGAGACAGGCAGGGGAGGCGGTCCATGTGACCATTGTTGAGGAGGTTCGACGGGCTCTGAGAGACAGGCCACCTTTCACTCCTGAGACTTATGTGCTTCGGCTTCACTTCATCATACCGCTGGGGTGTGAGACGTACGAGCCACCGTTGCCTTTTTACCCTGCGGACCAGGTTCTTTGGGACTCAGCGACACATATGTCGAACAGGACTCTGGTATGTTTTTGAATTTGAATTTGAACTTGCTTCCTTCAGATTTTGTTCTCTGTTTATCGCAATTCCTGCTTTATTTGCGCTGATTGAGTGAGTTTGTGCTTGAAACAGGTGAACAGGGGACTGTTAGCATATGGCGGCTCTTCAGATTGCTTGGAGCAGTACGGTTTGTTACCGGTGAGAGTGAGGTGGTTTGTGGATACCTCAGGTTTTACTCCGTTCATCCAGACCTTGACGGAGACTCGGGGGAACAGGCAGTTGGTGAGGGCTTTGGTGGAGCGTTGGTGGGACACCACCAACAGCTTTCACTTTAGGTTTGGGGAGATGACGATCACTCCACTGGACTTTGCAGCGACTACGGGTTTGAGAGTTGGAGGAGATCTGATCCCTTTTGACTCGGGTTTATATTTGGACAGAGCAGCGATCCGGTATTACTTGGGGAGAGAGATGGGAGATGAGCCGATGGTGAGGTGTGACCACTTGCCATCCCTGTGGGACCATGTGCCTGAGACTGATCTGGAGGCACGCCAGATGGCCAGAGCCTACTTGTTATATATGTTCGGACAGTCTCTGTTCCCGAGCCGTCGGCACACGGTTCACTTAGGTTGGTTGCCTGCTTTGGGAGAGCTTGAGACGGCTGGGCGGTTTGACTGGGGTGGCTTTGCCTTGTGTTCACTTTACTGTTTCCTGGGTTCGGTAGTTCGTGGTGCGGCGAACACCATTGCCGGTTATTGGAGGATCCTGGAGGTAAAACACCGCGTATTCTTGTTTCATGCGTTTTGCACTGTATTTTGGTTGTTTCTGCTTCTGTTACTGATGAGTTTCTTTGAAAATGCAGATATGGGCCTACGAGGTGTTTGGAATACCGAGCCCGGAGAATACTCACCACGACGACCGAGTGCTTCCACGTGCGATGAGGTGGGGAAAGGCATCCCTTGGAAGGCAAGCAGAGCATAGGGACTTGAGGTTCTGTCGCCTCTTCTTTGACCGGTCTATGGGTGAGACGGTATGACATCATAAACCTTTTGAGATTTTATTTCAAACTTTTCTGTTGGTTTTCGATGAATGATCCAAAGTGATTTGCAGGTGCGCTGGGGTGTGTGGGACAGGCTGGATCGTCCTTACTTGGCCAGGAGCCGGACAGTGACACGGGGGCGCATACTACTGGAGTCCCCTTTCGGCTGGCAGTGGTACTTAGGAGACAGAGTGGCGCGTCAGTCCTGGGGGTTGGGCCACTTTAGAGTACCAGCTTCGCTTCCACCGCGTGTTTTGCGTACGCAGGAGTACACTCTGGCTGAGATAGAGACGTACACTGTGTTGGACACGTCTTGGACCTTTCACCCTTCTATGGCCTATGACCACTACGTGACGACCACGCTTGCCCATGACTTGCGCATGGAGGCTCGGTTGGTTGGGCCTGTTCCGGTGGCAGACGCTACTTTACCTGCGGCGAGGAGAGAGATAGAGGTGATGACAGCTGGTGGAGTTATGGGAGTGATAGATGTTCCCCGGGTGACTGATCCGGTGGTCTAAGCAGCGAGAGAGGTAACCTCAAATGATAAAAATAGCAACAGTTAGTTTTCATTTCGAATATAGATTTCCTGCTTAGTTACCTGCTAATGCTTTTATTTCTCTTTCTTGCAGTTTCCTGTTGAGTGGGTCACGTCCCAAGTTGAGTTGGTGCGTGACTTGGAGGCCTTGGTTCGTCGCCTTATGATAGGCAATATACCAGAGGTTCGACCCAGGGCAGAGCCCGGCATTGTGCTGCAGGCAGATGATGACGACGGCGACGGTGGAGATGACGGAGCTGGAGGTGGTCGTAGAGGCGGCGGTGCCCGTCGTGGTGGGCATGGCTCAGGAGGTAGAGCGAGAGGTGAGCGCGGAGGCGAGCGCAGAGGTGGCGGAGCTGGAGTTGGTAGCCGTGGGGCCGGGAGTAGTCGTGGCGCTAGCGGCAGGTCTGAGAGTCGCCGTAGGCCGCGACGTGACCGCTCTATAGGCAGTGAGACAGACCAGTCCGGGCGTCGCCGGAGGCCGAGGCGAGGTGGTTCAGGCGGCAGTGAGGCAGACCAGGTATGCTTCGCGCCGTGGCTTTTTGAGATTTTGAATACTTGAACTGTTTGATAAATTTCTCATTGTGCAGGACGTGATCCTTTCTCCACCACGCCGTACCAGGCCTCTGATGAAGAATGCCGGCGGCGGCCCAGTGCACGCTCGGCCTTCACCCCCAGTTTCTGACAGGGTTTTACGGAGTAGCCGCTCTCCGATAGAGAGTCCCGAGGGGTGGCGTTTGCGAGTGAGAGACTTGGAGGGCAGCAGTGACCATGATGAGGATCAGACCGAGAGCGACCACTCTAGTCCTTCTAACGAGTAGCAGTACCTGTTTAGTTAGCTTTTATTTTAGGATGAGCCTGCGTGCTCGATTTTCGATTCGGGCGCCTGTTTACCCTTTCTTTTGTTCATGGAGGCGGCCTGCGCGCCGAACTAGCTTTAGATGTTGGGCCTGTTTGCCCGGGATGGATGTACTTTTACTTTTCACGATGCATATATCACTTTTGTACATATTGTCTTTTACACTGTCATTTTCTGAGTTTAAAGTCTGGTTTTGATGCACAACTGTTTTGAGGATGACTGAAACTGACAAAACATGACAAACACCTCTGGGGCTATGAGAATGTATTATTATGGAGTGAAAAGAAAAAAAATAAACTGACTCGACAAACTTGAATTTTGCATGTGAAACGAAAAAAAACTGAGTGATACAGGACTCGACATGCTCAAATTTGCAATTTTCATGATAAACGCCAAATGACACTTCCATCAAGTCATAAATACACCTGGTGACTTGTTTGAACCACTGGAATGAATAAAATGTCGCTCGAACAAATTTCGACTTGTCGACGCCTCGTTTTTGCAAATTTCATGCCTTGAGATGCCAAAACTTCAAACTTTTGCCAAATCCACTGAATGAAACCTTCAGCAAGTCATAAATGCACTCTGCAACTTATTTGAATTGACAAAACTAGGGAAATATAACTCGAACGAGTTTCGACTTGCCGATACGCCTCATTTTTTGCCAATTTCATGCCCCGGAACGTCCGAATTTCAAAGTTTCGGTCAATTTCTCCAAGCAACCTTGCTTTGATGCTGTATACATGTATTGTGACTTGTGAGAACTATTGGTGCTTTGGAAATAGAAACGGCAGGCGTCCCGTTTGCCCATTTTGCCGGTTTTGCCGTATCTGAGATTTCGAAGTATCCGGCTATCCAAACTTGACAAAAAATTTCGAATGATTGTTCCAATAACCTTAAACCATTCATTATGACTTGAATGTGCAAGAAAAGTGTCAAAAATATGCCCAAAATGGTCCGGAGGGTGCTAATCTGGGATTTGTTCTTGAAAAATTCAAAGGAGGCCGCGCGGCTCCTTGATACAAGCCGTGCGGCTTGTGCACATGAACCGCGCGGTTCATGTGTGCACTTGTCACAGTTTGGCCCCTGCTTTCTGACTTCTGGATCTCCGCTTGGCTTTTTGCTTGTACCTGAGCATACTTCAGCCTTGATAGGCCTAGGGAAGGCCTATTTTGCAATTCTTCATTAATGCTGTGCAATCCTCACATCGTTCAATGATGGCACGCATCCCGAGGCGATTCTTTCTTTTTACAAAGGGCTGGCCTTTGTTGCATGCTCCTTGTACGCATAACTTCAAGCTTCTTTCTCAGCACCAAAATACTTCCTTGTTTTCATACTTTTCTCATGGCAATTAGCATTTCAGCCTTAATTCGACCATGGCTTGACGAGCTTGACGGCATGGGTTGGTTAAACTTTCGGGATCACAGGCTTAATTCTTTGTGCTATGTTCGGGATGTAATGATTCGTCCAGAATTGTTACATGCAGCCGTTCGATTCTGGGATCCCGAAGTTCATGTGTTTCGCTTTGGTTTTCACGAATTATGCCCGACGGTGGAAGAATTCCATGCGTACCTTGGAGGTTTTGACTTGGAGATTCCCGTGGTTCCTGTCTACGGGATAGGCTATGCTGAAATCTTGTCTCGAAAGCTTGGTTTGAGCAATAATGCTGCGAGGTCCATGATGAACGGAGGTGTGCTAAACATCCCACGTCTTATCAGCCAATTTCGTCCCGAGGGTTTTGCACTGTGCCTTAGCATTCTTGCGGCATTTTTATTTGTTCGAACAGACGGTCAAGCCAACTCTGCACTTGTCGGGGTGGCTATGCAAATGGAAGAACGTAAGGACGTGACTCCCATGGTTCTTGCTGAGACTTTGATTGGATTAGACAGAGTCTACGCCGGCCAGACGAACATTTTTGAAGGAAGTGCTTTGCTCCTACAGGTAGGCTCCTCACTCAACTCTCCTTTTTCTGGTTTGCCTCTCGTTCTCATTTTACCTCGACTCTCGGTTTTAGGTTTCCTATGGTTGCTAACTTGTTTTCTCTCTTTTGTAGACTTGGATTTGTGATAAAGCGAATCTGTTGGCAGCAATGCCGAGAAATAGTATTCACGAAACACAGGGTTTCGTTCAAAGAGATTTTCAGGAGTTTCATGGGAATGTTCAAGGTTGGGTTCAGGTGTTTTCCCGGCTTACTGAGGAGATGATTTCTTGGCGTTTGTCTTGGCTTGACCGTCCGACCATGGCTTTGAGCAATATGGGACGCCGGCGAATGGTTCTGGTTGGTCTGACTGATTGGACCTTTTACATTCCCTACCGCATTCTCCGTCAATTTGGCGTCCGTCAGGTAGTTCCGTCAGTTTACCCTGAAACTTCATCATACCAAATTTCAATCACGCAACTGTTCGAGCTTATCAAAGCACTTGGAGGGAGCGAGTGACCATTCCAAGAGATGATTATCCCACCGTTCTGCTTACGAGGCGATACATAAAATGGCTGCTGAAAGACATTGAAGACAGAGAAAATGGACACCAAGACTGACTTTGACTCAACCTTAATGTACTTGAAATAAATTGTGGACCCGCAAGGGCCAATGTTCGTGTTGTTTTGTTGTTTTGAATGTTTCATGCTCAGCCTTGTAATCGAAAAATTTAATAAACTGAATTATGAGAGTTTTTTCGCTTTGATTCTCAATGACTACGCGTTCAAACGACAGCTTTGGATCAGCTCAAGAGATTTTTTGAAAAGTTGCGACCGGTCCTCAAGGTGAGGATGCCTACGTATCCTTGAAAAGGAATCAGGTCATGACATAGTTCAGGAGAACAAATCTGGCTAGGGTTCACTCGTGTATTAACACTCTCCTTTTTTGTGCTCTTAGTTTTGCCTAGTACCGCCCTTTCGGGTTTTCAGTCTAGCGAGCTTATTTGAATGTTCCTGCCTTTATTTTTACCTAAACCGCCCAATGTGGGTTTTCGATTTAGCAGGTTTGCTCTAAATTTTGCCTGCCACTGCCCGCCCTTGCGGTTTTCAGTCCAGCGAGCTTCTCTCATGGGTAATATCTCTTGAGCTGGTCCATGTTGACCAAAGTGGAGAATTCGTTGCCGTCAAGGTCAATAAGCTGAGTTGCGCCTCTGGAGAGAACTTTCTTGATGATGTACGGACCTGCCCACTTCGGTCGGAATTTCCCTCGAGGATCGAAAACCGGAGCTCGGATCTCCTTTAAGACCATGTCTCCTTCTTGTAAGTTCCTGGATTTGACCTTTTTATTGAATGCCCGCGCAATTCGACGCTGATATCCTTGAACATGATACAAAGCCTTAAGCCGCCTTTCGTCGAACAGCATAAGCTCTTCAAATCTTGCGTTTTGCCATTCTGCTTCATTGATCTCTGATTCGATCATGACCCTCAAAGAAGGTACCTCAAGCTCGATTGGGAGGACGGCCTCCATGCCATAAACCAAAGAGTATGGTGTTGCCCCTGTGGGAGTACGGATAGACGTCCGATATCCCCATAAGGCCAATGGCAATTGTTCGTGCCAGTTTCTTGCAGATTGAGTGGTTCTCTCGAGTATCGTCTTGAGAGTCTTGTTTGCTGCTTCGACAGCTCCGTTTGTCTGTGGCCGGTAGACAGTTGATTTGTGGATTTGAATTCCGAACTTTTCAAGTACTTCAGTTGCTCTTCCCTTGAAATGGACCCCGTTGTCTGACACAAAAGCTTGAGGGACACCGTACCGGTAAATGATGTTCTGCTTGATGAAGCGGGAGACTTGAATTGCTGTCAAAGTTGCATATGAAGAGGCTTCGACCCATTTGGTAAAGTAGTCGATTGCGACTAAGATGAACTTGTGCCCGTTAGATGCGGCTGGCGTAATCCTGCCGATGACGTCAATGCCCCAGGTGGAGAAAGGCCAAGGTGAAGTCATGGAGTGTAACTCTGACGGTGGTACATGCATGAGATTGGCGTGAATCTGGCACTTGTGGCACCGTCTTACGTACCGAACGCATTCAGTTTCCATGGTTGACCAGTAATATCCTTGACGGAGGATCTTCTTCGCGAGCATTATCCCATTCATGTGAGGACCGCAGACTCCTTCATGAATTTCTTCCATGATCATGGTGGCTTCCGTACCATATACACATAATTTATGCACTCCACAATGTGATCGTCGATATAACTTCCCTCCACAGATGACATATTGAGAGGCTAATCTTCGAAGAGCGGTCTGATCCTTTTTATCCGTTTCTGCCGGATATTCTCCTTGCTCGATAAAGTTCCAAATGTCATGATACCATGGCAGTCCGTCATTTGGTTCATCAACCACCATGACATACTCAAAGACAGGCTTGTCCTTTTGTTCGATTGTGATTGGCCTCAGCTTAATTCCATCTGGTATCTCCACCATTGAGGCTAGAGTAGCTAGAGCATCTGCAAATCGATTCTTCAACCTTGGTACGTGAGTGAAAGTGACCTTTTGAAATCGTGGAATTAGATCCTCAAGGTCTTTATGATAAGGCTTGAGTTTGTCTTCTTTCACTTTCCAATCCCCGTTGGCTTGGGACACAACCAAATTAGAATCACCGACTACCTCCAGTCTTTTGACCCCAATTTCTAAGGCAGCTTCCATCCCGACGATGCATGCCTCGTATTCCGCCTGATTGTTAGTGACTTCGAAATTTAGCTTGAATTCAAGTGGAATATGCGACCCCTCCTGTGAGATTAGCAGTACTCCGATCCCGAACCCCTTTTGATTAGCGGCGCCATCAAAATACAACATCCAGACATCGTTGTCTATCGTCATTACATTTTCATCTGGGAATTCGAACTTTACATCCTCAGGTCCTTCCACAGGACGGTTTGCTAGAAATTATGCCACAGCTCTTCCTTTTACAGACTTCCGGGTGACATATTTGATGTCAAATTCAGCCAACATGAGCAACCATCGCGCCAGTTTGCCAGTGAGTGCTGGTTTCTCGAACAGGTATTTAAGAGGATCCATTCGGGAGATCAAATTCACAGAATAAGCCAGCATGTAGTGTCTAAGCTTTTTGGAAGCCCAAATCAGCGCCCAACAAACTTTCTCTAGTGAAGTGTAGCGCTCCTCACATCCCATCATTTTCTTGCTGATGTAATACACGGCTTTCTCGCTCCCCCCTTCTCCTTCTTGTGCCAGCATACATCCCATGGCTGATGAAGTGACGGACAAGTACAAAATGAGAGGCTGTCCCGGAACAGGTGGCATTAACACTGGGGGGTTCTGAAGGTACTTTTTGATGGCATTGAAAGCTTTCTGGCACTTATCATCCCATTTGAATGGTAGACCCTTCTTTAACAGACGAAACATCGGCTCGCAAGTTGAGGTTAACTTGGCGATGAATCTGCTGATAAACTGAATTTTTCCCAGGAAGCTCCGTATTTCCTTCTCTGTTCGAGGCGGGTCCATTTCCAGAATGGCTTTAATCTTTGACGGGTCTACTTCGATTCCTCGTGTGGTGATCATGAACCCGAGCATCTTTCCAGCGGTAACTCCGAATGTACATTTCTCGGGATTGAGACGTAGTCTGTATTTGCGGATCCTTTCGAAAAACTTCCGGAGGTTAGGTAAATGCTCTTCCCTTTCTTTGGCTTTAATGATCATGTCATCCACGTATACCTCGACTTCCACGTGAATCATGTCGTGTAACAAGGTTGTGGTTGCTCTTTGATAAGTAGATCCTGCATTCTTCAAACCAAACGGCATGACCCTGTAACAATAGGTGCCCCATTCTGTGGTGAAGGTGGTTTTCTCACGATCTTCTGGAGCCATGAGAATCTGATTGTAACCTGAAAATCCATCCATGAAAGACAGTAGTGCATGCCCTGCAGTGTTATCCACCAAAACGTCGATGTGCGGCAAAGGGAAGTCATCTTTTGGACTGGCCTTGTTCAAGTCCCTGAAATCCACACAGACCCTTATCTTCCCATTCTTTTTAGGGACGGGAACAATATTCGCAACCCACTGGGGGTACTCTGTTACCATGGGAAAACCTGTATCTATCTGCCGCTGAATCTCTTTCTTGATTTCCAACACCCAATCTGGCCTCATCTTTCTTAGCTTCTGCTTGACAGGCTTTGCGTCAGGGTACAATGGGATTCGATGCTCCACTATCTCAGGATCGATACCAGGCATATCTGCGTGTGACCATGCGAAAACATCCTCAAATTCTTTCAGGAGATCTGAGTGGGCCTTGAATTCCTCTGGTGATAATCCGGAGCCGATTTGAACCATACGTGGATTACTCTCATTTTTCAAGTTTATCGAAATTATTTCTTCTTTTATAGGCTGAGCATGCCTTTCGTTTTCCCTTTCGATTAGGGATCGGAGTTCTTTTGGAATCTCTTCCACAAACTCAATCCCTTCATCGTCAGGGTCAACACAATTTATTTCAGGTACAGCAAGGTAAGCAAAGTCGATTTCATTTATTGCAAAGGAGGGGGCCCCAGGGGCATGATACATGAGTGTGGACTCAAATTCAAAAGAAAAGGGATGACGCGAAATGATGATAGACTCGTGTTCTGACTCAATGCTGGACTCAGACTCAGTGCTAAACTCAGATTCAAACTCAGAATTAATGTCAGCGTAAATGACCTTAGGTACAAATGTGCAATTTTTATAAGTTCCACAAGCATCAATGATGAGTGTAGTGACATCCTCCAGAGCTTCCTGACCCAGCATCATTAGCTCCACATCCTCAGCAAGCTTTGAATTGATAAGCGTCGCAGCAGGTTCGTCCTCTCCCATACCTAGTGGACTTTCTTCCCCGAGCAGCGATAAAAGATTCCCTGAGTCAAGAACCTTGATCCAGTCAACTTGGAGCATCCTGGCCGACTCCTCCCATTTTTCTGTTTCATCATCACTGTCCCAAGTGTCGTTGGCAAAGATTTCAAACCCAGGTAGCTTGGCTTTCGTGTCCATATCCCAGAATGGCTCCGGGTCCCCTCGATAGGTAGCCTCTGGAGCTTTCATGAAATGGATGGGTCTCCTCTTGGCTTGTGCTTTCCCGTCATGACCAAGCTTGTAACCGAGACCAAAACGGCGATTGTTTGTTACAAACTTAGGGAATTCTGCTACCCCTTGATTGTTGCGACCAAGTCCTAGACCGGGCAAGTATTCCATTTTCAACATCATGTCCAGGGTCGTTGATCTTATCGAGAAATCATCGTCCATCTTGATGGTAAATACTCCGTCAGAAGTATCAAAAGAAAATCCCCCCAGAGTGATGTCCTCCTCCCCATGAGCAATCTCCAGCAAGGGAGCATTGTCAGGGATATGCGGGCGAATTCCAGAATCTCCGTAAATGGTTAATGTTCCTGTGGCCAGTCCTAGCTGAACTTTCTGGTGCAGGGAGGATGGCACAGCCATAATGTCTGATCGGTGGAGCCACGGCCTGCCCAGCAACAGGTTAAATGACGAGGGGATGTCAAGCACATGAAATTCAACACTAGTCTCGAAATCTTCAATCATTATTCCTATTTGAAGGGTACCAACCACGTCTCGGCGAGAATTGTCGTAAGCACGCACTCCAAGGTTTGATGGCTGGAAGTCCTTGTTCTTAAAACCCAAACAATAAGCCGTACGCAGAGGACAGACATTCAGGGCGGATCCATTATCCAATAACACAACCGGGACCCATTTTTCCATGCATTTCAGCGTAATGTGCAATGGCTTGTTATGACCGGCTCCTTCTGGTGGCAGATCCTTTTCAGTGAAGACTACCACATGTTTCGCGCGGGTTGGCGTTAGCAAAGCTACCATTGTTTCGGGAGGAGTATCTGGTGGTACCTCCATGTTTGACAGAACTTTGATTAGCTTTTGACGGTGCTCTCGAGATGAAGAAAGTAACCCCCAAATAGACACTGAGGCGGGAGTTCTCTCGAGCTGTTTCTGAATCGGATCATTTGTTACCTGGGAATTCTTTGGAGGTGGTTTAGCAGCCGAGTCTTGTTGGATGATACCTTCTGGATGGTTAGTGATTGTGTCTTCTAGGATAGGATCATCCCAAACGAAATCTTTCGTTGTGGTATGGTCGGAAGGATTCTTCCCTTGAAGATGGGCCGGTTGGTAGATTCGACCACTTCTGGTTATTCTGCTGAAGGTTTCTTCCCATAACTCCTGATTTTCTCCCCAGAAGTTGATGTATCCTTCATTGACCTTCCGTTTACCAGCCTTGATAGCTTCCCTTTTCTGCATTGCTTCTTGATCCTCGGCCCAGAAATTCATCAGATCGTTTCTGGCTCTTTGCTCCCCAATTCTTACAGCTTTCATTTTTGTTTCGAGGCTGTCTTCTTTAGAGTCTTGCCAAAAGGAGGGGTCTAGCATGGCCTTGTTGACGGTCCATATTTCATCATTGCTTACTCGGATGTCGACAACTGCTTCTTCATCCCAGATGGTGGCCATAGGGTCGTTGACTAGTACCGACACATTGGATGATGGTGGGACTGGCGCCAATGGCCGAGGTAAAGACCCGTCACTGATATATGCTTGTGGGAACCAATCTTGGTTTCCGGAGGTGGCTTCTATGATGGAATGGCCTTCTTCCCTGAAGCGTGCAAGTGGTGAGATACTGTCCGCTGGATGTCCGTTTGGCGTCAACGTTTCTCCTAGGGGATTTGTATTCCTTCCTTCTTCGTTCTGTTTGGAAACATCAATTTGACAAACATGGGAGCTTTCTGGTATATGAACAGTAGGTTTTTCCAGGAATTTGGGGATGACGAATTGGCTTGGGTCCCCAGATATTAGCAAAGAACCAAACAATGCTTGCCGGGATTCCTCCCAATCTTGATCGTTCATGGACCATTCCTCTTCTTCCACAATGTCACTCCATCTTGGACTTTGTGTTGGACTGGCATACTCAAGGTTTTCTGGCGGGGAGACAACAGGTTTTGGTTCTGTGGCTGTGATGATATAGAGGCTGGGGTCAAATTTAGTGGAGGTAAGGTCTTCTGTAGTGGAGATGAGGGATATTTGGCCGGTTTGGGTGTTTTGCTTGTGGTTTGGTAGAGGATTGGAAATGGTATTGGGTTTTTGATCGGGGAGAGGAAGGGTTCCATTGTCTACAAGATCTTGGACCTTATGCTTGAGACAGATGCAGTTATTGGTATGATGGTCGGGCATTTGGTGGTAAGCACAGTAGGTGTTTGGGTTGTGATTAGGAGGAAGCTCTTTGGGTGGCTCTCGAGGTTCAAGTGGTTGGATGAGGCTTTTGTCCAGTAATTTCTTGTATACTGTGACAAGGGGGAATGGGAGTGGATGAAATTCTCTTCTGGGTGGAGGAGCCGTTTGCTGGAATCGTGACTGGGTAGCAATCTGGTTAATAGGTTCGGTTTTGACTGGCCTGGGATTGGAGGAGCTGGCTTGGTTTTGATTGTAACTGCTGGGTCCGAACAAGGTGTTGCTGTTACCAGAGTAAACTCGTCTTGTTTTAGGGATAGATTCACCTTTTTCAAATATACCGCTTCGGAGGGCATCTTCGACTGCCAGACCGGCTTCATAGAAAGTCTTGAAGTCAGCAGTGGTCTGAAAGACTACCAAGTGCTTGGCGAAATCTGGTTCCAGATTCCTTGTGATGATCCTCATCTGTTCCTTTTCTGAAGGCCGTTCCATCATCTGAGAGGTTTTCCCTCTCCATCTCTTAACAAAGTCAGCGAATGACTCATTCTTCCCTATCTTGGTTGATTCCAGTTCTCGGATAGTCATCTCCAGTTGGATGTTGTAATTATATTGGGCGACAAATGCTGCCCCAATATCTTCCCATGTCCTCTTCTTGGAGATATCCAAATTCAGAAACCAGCGGAGCGCAGGCCCAGTCAGAGTTTGCTGGAACATCTGGCCCATTGCATCCTTCCCGACGTCATACATGGATAGAGTACCCACATATGTTTGCAGATGAGCTTTCGGGTCACCACTGCCATCAAACTTGTCCCAGTCCATTGGTTTAAACTTGTCGGGGAGCTTTGCATCGGGGAAAAGGCACAACTTTTCCATATCGATTCCTGTAGCTGCTATTTTCTCCTGTTTCTGAACAGACTCCTCGAGCTTAGAGAGCTTGGCCAATACTGATTCCATGTTCTAACTACCTGATGCTCCTGCTGACGGTGGGAGTTGAGAAGTTAGTTTCTGGATCATGAGCATCATCTGGGCCATCTGTTTGGCGTTGTTGGTTTTCTGTTCCTCTAAAGCATCCTTGAGCAGCTGAATTTCATCTGTTTCTTCTGCCATGGCTAAACCCCTGGTTGACTGTTCTGTTCTTGACTCAGTTCGAACTAATCGCTGTTCGGGAATTCGAGTCCAACCCGGTATGAGGTTTTTCTTCTTTTTGCCAATGGTTAGTACTGATGAACATGCACAAATTAAACTTAGGGATGCAGTGTGTAATGTATGTGAAAAAGGAACCTGTGTATGTGTATGATGCATGAAAGGATTGCCCCATTTCTCGCTTGATTATGTAGGATATGTTCAAATTCCCATGATTTATGAAAACAACGGCCGGACCGGAGGTTGCCTACGTATCCCCATGGAGGGGAATCAAGCCGTGACGTAGTTCAGGACTACAAGTTTGGCTCTTTTTCTCAAAAGGTCTTTTCATTATAAGCAAGGAATTTTTACAAACTGACATGACGACCGACTCGATAACAGACTTGATAATTAAACGGCAACAGACTCGATAATCAAAGGTGATAAGAATCACAAGCTGGCTTGATTCTTCAAAAGAAGCCCTGCTGGCTGGATTGAGTTGGTAGATATTCACATCTGGCAACAGACTCGATAATTAAACAGTAACAGACTCGATAATCAAATAGCAACGGACTCGATAATAGACAAGACTCCCATGTTAACCTGATTCTTCAAAAGAAGCCCTGTCGGCTGGATTTGTCCTTTGCACAATCACTTCTGGTTCTGAAAGCTTGCTCTTTAGGAGGGGTGAATTGGAGACGTCGACCCCGCGGAGGATCCCGTTTCATTGGCTTTTCCTTTTCCCTTAGGATCTTCCTTCTTGCACTCATCCTTGAGCTGTTGTGGGGTCATGCCGTCATTATTGAGAAGGCAATCTGCGAAGCAAACATTACATTCGCACTCGTCCCAATACTTGTGACCTGTGATTGGGTCTTCGAAGTAGTAGACAGGCTGGCCGTTGGCATCAAAGTATTTCACTGGTGGCATGGCTGCGAGTGCCTCGTTGTCTAGTTCCATCATTAAGGTGATCTTTTCTGGCATTGGCTCTGGTTCTTCTGGGAAACAGAATTTCCAACCTTCATTGTCGTCCCATTGGAGGGATACTCCTGGTAAGTTGGCTTCGGCCAACAACCTGAGTTTCTGATCGAGTTCTTCCCCCATATGGTTTTCTATGTTGAGCTTTCCTGGTTGAGGCTCTTCCGGCTTGCATGGCGGTTGCTCGGGCATAACCTCCTCAATTATCCACACGGGTGCCCCTTGATGGGTGGTGAGGGTCGACTTGAACCGCTTGTATGGTGACCCAGACATGATGACTCTACCACAAAGGAAATGTGTATTTCATTTTGAGAAACAGAGCCAGTTGTAGCATTTTTTTTTTGATTTTCTATTTTTGATTGATTTTTTTTTTAAATGGGGAATTATCGTATATCTGACATAATGTGCAGTTATCGGGACAATCCTCATGAATGCGGACATGATGCAATAACCTAAGGCAAAGTTATCCTATGCATGCATGCAAGATGGAGACAATATGCGTACGTAGAACAGTTAACAGAGGAACAGATAAATAGGTAACAGATAGCAAGTAAACATGATAACAGGTAAACAGGATATAACAGATAGTCCTACCCTGTGGATCCCTGTCCTAGGTTGGAAGGTACTACAGTTTACTATATGCAAAGGCCGGGTTTTGGTTAAAGGGGGTTCCCTAGACTAGAGTCAATATTTGCCTCCCAGTGCCAAGTGTACTGCATGGCAAAGGTCGAACGGCAGGCTGACTCATCATCGTCCGGGGTTGCTGAGAATCTTGGGATGTCCTAACACCGGCAAGCCGGGTAGGGTAACCAAGACGCGACAACGGGGCTTATCCAACATCGATGCACGTGCAATGCAAAAGTTTTGATAACAAAGTATTTTCTGCAAAAATCCCACAATTATTTTTCAAGTTTGGCTCACTGATAAATTAATTTTTATTTTGAAAATTTCACACAAGCAAACTACCGGGAAAGCTCCAGTCCGGATTGGTCGGGCGTAGCCCTGTTATTGCACCATTCCTTTCTCAATCACGCGTGGCGTGTTCGTTTTGTCAAGCTTTCGGGGGTAGTTTTACATGTGTAAAATACCAAAATAAGAATTAATTTTCAATCCCCAGCGGAGTCGCCATTTTGTGGACGGTGAGATCCACGCGGCTCGCTCTCGAAGGTTCGGACGTGAAAACAAAAAAAATGAGTCGCCACCCGGGGTTTAAATTTAGAAAATGTTTGGTACCCGAGAAACCGTTTTAAGAATAATTGTTGACTCTCACGCCGTTTTGGAAAAGGGTTTGATCTGCGAAAAGATTCTTTTGGATTCGGAAGCCAGGTTACGCGCGGGGAAGGTTTTATTAAAAAGCACCCCGCTCGCCCGAGAAATTCTCGGTCTCTACTAAATAATTTGTGGGATTTTTATAGAAAATATTTTTGTTATGGAAACCTTTTAAACAAATATACGAATATAATGATGAAACAATAACGGAAATAAAATTTAAACAAAGAGGACTAAATAGTAATAGTAAGAAAACAAAGGGTGAAATATGTAATAAACACAGGAAAATGGCAGAAAAGAACAGAGAAACAGGGTACGAACAGGGGAAAACAGAGTGTAAAATTTTGATTCAAACGGGAGCCGCACGGCTCCTACACAGGAGCCGTGCGGCTTGCATGTAACCTTTTTTTCAAAAATTTTGTTTTAGGACCAGTGAGTCCAAAACCCGTTCAAAACTTGATTTTCTTCTTCAAATCTAATCCAAATGAGTTGTTTTTGTTTGTAAACAAGTTATTGAAATGAAATTTATTTCCGGTATGGATCGTACCGTGCGTTTATCGAGAAAAATCGCCCGGTACGGCTCCGGAAAAGCCGGTTTTTGTTCCGAAAATAGTTTACCGAGTCAATACACGGTTGTTGAAACCGTTATCAACTCGGGGATGCCCTCAGGGAGCCGCGATTTGAAAATCGAAGCTCGAAAACAGTTTATACCTTTCGGGAACTCGAAACGGAGATTGAAAACTTCGGATTCTTTGGATTTGGACTTGTGTGATCAAAGTTTAGTACGAACGGGAATGGTATGGAGGAATTGAGGTGGAATGGAAAGTGAAGTTTCGGAAAGTTTATTGGTGGTTTTGAACGAAAGCTTTGCCGGAAAATCGAACAGAAATTCTCTCGGAGGATGGTTTTTTCGGTGTGATTTTTCTCTCTGTTTTTCTCCGTGTTTTCTGTGAGGAGGGAGCCTCCATTTATAACCGAAATGAGAGAATAAAAATGATGATATTCGGCGGTGGCGAGATGATGATATTCCTTGAGCTGGCCTGTCAGGAATTTTTCAGAGATAACAACACTAGCCGCGCGGCTTGTATGAGGGAGCCGCACGGCTTGTATAAGCAAACCGCACGGCTTGTGTGAAGAAGGAAGAACCGTACGGCCTATAACAGGAGCCGTACGGCTTGTGAGGCTGTGTTTCCAATTTTCCTGGACAAGTTCCATGGTGGTTTAAACGTTTCATTCGTCATCGGGCATGCACGGGTATCCAAAATTGGGGTGTCTACGCTCGGTTCGGATTGTGGGTAACCCCTTCTGGATATGGATAACAACTTCAATGTCGTAGGCTAGGGAATACGGAGTCTGACCAGTAGAGCGTCTCGGAGTAGTTCTGAAAGCCCAGAGGACGTGTGGTAGCTCTTCAGCCCATTTTCCTCTCTTAGCAGTTAGCCTTCGCTTGAGTCCAGCCGCGACCGTCTTGTTAGACGCCTCGGTCTGGTCGTTACCTTGAGGATAAACAGGTGTGGAGTTAAAGAAGCGTACTCCGAGCTTGTCGCACACCTCCTTCATTTGTTTTCCAGTGAACTGTTTGCCGTTATCCGAGACGATTGCGTATGGAACCCTATACTAAGAGATGATGTTCTGCCACAAGAAACTCTTCACATTGGCCTCGGTAATGAAAACTAGAGGCTCGGCTTCCACCTATTTAGAGAAATAGTCCGTAGCAGTTATAAGGTACTGAAATCCTCCCGGAGCAAGAGGGAGCTCCCCGACAATGTCCAAACCCCACTGTGCAAAAGGCCATGGGTTGGTGATCGGTTGAATGTCCTCGGCAGGCTAGTGAATCATTGGTTTGAACAGCTGGCACCTGTGGCATTTTCGAACGAGCTCTTCAGCATCTTCCTTCATCTTTGGCCACCAATACCCCTGAGTGATGGCACGATGGGCAATGGATCGTCCCCCCGAGTGGTAGCCTCCTCCGCCGGCGTGGAGCTCCTGGAGTATTGAGTGGACCTGGTTCTGATGGACCGCCAAGAGGTATGGGCCAGTCCGAGAGCGTCTATATAACGAACCAGTTGGAGAGAGCCAGTAATTTGCAGCCTTGCATCTTATCCGGTGGGCTTCTCGGCGGTCTTTAGGTAGCTTGTCATCTCGGAGGTAAAAAACCAACTCATCCATCCATCTTGGTTCGAGCTCGATGTTCAACATGTGCATCCGAGGTGGTTGAAAGCTCGGATCATAGATTGTGCCAAAGGAGATAGTTCGTTGCTCAGAAGCTTGCATGCTGAAGCCAGTCTGGCGAGTGCGTCAGCGTGGGTGTTGTGATCTCGGTCGACCTGGTGTACTTCGATATCGTCGAATGTCTCGGTCAGACTCTTGGCTAGGTTCAGATACTTGGCCATTCTTCCATCCTTAGCATCATATTCTCCGTTGAACTGGTTCACAACGAGTTGAGAGTCGTTGTAAACCATCAGGGTCTTCACGTCCATTGCCTCGGCTAACTGAAGGCCAGCGATTAAAGCTTCGTACTCGGCCTCGTTGTTAGAGGCCGGGAACTCAATTGAGATAGCATTCTCGTGAATGACTCCCTCGAGGGAGATTAGGACCACACCTGCTCCAGCGCCGCGTTGATTGGAAGCTCCATCTACATGTAACTTCCAAGCGTTACCGTGAAACATATGCCAAGTGGAGAATGGTACGGTTGCCTGGTCTTCATCCTCAATCTGACTCGATTCTCCTTCCGAGAGCGGTGTTTGTGTAAGTTCAGCTGTGTCAATTTCTTTGGTTGATTCCTCGTCCGAGATCGTGTCGGTCACGTCTTCAACTGCCACGGGGGCGTCTGGGTCTTCAATAGGTTGCTCGGGTGGGGTTGGGCTGGGTTCTTTGGTTTGCTTTCCTTCTCCTGGTGTTAGCTCGGCTATGAAGTCAGCTAACACCTGCGCCTTTATAGTATTCTCGGGCGATATTGGATGTCAAAGTTGGCCATTTCACATGACCACTTCGAGACCCAGGTTGAGAGATCAGCTCTTCGGAAGAGGGCCTTTAGTGGATACTCGGTGAGGACAATGATTGTGTGAGCCTGGAAGTAAGGGAGCAGCTTCTGAGATGCAGTGACTAGAACAAAGGCCACCTTTTCAAGTGGAAGATATCTTGTCTCGGCACCCGTCAGAGTCTTTCTTGCGTACTATACTGGTCGATGTTCGGTTCCTTCTGTCCGAACGAGAACCGAGCTGACTGCGTGTGGAGATACTGAAAGGTAGATGAACAAGTCTTCGTTTTCCTGAGGCGTCTCTAGTAATGGCGGCTCGGATAAGTAGGTCTTCAAGTGCTACAGAGCCTTCTCGCATTCTTCAGTCCATTGGAACTTCCTTTTGCTCGTCTTGATTGACTGGAAGAGAGGACGACACACGTCAGCCGAGTGGCTGATGAAGCGGTTGAGAGCTGCGGCCATCCCTGTAAGCCTTTGGACTTCTTTAATCATGCTCGGTGAAACGAGCTGCTGTATAGCTGTAACTTGACTTGGATCCGCTTCAATGCCCCTTCTTGTGACCAAGTGGCCAAGGAATTTTCCCGACCCAACACCGAAAGAGCACTTCTCGGCATTGAGCTTTAAGCCGTGCTGCTTCAGTACGGTGAACATCTTGGCGAGATCTACAATATGGTCTTCCTCTTGTACACTTTTACCATCATGTCATCGATGTAAGCCTCCATCGTGTCTCTGAGCTGATCTTTGAACATCCGAGACACCATCCTTTGGAAGGTAGCCCCGGCGTTCTTCAGCCCGAAGGGCATGACTCGGTAGCAGTACAGTCCACTTGGTGTGATGAAAGCTATCTTCTCCATGTCCTCTGCATCCATAAAGACTTGGTGGTATCCCCTGTATACATCCATAAAGCTCAACCGAGCGTGTCCTGCCGTGGCGTCCACGAGTTGATCTATCCGAGGAACTGGGAAACACTCCTTCGGACATGCATCATTGAGGTTCGTGTAGTCTACGCAGACCCTTAGCTTTCCGTTCTTCTTCGGAACTACCACCGTATTCGCCAGCCATGTAGGGTAATGGACTTCTTGGATTGCTCGGGCTTCTAGTAACTTATCAACCTCTAACTCCACCGCATCGGCATGAACAGCGGAAGACCTTCTCGGTTTCTAGATAACCGGGCGCCTCAATGGGTCAACATTAAGCTGGTGTTTGATGAATCTCGGATCAACCCCAGGCATCTCGTACGGAGTCCAAAGGTTACCATCTCCTCTTTTTCGGTCTCGGTTAGAGAAGATCCAACTAGGAAGAAACGACTTCCCTCCTCATTGATTGGGATTGTAACGAGGTCTTCCACGGATTTCGCCTCGATAGGTCGACCGACCTCTTCCAAGACTGGAGCATCGGGTACCTCCACCCAGTGCACCTGTTTCGGTTTCTTCTTTTCCTTTCTGCCCACGATTGAAATGTAGCATTTCTTTGCAGCTATTTGATCGCCTTTGACATCCTCCATCTTCCCTTTTGCCCTAATAAACCGTAGCACCTGATGGTACGTGGATGCTACGGCTTTCATCGCATGGAGCCAGTTTCTTCCCAATATGATGTTGTATGGACTCGGGGAGTTAACAACAATAAATTCTACTTGTGCCGAGCGGATACACTGGTGTACCACTGAAGCCAACGAGAGGGACCTCGGAAGGCTTTAGGTCCTTACTGGTGAATCCGAACCGTTTAAACAATGAGTAATACATTACCTCGGTAGCGCTTCCCTGGTCTACCAAAATCCGTTCCACATTTGCTTTCCCCACTATGAGTGTAATGATGAGAGCGTCGTTGTGAGGGAACTGCACCCCTTCTAGATCTTTCTCGGTGAACGTGATTGTCCACTGAGACTCCTTAGTCGGGAATCTCCGTTTCGGTTGTTGTTTAACCGAGAGCACCTCCAATGCTTTGGTAGCTTGCTCGATCTCCCTGTACATCCGAGCCTCCAACATTCTTGTAACCGGACCGTGAATCACATGCATTACCACCATGTCCTCTTCGGTACCCCCAGCTGCAGCTGCAACTTCGCCCGAGCCAGGGTCTTGTTCTGGTCAATGTAGGCGTCCAGGTTTCCAGCCGAGACGAGAGTTTCCAGATATGCCTTGAATGGTTTGCAAGAAGTGGTGTAGTGACCTTGCTCTCGGTGGTAAGTGCAGTAGACTTTCCTGTCCTTAGTTTTGTCTTGAGTTCCCATCTTGTGATCCGGCCAATGAAAGAACCCTTCATTCTCAATCTTCCGGAGAAGCATGTAGATTGGTTCGGTAAAGACTGTGCGCTCGGCCACGAAGTCGCTCATCTTCGTAGGTTTCTTAGCTGCTCCTACCTTGATGGTGTTCACTGCCTTCTTCTGATTACCCGAGTCATGGATAACCTTTAGAACGGTGGAGGAGGTTGGAGCATCACGCTCGGTTAAGAGTTCCTCAAGCTCGATATATTTGTTGATCCGTTCCATCAAGTCATCCATGTTCTTTGGTGAGTGCAACATCAGATCTATGAATACAGGGCTTTTGCTCTCCAAACTGTGCTTAAAGTGGGTCACTGCAAGAGTCTGATCACAACCTTGGACCTGATGAAACATCTCCCAGTACCTAGCAACGTACTTGCGCAGAGTTTCATCCGAGCGCTTCCTTAGCCCGAGGAGAGAGTCTACTTCTTTCTTCTTGTATATTACTCGTTACGAACCGAGACAGGAAAGCTCTCTCCAAAGCCTAGTAGCTTCCAATAGACTCTTCCTCGAGCTTGTTGAACCAGAGGGACCCGAGAGTCCCCAGGCTTGTTGGAAACACCTTGCACATTATGGCTTTGATCCGAGGTGTATAGATTGATAATTTGTCTATAGTAGATAAGGTGGTGATACGCGTCCGTGAGGGCATCGTAGCGGTTGAACTTTGGGAGCGTGAATCCAGCTGGCAATGTAGTTGAGGAAATTTCCTTCGTGAATGGAGACTTGGCCAGCTGCTTCAGTCGTTCATCCACGTTCGGAAGAGGAGGTAGAGGCGGTATTGCAAATCCGTCGCCGGTCCGAGAACGCTTCTCGGTGTAAGAGTGGTGATGCTCATCATGACGACGCTCGTTGTGGCGCGCCGCTTTATCGTCTCCGTGATGAGACCGTTCTCGGTGCTCTTTTTTCTTCCTCTTCCCCCTAGTGTCGTCATGGTGGGCTTTTTCCTCATCTCGGTAGGCGTGACGTCTTCCCGTACCTCCGTCTCGGATGACGGTTAAATTGGGCTCTAGAGGAGAGGTCTTCTTCAGATGCTCCACCCGAGCTCGGAGATCGACAGAGTTTGTTTGGCGGGGAGGCGTCTTATGACGTTGCTGGCCCGAGGAGCGCTCGGTTAGGGCAGCCACTTTTGGGTCCTTTCGCAGATAGATCGGTTTGTACTGTCCATCTTCGAAATAGTAAACCGTCTCATGAGATGTTGACAACTGAAAGTACGGTGATCGAGCACTGGATTCAGAGACTTGCGAAGATCGGTGTTGTGAAGAGTCGCCTCGGTGACCCCTTGAAAGGTGCTCGGTCGACGGGTTCCCGTGCCGAAGCACGAGAGCCTTGTTTTGAGCCCTCTCATTGTTAGGATCACCGATTTGATCCTTAGCCGAGCGTCTCTACTTGGAATTGCCTCCTCGAGACGTTGCGGTAGTCTCCGCGACTGTCTTTCTCTTAACCGTCTCGGTTAGCTTGGAAAGTTGTGCCCTCATTGCTGCCATCTCGGCGTCTCGCTCTTCCAGGTGGTAAGTGAGTTGCTGGATGGTGAGTTGCTGTGAGTCTCGGCTCGGAGTGAGTCCGATGTGACCCAGCGGGATGGAGACGAAGACGTGAGGGATTCCTTTGGGATCTCTGGAGGAGGATGGGTGGAGTGGGTCGTTGGGGTTTGGAGGTTGAGTTGGCTCGCCGCCATTGCGAGTCAAAAGAATCGAGGAAGAGAAGAGAGGAAAAGGGGGTGGATCTGGGGAGGTGCACCGGAGGTTCTGGGTGGTTTCCCCAGCGGAGTCGCCAATTGTGGTGTCCTAAAAAATCCAGTGAACCTCTTGTACGATTCCTGACTCGGACCAACGGCGAGTGGGTAGTGAGTGACCCTCCTCAAGCTCACGTCGTTAGTACCCAACCTGGCCGGAATGTGGCCAGGGAAGGCACTCCGACGATCTAGTGAGTGATCAGAGAAGAAAGATGTATTCAGAGAGAAATTGTAGAGAGAGAAAGTATTCTCTCCTTTTAGGGCCTCTTCGCTTCGTTTATATAGGCTTCCCAAGTACAGGGGCAAACTAGTCATTTTCGGCTCGGATGACGTCACCGAGCATCACGAGTCGGCCTCACAAGTATCACATGCACGTGTTCTCCAATGTGGCTGTGACACGTAGCATAACCGCTTCGGGTACCATCATGCTGACGTAGGGACAGCTGCCACATGCACATGTGCCTTCCCAAGTTTGTTACGAGTTAAACGCCTCGGGTGACGTCATGAAAGACGTCACCGACATCTCGGCTTACCCTTCCAAGCCATCCCGGATTTGGTCTGTCTCGGATGGTACATCCGGCTCATGGTTGGCCCCCGCTGAGATACCGGGATTATCTCCGGTGGGCCCGTCTCGGTTGGCCCATAGCACCTCGCTCCTTAGCTGGCTAGGAGGCTCGTTTGGGTCTTAGCCCTAATGGGCTCGCCCACCGAGCCCCATTAAAGCTGTTAGATTTCGGCCCACTACACCTACTGTTCACTCACCAAAATAGAAGGATGCAGGGCGGAGTAAAAGTTTGAATAGAGGGTCTGATTCTGTGAGTTTTTGATAAAGGGATTTGCTAAAGTTTGAATAGAGTATGATTTTGTGAATCTTTTGAAAAGTGACTTGCTAAATTATAAAAGGTGTTTTTGAGGTTAAATTTGGTTTCTTTTTTTGGTGTGTCAGATAATGATGCCATAATACACCAAAATCAGCTCTCCTCTTTCGATCTTATATGGATTCGATGGTGTGATTTTTCAAACCAATAATTATAATTTCACCTCCATTTTCTGATAATAATGGGTTTTTTTTGCAGCCAAAAAAAACAAAAAAGAAAAACTGTTTCATTATTTTCAGTTTGATCCTTTTTATTGTCTTTTAAAATTGGAGACGGTTTGTATAGTTAGCTTTCTAATAGAGAACTAGTTTTTCTTGCCAACAATAGCAAATAAAGGAAATTGATATTGGCACTTTCCAAATTATTAATGGCACTTCAAAAACCCAAATTGTTAAGCAATTTGGGTTTTTGTAATGCCATGAACAATTTGGGGGTGCCAATATCAAATCCATATAGAAATTGATATTGGCACTCCCTTTTGGAGTTTCATTAACAATTAAGAGAGTATCTATGTCAATTTCCAAAATAAATCACCCAAAAATTTATGGTTGTCTATGTTCAAGCTATTTGGATGTCCTGAAAAAAAAGCTATTTGGTTCGTCTCGACGAGAGGTATTTAAAAAATATATAAGACTATTAACCAAACTAAATTTTTTTGAACAAATATTAAAAATACTCAAAAAGTTTGTTACTTTTGAATTTTTTGGTCTTGAACTTTTTTCAAGATTTTGATATATATATATATATAGGTTTCTCTTATGGAGAAGAAACAATAATTCACAAAACTAACAATTTGAAAAAAAAAACTGAATAAGGACAAAAACATTACTATACTCCTTTCGACTGTGTTTGTTGGTCCATTTTGAATTTATTAATTAAATTTTTAAAAACAAAGGTAAAAGAGTAAAATTGATTCAATTTATTTATTAAAGAAAAAAGTATATTTGTAGACCAACAAACACCAACCGATGAAGTAGTTCAATTATTTAGGGGGTGTTCCACTAAACAAGTTTTTAGAATAAACTGGTTTTTTACTGTTTTTTATGTGATGTATTATGAGAGAATGACCTGTCTTTATTTTTGAAAAAATTTATTTTTTGTTAATGGAACACCCTCGTTAAAAGTTAAAACACATCAAAGTGGATTTTTGCACGGAAAGCTTGCTTCGGTGCAATTGTTTTCGGTTGTTGGAACAGTAACGTAGTTAAACTTGTGATTTGTGTAAGAATTAGTTAGTATCTGTTAATATTTTTTTTGGTTGCAATGGTGTAGTTAAGTTGTGGTTAACTTGTGTAAGAGAGGAGAAAAAAGTTTGCTCAGGGGTTAACTGTGAGAGGGGTAGAAATTATGGTTAAGTGGGGTCCATCACCCTTTAAAGGCAAAAAGTGGACGGCAATAGTCAAAAGGGGAGGAAAGGTCCCTGACACGCCATTGGGGCATGGAAGAGAGAGGGGAGAGAGAGAGAGGGGATTGGACCAAAAGAACAAAATATAAATTATGGGACCCATTTCTACCACAATACACTATTGGAACACAAATGAATAAACTACCTAACAACAACTTAACAACATATAAATGTGACACATTTTTTACACTTTCGTGTCATAACTACACAAATTTAATTACCCCACTGGAGATGGCCTAATGGAGAGAGAGAGAACAAAACTAAAGACAAAAGGCCAAAATTGTCATCAATTAGGAAAAAGAGACAGACTGGAATAACGTCCTCTCAAAGTCTCAATAACCAAGTAAAAGTAGGAGCACGTGGGTTGTGTTTGCTTTGGGTTTTGAGTTTTGGTTTTTGCTAATGATTGAATAGAGAAATAGGAATAATAATTAAAAATAAGGGTTAATGATTAGAGAGAAAAATGAGAATAATATTTGAAAATAGGGATAATGATTGGATAATAAATTGAAAAACCGGGACTTGAAATCCAAAACGAACAAGGCCGTGGCTTTTATGAAGTGACTTCCTATAGGACTCATGCATGCGCCTGTTAGACAAACCGTATAGATATATATATATATATATATATATATATATATATATATATATATATATATATATATATATATAGATCCACTTCCTATCCAAACCAAAAACCTACCGTCCGGACCTCATTGATCCCGATCGATTATTTTGAAAATCGAAAATGTGTTTAAAACGTGATTTTAAGGTCAACGCGAAGATTTGGCAAAAAAATACCGGAAAAATCGGTTTTTTTGTGTTGCTAAAAAACAGATTTTGAAAAATCGCCCGATCAAGCCCTTCCGGATATTTTTTTGCCAAATCTTCGCGTTGGACCTTAAAATCACGTTTTAAACACATCTAACGGTTCGGATTTTCAAAAAAAATTCGGAAGGTGGAGGAGGTCCGGACCGTAACACGGTCCGGGATCCTTGATTGGAAGCTCGGTGTATATATATATATATACATATATATATATATATACATATATATATATATATATATATATATATATATACGGAAAATTTCTAATCCACACCTCCCGGAAATAAGAAAAAAATGGTTTTTTTGTGTTGCAAATTATTTTTGGAAAATCCGATCCGTCCAATGTGTTGAAGGTGTTTTCAAGGGTCCCTTCAAAAAATAAATATCCAGCGGGAAAAAATGTAAATATATATTTTTTGAAAAAATGAAAAGCCCTTCCCGCGGATTTCCACCCTTCAAAACACCTTCAACACATTGGACGGATCGGATCGTCAAAAATGTTTGGATCATGAGGTCCGGAAATGAAAAGTCCGGATAAGAAGTTTACTATATATATATATATATATAGGATAATGATCTAATAAGGGATCCCTTAACCAAAATTTGGTGCGGACCACCCCTTTTTCACCTTTCAAATTTTGACGATCCAAACCGCTCAATGTTTTAAAATGCATTTTCCAAGGTCCACGCGGGAAATCTTCAAAAAAAAATACCCGGAAGGGCTTGATCCATTCATTTACCGAAAACTGTATGGACAGTTTTACCGTTACCGAAAAGTGTATGGATCAAGCCCTTCCGGGTATTTTTTTTTGAAGATTTCCCGCGTGGACCTTGGAAAATGCATTTTAAAAACATTGAACGGTTCGGATCGTCAAAATTTGGCTCGGAAAGGTAAAAAAAGGGGTGGTCCGCACGGTTTTTTGGTTAAGGGATCCCTTAAGGGATCATTATCCTTGTAACGACCCGGATTTTTCGATAAAATCACCATAAATACACTGTATTTCTCTACACTTCCAGGCCCTATTTTCTACCAATACATTTTTACAACTCTCAAATAATACAAAAGCCTCCGAATAAATGTTCCTCTAAAAATTCTCTCGCCCAAATAATAAATCATCAAATTCTCCAAATCAACCTCTCAATCCCCGGCTCCACACCTGAAATATAAAAATCACCGGGAAGTATACGATACAACAGAATAACAATGCTTGCACTTAAGTGGAATCAATAAACAACGATTATCAATCCGATTTAACAAATCATAATGGACCTCATACCCGGTCCTCTTCGGTACATGATCAGTGACCTCCCTCACCCGCTTCACCTAGCCTACCTGGCTTTCCTGGATCGGCCAAGATATTGGCAAGGTACACTCGATCATCGTACCGAATAGTTCCATGGCACTCCAGCCAAAAATATCATTTTCAATCACAGATATTCCACTTTCAACAAAATTCCACATAATCGAACAATGAGATGAGATATTCAAAATGAGTACGAAATGATACGAATAAAAGGATTCCGGAAATGGGAAGCATATCGTATACTCCCCGGGTTACCTCAAATAGTCATGCCGTATTTTGTGAACTCCCAAGATCAAAACCTCCACCTTCTTTTACACGAATCACACTGAAATCCATTCTCAAGGCCAAAATGGCCACTGCCATGATTTGGCAGTGCTAATACGCTCAAAGTGAAGTGATGCTACCATACCACCATTATGCATGAATATATAGGCTTAAACAAAATAAATCTAAAACCTCACTCAACCACCTATCGTTAAGTCTACTGACTTTTCTCCAGCCAACACCATTCATTTATCAACTACTACCCTATAGCTCATAAAAGTCTCCAAGCACTGTCTCCCTTTGACTCTCTGCCGAAAGATTTAAGAAGGGAACAATTAAATAAAAGGGTAGTTTAGGTTGATAACCCCATGGGTAATGGAGTGTGCAAGTTAGGGATATGTTTAGTGGTTAAAGGTAGGCATTTGGGGAGTGTGTAGGGCTGCCATTGGCTGATACAATTTCAGTCCAAAAATGGGTAAACATATTAGACATGAGGGATGTGATTTGAGGTGAATGGTAAACTAATGGTTAATCGGGTGTTGGCTGGGTGTTGGGGTAGTCTTAGGACTATTATGGGTACAATAAATCAATGCATAATTAAACATACAAATGGGTGTTACGGCTCGGCTTACATAAATAGGTACGAAGCGTACACAATACTCACTCGTGCACTCGCAAGTTAAACCGTAGAAAATATACAAGATGACAACAAATAAATAAAAAATTTCTAATTATGTGAAATGAAATTTCATGAATAAAAAATAATGCTATTAAAATTTCGGATTGTTACAATCCTATATATATATATATATATATATATATATATATATAGAGAGAGAGAGAGAGAGAGAGAGAGAGAAAAGATGTACAAAATTGACACTCTGGTAAGATTGGAGGGACAATTACTACAATTTTACTCTCGGAAAACCTAAGGGTACAATCCCTTGGGGTACAGATTTTGCACAAATTTGTTCGAGTGGGTCCCACACGGAAAATCCAAACGGTTGATTCAGAATGAAATGGGTGAACCTTGGATCAACAACTTAAGCACGTCAGATTGAGGTGATTTCTTGCGAGGACCCATGAAAAATTATTCTGAGATGAATCAACGGTTCGAATTTCCCGTGTGGGACCCACTTGTGGATCCCCGAACAGATCTGTGCAAAATCTGTACACTTATTTCTGTACCCCTAACACGCTCCATTTTACTCCCACTACTTTTCTTGAATCTTGCATAAGGATGACAATGGATCGGTTCGGTTCGGGTATTGCCATATCCGAATCCATTACCCGAAACTAGATGGGTACCCAGAACCGAACCGAAACCCGAACGGGTAGGAAAAAATGAAACCATAACTGAACCAATCGGGGATCGGTTCGGTTCGGGTATTCCCCGTTATTAGAAAACAAAACAAAAACGAAATAATTATGAATGAAATTCAAATATGAAAATCAATTAAACTGGAAATGCCATAGATCTATCAATTAAAAGGTATGCATAAATACATTTAGATATTTTAAATTCAAAACTACTATACATCTAAGTAGAAATTCAATGCATTGAAGCTATACACTGGTTAAACTTCTACGCATATTAAGGGTAATTTTATAATTACAAATATCCGGTTCGGATCGATTCGGGGAACGATTTGGTTATCAGCTCAAACCAGAACCGAACCGAACCCGTTCTGTTATCTCACATCCCATACCATACCCACACCCACGGGAAATATTTTGATTATGGTTCGAAGAAAAAAACAAGTTATGATTTGGGTACCCATCGATTCGGTTGAGATTGCCATCCCTAATCTCGCGTGCAGTGCTCCCCAAGTTTTTGAAAACGGAGGCGGGCTTTTCACCTTTTCGATGGGCGAGCAAATCAGCCCCACATAAATGGCATTATATAGTATATTTACCTAGTACATACGTTCTCGAAGTTCCTCCCGCAAAACAAGTGTAGGTTCAGTAGAAAGATGGGGAAAGAGGAGAAGCGAGTGCAATCAGGTGTACCGCTTGACCACCTGCGTTGCGGTAAGATTTACGGAAAGGAGCGGCGGTGTACCGGTTGGAAGATGAACGAAGAGAGTGTGTGCGAGAAGCATTACCTTCAAATGCGCAGTAAACATGATAGGAAGAAGAGTAGTAACTCTTCTTCATCTGCTATTTCTAGGGTTTTGGAGTCAGTTTCTGACGGCGTGAAGAAGAGAAAGAGGAAACAGAGAGGAGACGAGGAGGAGAGAGGTGACGAAGATGGTGCTGAGTTGTCGCAAGGAAGTAAAAAATCAGTTGGACGGAAGAAGAGAGGGTTATCATCGGAGTGGAGGCTTGTAGAAACCCCTCGGAAGAGGGTTACCATCGCCCAAGAACCAACAAAAGGAGACGGTAAGCCTTCCTTTCTCTTCTTTTGGTGAGAAATAGTGAGAACTGTACAAAAAATGATTTTTTTATTGGTTCCTTAGTGTTTCTATCCATGCGAAGGTCTAGACCGAAAATGATAAAGGGACAGATCGGTTTGCACCGATGGGGTACCGACGGCGTCGCCGACGCCGGTGTGGGTCCCAAACGGACGCTCCGAGCCGTTCATCGTTTTTTGTGTTTTTCCTTAAGTCGAGGAAAAGTAATGGCTTGTCACATCAGGGTATGCAGGTAAGAGGAAGGCCCGCTTGAAGCAAGATATCTTGCGTGTTGATGCTAGAAGGAAGCATTTCAGTACAGATGTAAGCTTATTTGTATTCATTCTCCATCCCTCCGCAGGTGTTTTCCTCCTCTCAAACTATGACTATAATAAAAACCTTTATCTAAATTTTCGAACAGGGGGGTGACGATGATTGCCAAATGTGCCATCAATGTCAGTATAGTAATAAGAGGGTGGTGCGATGTCGCCAAATCTTTCGCTATCCCAAGAAATCGGATCCAAACAATGCTGAACGTTGTCATAGACGTTATTGTGGCCCTTGCATTCAGAGATGGTAACCCTTTTGAAATTTCTGTTGGCATTTAAGAAAAGTATCTAATAACTGTTTTCCTAAGAAGAAATCTATTGCTTTAGAGAAAATCTTTTTTACGGAGATCCTGAAAAGGACCTTTTACGGAAGCCCCAAAAGGGGCCCCACTGACAAATCATCGCAATAATCTGATCTGATCATCTTGTAGAGTGCGCAGAGTAGTATGTATATGCAAAAAATTAGCTTGACCCGGCATCGATAGATATGTCAAAAATTGAATTTTGGTGCAAAAAAACAACGGCCTGGATCTTTTTAGAACTTCAACTTCTGAAATGATCCAGACCGTTGTTTTTTTGCACTAAAATTCAATTTTTGACATACCTATTGATGCCGGGTCAAGCTGATTTTTTGCGTATACACACTATTCTACGCGCTCTACAAGATGACCGGTTCAAATCATCGATGTGTCAATGGGGCCCCAAAAGGGGGCTTCCGTAATGGGTCCCTTTCAGGACCCTCTGTAAAAAAGATTCTCTCATTGCTTTAATGTATCGAAATTTGGCTGGAATGATTTTTCATTGAAATAATTTTGATCTCAACTTGTTCACCAGCTTTTTGTGCATGTGTGCTCATCTGTTTTTGCACTTTGGATATATGATGTGAAATTTTTGGATGACATATTTTTTATTGAAGTGCTATCATGTATAACCCCAGAGAGCAGCGATTGAGATCATCGGGAAGAATTGTGTGTGTGTGTTTTAATTAATACAGTGTGTTTCCTAGTGGGAGTGAAACTGTTATTTTTAGGTTTGATACATTACCAGAAAAGTAAAGTCTTATCAGCGATTCAGCAGAAAATACAACTAATTTGAGGCTTTGTTAAGTTCATTTGCCCAAATTGCTGCAACAAATGTGTTTTGATGTTTCTTGTTTGAATTGCTGCTTATCTTCTCATATAGTAGGCATTTTGTCAAATGACTAAGATTGTTTTTGGAAAGAGTACTTTGTAGTTTGTATTAGAATTGTATAATAGTTTGCTATCTGTGCCGTTGATTGTCCAATTTTTCCTTGGTAGAGTTATGCTGTAGATCAGCTGGTCCTTGATCTTTTGAGTGCTGACAACCATATATCGCTACTTAGTACTTACCAATGATAAATACAGTTCCTCTGACTATTCTCATGAGTATGTTCTTCACACTTTCTTTTAACCCTCGTTTGCTTTATGTTGTCTAGGTACCCTCGACTATCAGAGGAAGCAATAGCAGAGAAATGCCCATATTGTCGTGGCAACTGCAATTGCAAAGCTTGTTTGCGTCGAACCGATCTACTCACGGTTGGTATTTTCAGTTCATGCCTTTGGTCTTCATCAATTGTACTAACAGATTTGTCTTATTGTGAGTGACCTTTTGTGTCTTTCTTTGTCTTGCTGCAGGGTACTCAATATGCTGGAGTGCCCGACAACAAGGATGAAAGGATTCATCACGTGAATCATCTGGTACACCTACTCTATCCCTTCTTGAAACAATTTGATCATGAACAAGAACTGGAAAAGGATATGGAAGCTAAGATTCAAGGTATGACTGGCACATTAACCATCAATAACTCACCATTATGCATGTACTGCAATTATTGAGTAAATATTACACCGCATTTCATTATTTTAGGTTTTCTGTGCCGTGGTACGAATTAAAAGGACATTGGTATGAATTATTTAATTATGCATATAGACATAGAATAAAGCCCAGAAGTTGGACCAGAGCTTGGACAGTTAGCATAGGCGTATTGAATCTCTATTCTCAATGTCTCATTATTATTTACTTTGAGGAAATGAGATAGGTAAGCTGCTACCTATTAGGCTATGGCATTTAATTCTTGGCCATAGGGCACATTTGTGACGGTCACCCACATGAAAGTCTTTATTCAGTAATATTTTTGTCAAGATAATGGCCTTTTGTACAGGATTGTCGCCATCACATGTAGAGATACAGCAGGCTGTTTGTGATGTAAATGAACGTGTTTATTGGTATGATCCTTCTCTTGAACATTACTGTAAATTTTGATACCTTGCGAGTATTTAATATTTTGATGTCACACTTTTTATTGCAGCAACAACTGCAGAACCTCTATAGCTGATTTTCATAGAAGCTGCCCAAATTGTTCATATGATCTCTGCTTGACTTGTTGTCGAGAAATTCGGGAGGGTTGCCTCCAAAGAGATGGTGAGTGGAAGGAAACAGAAAATGGTTTTATACCTTGCCCACCAGAGGAAATGGGTGGTTGTGGCCATGACCATTTGGTCTTGAAGAGTATTTTTCCAAAAAATTGGGTTTCGGAATTAAGAAAGTCAGCTGATAAATTAGTCGAAACTGACAGATTTGACGAAGTGCCTGGAATTTCTAAAGAGTACTGCTCTTGTTTGAAATCCAAAGGTGAGGTAGATGTTTGTAATGGAAAACTTCGTAAAGCTGCTTCTAGAAAAGATGCCAATGACAACTATTTGTACTGCCCGTCCAAGAGTGATATTCAACAAGGGGATGTAGAGCACTTCCATAGACATTGGGTCATGGGAGAGCCAGTTATTGTTCGTAACGTCCATGATTTTACAAATGGATTGAACTGGGAGCCGATGGTAATGTGGCGTGCATGATTAACACGTACCAAAGGTTCCTCAGATTTGGTTGTGACAGCAGTTGATTGTCTTGATTGGTGTGAGGTAAGCCCTTTAAAGGTACTACTTTTGTGGAATTCCTTATGATGGTGTATTATTATGTCAAAGCACTGTGCTGTCCATTTATTATTTCATAAATGTAGCAGAAATTGGACAAAACTGTCAGTTATCTTTTAGTTGTTTTTATGATGCGAAACTGTCAATGTCCTGTAGTTTAGTTCCGTAAAAGAACTCTGTTTTTTCTGCCTCTTGCCGCTTCTTTTAGCCATGGTCATTGCCTTTTTTGAATTGTTGTGGTGGCCCATTTTCACTACTTAGGTGTGGATACATACAATTGTACACGAGTGTGCAAGAAAATATTCAAAAACCTTAATTTGTGCATGCCATGCTACACGTTAGGGGTGTAACCGGTTCGGTTCGGAGGGGTTTTTGACTGAACCGAGCAAAACCGGTTCGGAGGAACCCTAGAACCGAAACCGACTTTTTAGAGATCGGTTCGGTTCCGGTTCGGTTCGTCCCGGTTCGTCTCGGTTCGGAAGTCGGTTCGGTTCGGGAGAGAGAGAGGGAGGAATCCGGGCACAAAAACCACACACAAACCCAGATATACACACACAAACTATCCAGATCTATACGTATCTTGCAAAATCGAAAATACACAAACTATCCAGATTCTACCGTATGTATATGCATATATATATTTACAGATCTGGAGAGAAAGAGATCAATATATACAGAAATCAAAAGAGTTATAAGTGTACAACTCAATACACACATCTATATATGCATACGTACACAGATCTAAAAAGAGCGAGAGACTTGGATAGGCTTCTTCTTCGTCGTCGTTTCGAGTGGAGAGAGAAAGACTAGCCTTCGCCGGTTCGGTGATGGGTGTGAGAGAGGGGTGAGAGTCGACGACGACGGCGAAGGGATGAGATGATACGCATATAACTCTAGAGAGAGAGAGAGGCGTTGTCTGTGATGCGTATTGTAGGTTTTCGTCTGATATGGGTATTAAGAGAGTATATATATATATATATATATATATATATATATATATATATATATATATATATATATTACGGTCCGACCTATATTAAATTTTTTTGAAAATCGAACCGTTAGATGTGTTTAAAACGTGATTTTAAGGTCCATCCCGAAGATTTCCAAAAAAAAATATCCGAAGGGTTTTTCACAAAACCGTTTTTATAGCGTTTTAAAAATTGTTTTTTTTTTGCCAAATCTTCGCGTTGGACCTTAAAATCACGTTTTAAACACATCTAACGGTTCGATCGTCAAAAATTGATCGGGATCAATGAGGTCCGGACGACGGGCCGGTTTATGGTTTGGATAGGAAGTGGACTCATATATATATATATATATATACACCGCGATCTGTCAAGGATCCGGGCTTTTAAAAATTTTTTTGGGTTTTGATGCTTTTAAAAATTGTTTTACCGGAAATCCAAGTAGTTTTTCCAAAACCGTAAATATAAAGTTTTTGCTGTTTTCAAGCCCTTCCCGTGTTGGAAAAAAAATTTTTTTTTGAAGATTTTATATACCGCGAAATCCAAGGATCCCGGATTGAAGCCTTGGAAATGCTTTTAAAAATTGTTTTTGGAAACTTGAAAATGAAAACATTGACAAAAATGGATCGGATCGGAAAACCAAAAATTTTTTGCGAAAACCGCTATCGGGAAGTGGAGTCCTGGATCCGGGACTCCCGGACTAAAAATTTGATCCGGAACTATGAATCCCGGATCCGGATCCCGGATATATATATATATATATATATATATATATATATATATATATATATATGTACAGATCTTTAGAAAGTATTAAATACTTTTGTTTCCTAATTATGAAACGAAGTGCTTGCTAGCCCAAGCGGAAAGGAACTCGGTTTCCACATGTTTGGACTGGGTTCGAGTCCCACTCCCACCCTCCCCCTTTTTTAGTATATATCGTATATATTATGTATTGTATATATAAAACCGGTTCGGTTCGGTTCACCTAAAAATCCCTTGAACCGGGAACCGAACCGGTTTCAAAAAAATTTCAATTCTGAGAACCGAACCGAACCTAAATATTTTAAAAACCGAAAAAAACAACCGGTTCGGTTCGGTTCTTGTACTCGGTTCGGTTCGGCCGGTTTTTTGTTCACCCCTACTACACGTGTCGCTCATTGCTGTGGAATATCTGTTTTTCGAATCAAGTTTGTCTAATAAAGGTGTTGCTTACTTTGAATTAACAAAACTTAGTTGTTTTCTTTTTTATTCTTTTAAACTTGTCGAAGTAGTGGGATTTTTTACATTTCATTTTGATGGCTCAATGAGGATCTCCCTGTCACAAGAAGTGGTTGATGGCATATTGAATAGATATGCGTAAATGGTATTTTGTGTGCTGACACTTGGATGCACACTGTTATTTAAATTTGGACTGTACTTACCAAGTGGTTAAATATCTATCTAATTGAACTTGTTGGCAAGAAATTTGCATTGAAAAGTGGAATGTGAGGGAGACCTGAACTTCATTTTGCCAAATTCAAAGGAATCTTGCTCTGGTACTCAGGGTGACCCCTATCAACATATGCGTGGGCCGTGGGTTTTATGTGATACATATGGTAGAACTAAGCTCCATGCAAATGTAAGCAACTTTTCTGTTTTGTTCTCTCTCTCTCTCTCTCCATTGCGAGTATGTAACAGGACCTCAAATATGGTTGTTTTAGCAGTTCAATTGGGTAAAGGTGGATTAACTCTTGCATAAATCTCAGATTAGGTCCTTGCTTTAACTTACCTTTGGCTGATCTGGTCTCATTCTTTTAAGTAAAAATTTGTTCGGCTTAATTCTTGAGAGGGTAAAAATAAGGTTAGTTGAAAGGAGGTAAAGGGAACAATCCAACCTTGTTCAAAGCGTTGTAACATGTTAACATTGAAGGGTGTTCAAGTAGTGGCTTTAGGCAATTGGGACCTTAGTTGCACGAAGTGGGGGAGGGGGCAAGGGAGTGGAGGCTTATAGAAACCCCTCGGAAGTGCCGGGAGAGCAGTTATAAATTTATTTTCAAGTATAAACTATTTTATTTATTTTTACGATGGCCCAAGCTCGGAACATCCCACCCAATAAAGCAATTACAAATCATAGAAGATTCTCATTTAGGCGATCCCGGCACCTACGACTTGGAAATCAATTGCAAATGCTTTTTATCCCCAATATAAGTGATTCTAATGTTTATGCAAAGTACTTGAGTAAATTTGAGTAATTGTTTTCCTAGTATCTTATTGTTGCTTCATATTTTCTCTTGCTTGGCTGCTCTTTTCTTGTTTCTTTTGAATTTCATGTGCTTGAGAGTTTCTATCCTAGTTGGGAATATGCTCCTTTGTCAACGGGTGCTAGGTTCCTAGGAGATTTTGACTTGGGGATTGCGGTTGTAGGGTGGAGCCATCTGCTCGACCAAAGGATCCTGTAACTAAGATAGAACAAATACGTTCAGCTGTGTTGAGATGAAATTATGTAGGTAATCCTCATTTAGACGATCAATTGAAGAGAGAGACCAGAACAATGGACTTTGGTTGGTTTGAGATTTAGTTTTGCTTCCAATCTTTTACTCCCTTAGCCCAAACAAGATGTAAAAAATTATGGTTGTGTAAAAAGAGGAATTATGGTAGGTAGAGGTTTGTATTGCTCTCTCTCTCTCTCTCTCTATTCTACTCTACCTTCTATAGAATGATACCGTGTATCCTTGTATTTGTTTTCGTTTCTATTTATCAAGTGGGTTCTTATTTGTGGATAGCGGGAATGGTCCTTTTAATGGAAATTGTTTTATAAATATGCAGGTTGACATAAATATTCACCAATTCTTTCAAGGGTATTCAGAAGGTTGATCATACAAAAACTTTTGGCCTGAGATGCTCAAACTGAAAGATTGGCCCCCATCTAACATGCTGGAGGAACGGTTACCTCGCCATGCTGCAGAGTTCATCCTTGCCTTGCCATATTTAGAGTACACACATCCCCTTTCCGGTATTCTTAATGTGGCTGCGAACTTGCCTAATGAGGTAATGAAGCCAGATCTAGGTCCAAAAACCTATATAGCGTATGGATTCCCCGAAGAGCTTGGACGTGGAGATTCTGTGACCAAGCTTCATTGCGACATGTCAGACGCGGTATGCATTGTTGAGTTTACTTTTGATAGGCTACTCAGTTTGTTTTTTGTTTTTTGACGAGTGCTAGCTTAATACTTAATCTTGGAAAATGATTACCCCATTTCTTTGTCTACAATTCATTTCGACTGCTGTCTTTTTGTTTGTGAATCTATCACTAGCTTGTAGGGAAAGATTCCTGAGGTAACTGTTGCATTTTCCTCCTAATGGCTAAACAGTTGATAAACATCTTAGGGAGGATCCTAGAAACCTCGAGGAGTTTGGCTTGGTTAGAGAGGAGGATATATTTGGTTTCTGTTGTGGCCAGGACCACTAGGGGGAAGTGTTACTCGGCCACATCTTGAATTTTTTGTTAAGAACTTGGAGGAGACGAATGTTGGGGGCAAGGTTTCTGAAGATATCTCACAGAAAGGGAAAGGGAGGGAATGATTGGGAGCTTAAAACTTGGAGGATGGATTGGCAGAGGCTGCATGGAAGAAGGGATACGAGCCCATTCCTTAGTTTCATAGAAGAGTTTGGGGAGAGAAGAAGCATCCTGACATCAAATTGGCTGCTGTTCTGGGAAAAGCAGGTGGTGATTACTGGGAATCAGTGACAGATGAAGAGAGAGCACTTGGCTTGAATTATTCTATCTTTACTGGTCAGGAGGGTTGTTTTTTTTTTTTTTTTGGGTTGAAATTTTCTTGAGTTTTGTCTTTATTCGTTTTCCCTGGTTGTATTTGGGTTGAGCTTGGCACTTCATATAGTAAAATATCTTGTTCTCATGCATAGGAAAAGAGAAAATCAACCAGCACTATGGCAATGCCATCAGAAAGGATCGAAAAGAATGTTGGACGACGGCTCACCCAAAATTGAATACCCACAATTTAATTCCTAGAGAAGGAACAAGGAAAATACTAGAGAGAGGAACTACACTTTTTTTGGAGAAAGATTGTTAAAAAAGTGTCACCAGCAAGACCTTTATCCAGCTAGCATGCCTGGGGCAGCTGAGGGACTGAAATCAGAATAGGAAAAAAATAGCCAAGAAATGATACGTCGTCGTAGGTCTAATTCATAATCTTGTGTTTGAGTATTTGATCAATTTGGCATAAGGTAACTCTCTGTAGTCATTAGTCAGTGACATAATGCTATTACCAAGTTGATGATAGATTTTCTGTTGCATTAGTCTCATCATTTGATCTACGGATAGTCAGATATCCTTAGTTAGTTCCATGCTTCTTGGAAAAGAAGATTCACTCTTATCTGTCCATGATACAGTTATCATACTTCCTGTGTGTCAGTGCCCTTAAGACAATAGTCCTGGGTAGTCCGCGCATTTATTTGGTGATCTCGATTTCAATGTTTAGTGTATTTTTCTCCAATAAATTGTCTTTATTATGGCATGTTATTACACTACGTTAGGTGAATGTGCTGACACATACATCAGAAGTGAATCCTACTTCTCATGAGCTTTGTGAGATAAAAAAGCTCAGAATGGAGTTTGCTTCTCAAGACCAAAAAGATATCATGGGTACTGGCCATGCAGATAATCAAGTTGCTGAGAACCATTTGCCTAAACCCAATGGCAAGTCGAAGTCAGAGCCAGCCAATAGTAAGTCGAGTGATAAAGATCACGTTGTGGTTGTTATAGCTGAACAAGTGAGAAGAAAGGGGAGACAGGTGATAAAGACTTTCCAAAGGAGGAAATTGCAAAAAGGATCTGGTATTAGGTCAGAAAACTTTCCAAATGAGGATGCTGATGCTGCCAATTCTCAGGAAGGGGGAGCTAGAAATAGAACAGAGGAATGGAGTCCAGGGAAGAATAATTCTGTTCAGTCTAATATGGTTTCTACAAGAATTGATGGAAATTTGCAAGTTGATTCTGTTTCTGAGAAGAATTGGAATGAATTGGAGACAGCAGAAGGAGGTGCTGTTTGGGATATTTTCCGGAGACAAGATGTTCCTAAGCTGCAGGAATATCTTAGAAAGTACCATAAGGAGTTCAGGCATATCCATGGCAAGCCAGTTGAGCAGGTAATGAAAATTCTTCCTTGAAGAGTGTATGTGATAACTCACTCTTGCTTTATAATCAAATATACTTTTGGTAAGTGCACTGCAAACAAGTAGTTGGCAATTTAAGTTTATTTGTTTTGCGATTCTACATGTGGAGGAATGGTTATTGCATCTTTTGTTTTCTTTAGTTGTCTTAGTATTTGTCTGATGAATGAGATTCTGATTCAAGTTTTAATTTGTTAAATTTAATACATAATTGCTACCAAGATAAGGAGGGGAGAGAGTCAAAGGCTCAAAGCTATGCTGCACCGACACAGCTAAGTGTTCGCAAAATTCACATCAAGCAAGTCAGGGTTGTCAACCTGCCCGGGACACGCGGGGACTCGTATGCGAGACACCAACTCTAATTAGTCACATAAAGTTCAATTTAGGGACATGTCATTTCCCGATGGTGTCACCTTGTCTTGTAAAATCTATTTCAAGCATTAAAAAAATAGTATAAAAAAGTTGTCACTTATACACCATGGTTTGTAATGATTGATAGATCTGTTAGATAGCTTGATATACATTGTTGGGTCCATTTCCTACTACTCATAACTTACATGATATTAGAACTCTGGTCTTTTGTTCAAGTCTCTTCATTTGGTTTTGTTTTTAGTTTGCATTATGCTTCCCCCCTTTGTATTCTATTATGTTCCATGTCTAGATGTTTACATTTTAACGTGCAAGGCGCACATGAGGGAGGGTGTTAGGTCGATATACAATGTTTGGTTCATTTCCTAATAGCTTAATCTTTTGAGCCTACTGGTAACTTAACAAGATCATCTCCAACAGTCTTAGTTTTCATTTTTGGTGCTAAGTAGTGTTGGTTTTCATTAGTTTTGGGTGTTTGCAAATACAGTATTCATATTGATAAAAATTAAAAAATAATAGAAGTACACACACAATATCTCTAAATAATAAGGAAGAGCTATTTTTGAATCGTATATATCTATCTATAAATCTCAACCCTCTATTTCAATATCTAACGGTCTGGGTTGATTTCGGATGAGCATAAATCTAGGCCACTCATGTTTTGTTTGAATTCATCTGATGGTCCCCATCTAGCGACTAAAAAAGGACTTATGCATTGATAAGGAATCCCACCATTCTCTCAGTCTCCTCTCTCTCCAAAAAAAAAAAAAAAAAACCATCTATCTCCTTCTCTGGTTTCAAAGATGATTGCCTTCACTCCATCTGCCATGGCCACACCAAGCAATTGGAGTCCGAGGAGTCTGAGTAACATGTATTGATTAGGTTTGATGAGAGTACTTGTTGATCCATGGTTATAATCTTATAGATGTAATGAAATAAAGTTCGATTGGAAATCCAGTTTGATCAAATATTTCTATTTTTTTAGTTTATTGGTAGTATTATTTAATCAAGGAGTAAATGTTTTAATGGATTAATCGAAATAGACAGCTATGGTGGTTTTATTGGTTATTGTAAATGGTTGTATTTTTTTTTTCCTGTAATTCTCTATTGAATTCAACTACATGGAGCATCTTTAAAGCTTATTTAGCTTATTGGGAAAAACAACTTCTCGAGGGATGGTCAATAGTAGGGAGGATAGTTCATTTTGGTTGCGCTCAAAGCATTTGGCATTGTGCCTTTAGGCATGGCCAATAACTAAATTAGTAAATTGTTTGTTCATTTTATTTTATCAAGGAAATGATTCATGAATACTCTGAATTTTACGAAGTTTTATGTGTTTGATTTTGTGCATGTAAAATTTAGGTTGGGTTGATTTCCATGTTTGTTGCATGCTTCTCTATTTGTTAGTTTCTGATGCTCAAAGATTCTTTGTTGAATCCCTTTATTGTTCTTGCTGCTCTATCTCAGGTGTCATCTGATCCCTCATCCGAAAAAGTAACTGAAAACAAGTTCACTCTTACCACTTCAAAGAACAGCCAAAACATAACATAGCCCCTCCCCGTAGCTAAAACTACGGTGTATGTTTTGCTTTCGTGTTATTTCTTAGAGCCATGTCATTACGTCTCTGAAATTACCTTGTTGCAGATGGTCAGATGTAATTCTGTCGCTGAAAATGCACCCAAACAGGGTAAGTATGACTGAATTTTAATAAAGAGGACCTTGGCCCTTCACTATATCTAACCTTAAAAACACAGCCAATGAAGTGCAAAAATTGGCAATTTTTTTTTTTTTTTTCCCGTGGTATGCTAGACATTAATTGGGTGTTAGATACCTAGAAAGATCATTTCGCATTGGACTTGCTCTAAACTGCTTCTACGCTCATGGGTTTTTGGGGAATGAAAAAAAATGAGTAAATGATACACCTTGTGATTGTTTTGCTTGATGTTATGGTTGTTGCTGGCTTGATGCGGTGAGCAAACCTACTAATGGCTTAAATTTCCATGTACACCGTGCGGTGTCATTCCGTACGGTCTATCTTGGACACCGTACGTCATCCTCGTCCCATCAACAAGATTCCCGGGTTGCCCAGCAGCTCAGTTTGTTTGCGTGATAAGGCGAAGCCTACGAGCGTAGCCCACCTTTTTGCGTGCGAATCTCACTCATGCTAGAACCGTACGGCACCTCTCTCCCTATATAAACCCACCTCCATCAAACGATTTCGAGAGAGAGAGAGAACTGAAAATTCACCCACAAACCATCTGAAAATTCCTATTGAAATCGCTCCTTCCTCAAAACCTCGTTACTATACTCATATACATCCACAACTCCCCAAACTTTGCCTCACAAAACCCAAAGGTCCAGTGCCAATTTTCTGTAACCAACCGATCTCATTCTTCCATAGAAGTCGATTCGAGGTATAAAATCCGTGTTCCTATTTGATGTTTGGTTCTCTGAGGGGACTCTATCAAGTCGGAGGAGAGCTCTATAGCTCTTTCTCAGGCTTGAAAAGAGTATTAGCGACAAATTCGAGCCTTTCTGATCGTGCATCACCCAATCCATTTTTTATTGTGGAAATGCCGTTCATAAGCGGAGGTACATTTCTTCACTGAAATCCTTTTTCAAAGTTTTCCAAAATCATCAAAAGTCGTGTTTTTTTTTTTTTTTTTTTTTGCAAAAGAAACAAAGCAAACAGAAGCCATTTTCAGCTTGCCAAAAACCAAAATTTTTGAAGTCCTACCGGACGTGTACCGTACGGCACTCATGTTTCCACCGTACGGCACAAATGTTTACACCGTACGGCATAAGGAGCAAAATCTTGTTTTCCATGCTCTGTTTTTCGAATTCTGATGCTCTGTTTCTTGAAAAACTTATAACTAGTTTATTACTGTTATTTCCTTGTGGTTCTTATTCTTGTGTATGAACCCTTCCTTTTATTGATTTACTCATTTAAGTGTTTATTTATTATGTGATTTAATTGCCTTCATTTATTCAAAGTGCCATTTCCCTTTATTTATTCATATTTTGTTTATTGTGATTTAGAGTTTTTAATAAAATCTTTTCAGAAAAATCTCATAAATATTTAGTAGAGACCGGAAAATTCCGGGCACACGAGGTGCATTTGTTGAACAAAACCTTCCCCGCGGATAACCTGGCTCCCGAACCCAAATATCTATTTTTCGCAGATCAAATCCTTTTTTAGCGGTAAAAGAGTCATTATTTTCTAAACGGTTTTTCGGGTGCCTAACATTTTTCAAAAATTAAACCCTGGGTGACGACTCTAAATTTTTCTTTTTCCCGGATCGCCCTTTCTCAAAACAAACAAAAAAGATTGGCCCCCAAAAGTCCACAAAATTGGTGACTCTGATGGGGATCGATATTTTTTAAATTAATCTTTATTTTGACATTTTACACTTGTAAAACGACCCTTGAAAGCTTGACACAAAATACATGCTTCACGCTGTAGTGGAAAGGATTGATGTCAGGGTGAGAGCCCGATCAGTCTAGACTGGAGCTTTTCCGATTGTTTGCTTGGGTAAAATTTCAAGGTTTTGATTAATTTAAAAAGCGAGCCAAACTTGAAAAATATTTGTGGGATTTTTGAAAAGATTTTATTGTTAAACTTTTGCATTGCACGTGCATGGTTACTAGCCCTGCCGTTGCGTCTTGGTTACCCTACCCAGCTTGCTGGTGTTAGGACATCCCAGGATTCTCGGCAACCTTGGACGATGATGAGTCAGCCTGTCGTTACTACCCTTGCCACGTCAGTACTCTTGGCTCAGGGGAGGCAAATATTGGCTCTAGTATGGGGAACTCCCTTAAATCAAAACCGGCCTTTGCATATAGATAGCCATAGAACCTTCCAACCTCTGATAAAAAAAAAAAAAAAACCTTCCAACCTAAGACAGGGCCCACAGGGTAGGATTATGTGATATATCCCGCTACGTGTTTATTGTTTTCATATATCCTGTCAACATGCTGCTTGTTTACCACTTTTGCACATACCATGCTACCTGTTTACAGCTTTTGTATATACTGCTCTCATTTTGCATGCATACACAAATTAGATTGGCCCTAGGTTATCACTCCACTCACTGGGAGATTGCCCCAATAATCTCTGGTTAGGCTGAATACCCAAAGAAAACAAAAAAAAATCATCTTTCAAAAATCACTGCAAATAGGCTCTGCCCCTTTTTTTCCAAATAAAACCAGTACTCCTTTTGTCAGAAAATAATGGTTGACCAACCAAGCAACAAGAGACTCAAGTCCACATTCATCACTCATCACAACGCCCCTGTCTGGATCATCGAAAAGTGCGAGTCCCTCAAGCCTGAAGAGAAGACCCCTGAATGTGAAAAGCTCTGCAAATGGGTTGACTAGATCATCACGCCAAATCAATGGGACAACACTGAAAGCCATCCAGGCTGGAAATTCCATATCACGCCAGATGACAGCCCGAAGGTGCTCCCAGACAAGATCACTGTCATGTACGAAGACGATGATGGAGACTTCTGCACTATGCCGCCAGTCAAGTACATCAACAAAGAAAGGAACCCAGTATATTACTTTGCTGACCCAGTCACTGGCCATAAGTACTGGGACAAATGTGATTGTGATGGCTGCTATGAGGATTGCCTTCTCAACAATGAGGGCATGCCCCCCAACCAGCTCAAAGAACAGTACGCTTGGGAGAAACAACAAGAAGAAGAGGCCAAAGCCCGCAAAGGAAAACAAAAGGTCAGTGAAGCCAGTTCACCATCCAGCCCGGTGATCTCAACTCATCCTATCCCGCGAAGCCACAATCTGAACAAGTGAAAATGCGCGCTACAACTAGATCTGATCAAGCCGTCAAGGGCCTTTTGGAATAAAAGCCAGCATCAGTTGCTTGGTCTGAATGCCGTCTGAGTCTCTTATCGAGTCTGTCGCAGTTGCCTATTGAGTCTGTTGTTGTTTTATGTACTGGTTATTTACCGAGTCTGTAATAACCTGTGCTTTGCTTATCGAGTCTATTTTCCGTCTATCGGAACCCTTTTGTATCACTCCATGCTTGGATGATCAATCAAAAAAGACATCTTTTCATAGAATTTGAAAGCCAATTTGCAGTCCCGAACTACGTTACGACGTGACTCCTCTCTACGGGGATACGTAGGCAACCTCGTTCCGGCCGTTGCTTTCAACGTATTCAGCAAAATCAAAGAAAATTAGGCAACCTTGCATCATGCATAACACCTCATTCATTCATGTAAATAGATTGCATGTACAATATCATTTAATCTGTTCATACCATTAGTACATAACCATTGGCAAGAACAAGAACACTCCCGCACCTGGTTGGGCTCGAATTCCCCAACAACGATTAATTCGAACTGAGTCAAGAGCAGAACAGTCAGCTAGCTTTCCAGTTATAACCAAGACCACAGAACAGGCAGAGAAGACCGAGGTTCAGATTCTCAAGGAAGCTTTGGAAGATCAATGAGCCACCAACAGCAAGCAAATGGCTCAGATGATGATCATGATTCAAGACATAACCTCTCGCTTCTCAGCAATGTCTGGGGAATCGTCAAACAATCAGAACCAGCCGGAGATGGAAGCCATGCTAGAAACAAGAAAAGATCGCAGCTACACGCATCGACATGGAAAAACTATGCCTGTTCCCTGATGCTAAGCTGCCTGACAAGTTCAAGCCAATTGACTGGGACAAGTTTGACGGAAGCGGTGATCTGAAAGCACACTTGCAAACATACGTGGGTTCCTTATCCCATGTATGATGTGGAGAAGAACGCCATGACTCAAATGTTCCAGCAAACCCTGATGGGACCTGTCCTCCGTTGGTTTCTGAACTTAAACAACTCAAAGAAGAAGACTTGGGAGGACATTGGGGCAGCCTTTGTGGCTTAGTATAACTGCAACATTCAGCTGGAAATGACCATTCGGGAATTAGAATCTACAAAGATGGGAAAGAACGAATCTTTTGCCGACTTTGTCAGATGATAGACAGACCTTCGGAGAAGGAACAAATGAGGATTATCACTCGAAACTTGGAGCTGGACTTTGCTAAGCACCTAGTAGTCTTTCAGACCTCCGCCGACTTCAAAACCTTTTATGAAGCCGGTCTCGCTGTTGAAGATGCAATCCGCACTGGCATATTTGACAAAGGAGAATTTGTTTCTCAGTCTAAGCGAGTCTACTTTGGTAACAACAATACCCTTTTCGGGCCCAACACTTACAATCAAGCTCAAGCCAGTTCTTCCAATCTCAAACCAATCAAAGCCGAGCCAGTTAACCAAATAGCCACCTAGTCACCACCTCCCCAAAATACATCCCGGCCAGGAAGAGAATTTTACCAATTCCCTTTCCCTCTTATCACTGTTTACAAAAAGCTCCTTGAGAAAAATGCCATCAAGCCTCTTGATCCACCCAAAGAGCTTCCCACAAACCACAACCCAAATGTCTACTGTGCGTACCACCAAATGCCCGGCTATCATACCAACAATTGTATCTGCCTCAAACACATGGTCCAAGACCTTGTTGATGACGGAACCATCCCAATTCCCAAGCAAAAGCCCAACACCATTTCCAATCCCTTGCCTAACCACAGGCAAAACACCCAGATCAACCAAATATCCCTCAGCTCCCCTTCAAAAGGCCAAGACCCTACTCAGTTCAATCCAAGCCTGTACCTCATGCCAGTCACTGAACCAAAACCCCGCATCCCAGTGCCAGGGGACCTGGAAGTCTATGCCATTAGAAATCCTAAACCGAAGCCCGAACTCAAATGGGGTGACCTCGCTAAAGAAGGAGAATGGGCCATGAACGATCAGGAGTGGGAGGATTCCCGACAAGCATTGTTCGGTTCTTTGCTAATCTCTTGAAGCCCCGAACCAGCACATCGTCCCAGAGTTTCACAACAAGCCAGTTATTTGCGTATCGGAAGGTATCGATATCAAGCAAGTTGAAAAGGTGCCAATCTGTACTGACCCTCTGGACACAGTTTCATTTCCAGCTTTGTTTGGGGAACTTGAAAATCATCTGAGCCAAAGGGGTGGAGAATTTCAGCACAACTCTTCAGATAGCTATTCGCTATCTCAGCTTCCCGAAGAAGAAAATCATCAGGCCATCGAAACTGTCTTCAGTGATCACGATTGGTTTCCTCAGGCATATATTATCGGAGAATCTCTCCCGCGGCCATCCGCACCGTTTCCACATTCTTCCAATATATCGGTTTTGGTCACCGATCCCCAGGCAATCACATGGAACGAAGATGAGGTTATCGATATCTGAGTCTGTAGTGACGAAGTGTGGACAGTTAATAAATCTATGCTAGACCAGTCTTTCTGGCAAGATTCGGAGGTAACAAACCTCAAAGCAAAGATGGAAACAGTTGATATCAACAGTCAGAAAACTCCAGACAGTTTGATAGACTTGTGGTCCAAAGATCGAAATGAGAGACAGAAGAGAGAAGCCATCAAAGCTGGCAAGCGCAAAGTCGGTGAAGGATTTGTAGACTTCTGGGGTGAAAACCAGCAACTCTGGGAGGATACAGTCAATCGGGTGACGAGAAGCGGCCGAATCTACCCATCGACCAAGCTTCAAGGAAATATTCCACACCAAACTCAGCTGGAAGAATTCATTTGGGACGATCCCGTTTAAGAAAATTCAACCCCAGTTGAGACAGAAGTTACTACTCAGCCACCTCAAAGGAACCGAGCGACAGCAGAAGACTTGGTCCAGAAGCAACTTTAAAGAACTCCAACATCAGTCTCAATTTGGGGATTGCTCTCTTCCTCCCGGAAGCATCATCAAAAGCTCATCAAAACTTTGTCTAACATGGAAGGGCCACCTGATACTCCCCCGGAGACCATGGTAGCACTGCTTACCCCAGCTCGTGCAAAGCATGTCGTTGTCTTTACTGAAAAAGATTTACCCCTAGAGGGAGCCGATCACAACAAACCTTTGCACATCACTCTCAAGTGCATGGGAAAATGGGTCCCGGTCGTTCTACTTGAGAACGGATCTGCTCTGAATGTGTGTCCTCTGCGGACAGCCTATTGCTTGGGCTTCAAGAATAAAGACTTCCAGCCTCCCAATCTCGGAGTACGTGCGTATGACAACACTCGCAGGGATGTAGTTGGGATAGTTTAGATGGAAGTGGCAATTGAAAACTTCAAAACGGATATCGAGTTCCATGTACTCAACATTCTGTCATCTTTTAACCTACTGCTGGGCAGGCCTTGACTTCGTCGATCAGATATCATGGCGGTCCCCTCTTCTCTACACCAGAAAGTCCAACTTGGTCTGGCTACGGGAACTTTAACCATTCACGGAGATTCAAGGATCCGTCCCCATGTCCCTAACAATGCACCATTACTTGAGATTGCTCACGAAGAAGAGGATGTCACTCTCGGTGGCTTCTCCTTTGACACTTTGGGATCAGTCCTTACTGTCAAAATGGATGGGGACTTCTCAATAAGCTCAACTACTTTGGAGATAATGAGGAAGATGGAATACCTGCCCGGCCTGGGGTTAGGTCTGAACAATCATGGGATGGCTGAATTCTCCAAGTTTTCGACAAATAACCACCGCTTTGGTCTCGGTTATAAGTCAACTGACAGCGAACCAAGAAAGGGAAAGAAGGTGCAAGCTGGTGCCAAGAAGTAGCCAATTCAATTTGTGAAAGCTCCAAAAGCTATCTACCAGGGGGAACCAGAGCCCTTCTGGGATATGGAAACAAAGACCAAGCTGCTAGGCTTCGAAATCTTTGCAAACGATACTTGGGACAGTGACGATGAAGCCGAGAAAAGGGAAGAGCTGGTTAAGGCACTTCGAGTTGACTGGATCGAAACTCTTGACTCAGGGAATCTCTAATCGCTGTTTGGGAAAGAGAGCCTGATAAGTGCGGGAGAAGGCGAGCCTGCTGCGATGCTGTTTGATTTGAAGCCTGATTTGGAGCTTGCCGGAGAGGTAGAGCTGATGATGCTGAGCCAGGATGCCCTTGGAGACGTCACTGCACTCATTGTGGATGTCAATGGAATTTATAAAAATTGCACTTTTGTACCTAGGATCACTTACATTAACACTGAATTTGAGTCAGATTCTAAGAGCACTGAGTCTGAGTTTGGACTAGGACATGCATCTGTCATTCCCCCGCGTCATCATTTTTCTTTTGAATTCGAGTCCACCTTCATGTATCACGCCTCTGGGGCCCCCACATTTGCTATCAATGAAATAGACTTTGCTTATCTTGCTGTGTCCGAAGTAAATTGTGTTGACCCTGACGATGAGGGGATCGAATTCAAGGAAGAAATTCCAGAAGAGCTTCGATCCCTAATCAGAAGGGAAGACAAAAGGCATGCTCAGTCTATAAAAGAAGAAATTGTTTCTATAAATTTGAAAGATGAAAATAATCCGCGCATGGTTCAAGTTGGTTCCGGACTATCTCCAGAAGAGTTCAAAGCCCACTCAGATCTCCTGAAAGAATTCAATGATGTTTTTTCATGGTCACTGTAAAGACCCGTTTTTTTTTATATTATTTTCCGGAAACAAAGTTGGGGAAATATGAGAAACTAATTAAAATGCTAAAGTGATGGATTATTAAGTGTTGTGAGTGGGATTGGACCTATTTGCATTACACAAGCCACATTTGGACTTGGGGTGTAATTATTTAAGATATTATATGTGTGTGTGGTGAGAGAGGAGAAAGGAGAGTTCATCTTCCTCTCCCAAAAACAGCCGTCCCTCTCTCTCTCTCTCCTCCATGGTTTCTCCCACTTCTCTCTTCACCAATCTAGCCAAAACTCAAGCTCCAAACTTAGTCCCTTCACAAAAGCTTCTCCAAATCTCGTGCTCTACGCGTTGGTATGCTTATTTCACCCCGGTGTTTGAAGATCTTTTCTTGGATTTCGAAGCTAGAGTTTGGGTTTTGTTCCTTGGGGGTTTTTCAAGCTAAATCTTTGAGGTAGGGAACAAATTTCTACTCCCTCTAGTTGTATTTTGTTGATTTGTTGCATATGTTGTTGGGTTGCCTACAAATTCTTGTTAAACTTGTTATCACCATGGAAGTGAGCTTGGTTTTTGATTGAGTTTGGGTTTTGTATGTTTAGTTGATCAATCCATGAATTGATTGTTGATATGTCCCTCTCTCTTGATTAGTTGTGTTTTGGAACCTCATTTTTGTCTTGGATTGAAGCCCCATTAATTTGGAACAAGCTGTCAAAATTTCACTCGAAACCTGTTTGGATCGATCCAAACACAGTTGGATCGATCCGAGATAATCTGATGGTGTTTTGGACCTCTTTGGATCGATCCAAAGTTTTTCGGATCGATCCAAAACCTTCTGTTGGCTCCCGGACCATTTTGGATCGATCCAAACACATTTGGATCGATCCAGACTCCTCTTGTTTAGGCAGATTATTGAACCAACTTCGCGGGCACGCCCCGGCTTCGTCTGAACTCCGATTGAGGTGATTCTTGAACCGTTGGAAAGCTCTATGAGTCTACTTTCAAACCCAATTGATCTCATGTTCATAGCCTTTGTATTTTGAGAGGAATGTGCTTTTTACTATCAGCGTGTCGTATTTTCTCGAGGTTCATAACTCCGTTTTCATGTTCCTTTGTTCCGGGCCCTCATTGGTCCTTTCAGAACTTCTCGAATTGACCTCTAAGCTTTGGTAACCTATCATGGTGCATTTTATGCTATGTATTGGTTGTCTTGGTTTCTCACGCACTTGGGCATGTGCTAATTTGACCATCACCGACACATTTTGAGTTCTTGAACAAAGATGATTGTGTGAATGTTTTGGACACTTGTGAAAGGGTATTGTGATACGTGAATTGGCTTTGGGCACTAAGTTGAACTTATGAATTGATAAGTGGAAATGTAAATGTGAAATATGTGACACGGGGCCCATTAGGGTATGCCCGGAGTGACACGGGACCTTTATGGTATGCCCGGAGTGACACGGGACCTTTATGGTATGCCCGGAGTGACACGGGGCCTATATGGCATGCCCGGAGAATAAACAAATGTTTGAAAAGGAATGTGATGAGTAATGATGACTTTTCTTTAATGAAAGAAGTGAGAAATGAGATTATAAACCATCTTTCGTGTGTTGTCGAAACTCAATGTGTGAACTTGGATTTGGACTTGTGTGAATTACTTGGGTAGTTTGGTGAAACAACAATGCAAACTTGGGTGGTGTTTGAGTGCTTAGAAATGATTTTGGAAACTTGGGTTGTTTGTGGATACTTGACAATCAATTTGGATACTTCGATACACCTTAGTTCTTTCTCTAGTGGTTTGTTACCTTTACTCACTTATGTACATCCATTTGACATATCTTGACTCCATGTGCATGTATCATCTCTATACACCTAGTGTTTGTAGAAAGGTTTCCTACTGGGCTAGTGTAGCTCAACCTATCATTTTCAGGTACACGCTCAAGGAACATGTGTTGGATGCTTTGGAGTGTGGATGCATAGCATGAAGCTTTTTGATCATGAAGTTATTTTATCCTTCTCATTCTTAGTATATTATTGGGAGACGATTATGTAACTTTAGTTTTCTCAATCATTGGACAATATTCAAAGTATGTAATAACTTTAAATCTTTTCGGTACTTATGTATTTGGGTATGGGTACCCTTTAGAGAGAGAATGAGAAATTTTGATTTGAATATGTACTATTGATTTGACTTTTCAACCACGACTTGATCTATCCTGCGTGGATTTTATATGAATTTCGGTTACTAAAAATGAGGGCGTGACAACTTGGTATCAGAGCCGTAGGTTCGAAAACCTAGAGACCGTGGGAAGACTCTAAGTCTCGGGATTTAAACCACTGCATTAAAAAGTTTTACGAAATCATATTTTCTCGTGCATTGTGTGACATTCATGAACGTGGTGCATTATGTTGCATTGGGGTAGTAGAATTGAGCATAGGGTGAAGTTATGTGCCCGTGGTAAAGAAGAAAGTTTGGAGGTCTTGACCTCATAGTGTAAAGTTACGATTGACTGATGTCAAGGAGTAGAGGTTTAGCCTCATATTGGGTTGTACGTATTATTTGTCGGGTTTACATTACTGGTGATGAGCTTGTAGATGGGTTCCTTTGTTTGGTCGAGATGGTTTAAGAATGACGTGGAGGATTGATTTGAAGAGTGACTGGCCAGCACACTTCAAAACAAACCTCTGATGTCACTCTGTTACCACGTGTGGGTGAGTGGGGGTGTGCAGAGGGGTATATACGGTATAGCAAGTGTCGAGATTAACGAACATGTTAAGTCTTATTCTGAAAGTGCATGATTTTGTATTCGATCCAAGTACTAAGTGCGTGAAGATAACGGTGATAAGAACATGTTTACTGGAATGTTCGTCTTGCACGTTAAATGCTTACTTTTCCTTGAGATTGTTTCCATTATTTTCAGTACCGTCATGACTTATTGTGAATTATTGATGTTCTGAGTCGGTGGTTTGCTTGTAGTAATGTGTTGAAGTTAGGGGTCCTAGATGACTGGGTGTTGATTATGATTGAAATTTGATTGATAGTGGGAGTAAAATTTTGATGTGGTAATTACAGTAGTGTCTCTTTGAGCTTTTGAATACTGAGTTAATGGAAATTTAACCTTTCACGAGACGTGGGAATCTTGTACATGTGTTTTTATAAGAATCTTTATTGAATAAACTGAGTTTGATAGCAACTTTTAAGAGGAGTGGAGATACGTTAACTATGGTTTGAGATATGTTAGAACACTAATGTTGATTAAGCAACTATATCACCGGACTATAAAGGTTAAACTTAGTTTAAAGTGGATGGACGCCCCAAATAATCTCGAATAGTTTTTATTATCAGTAGGACACCCTTGTATACGATATCCCAATGGAGGTCCATGTGTATTTTGTGTGGAATGAGATTTGATATTCTTATCAAAGATGAAGGTTATGTTCGGGATGGATAATTATGCGCGTTGGTAGGAATCATATGTTGAGGTAATTAAACTAAGGAAAATTATTTCATTGTTGGAATTAGCGTTTGACATTCATATGGTCTATTGTGTTTGATAACTAACAATGGGCAATGAGTTAGTGTTATTGGTAGCAACAATGCATAAAGAGGTGGGTTTTTGGGTTATTCATGATTGGTAGAGGCTGGTTGTCTAACCTGTAATTGTGTTTGTTTATGAGATGGTTGATTAGAAGCATGAGAGGTAGTGGTGAGACTCTAAGTACAGGTCGGTAGTGTCTTGTAGTTGTAAGAGAATGTTATAAGTGTAACGGTGTTAAGGAATTGGCGAAATAAGATTTACTAGACGTAGAGTAGAAGTGATATGCACCGATGCTTCCCTTGCTTATTTGCAGTTTTGGATTCCCTAACTTGAATGTCGTTATGGTCGATACTCTAATTAATGGAAGCTAGGTAGGAGGGTGGTTGGAAACCACACATGGATAATATTCTTGAGGTAAAGTCCTTAGGATGAGGAATGAATTTGTGATTTGAGGTTTTGAGGCACATTATGTGTATTACGGCCGTAGTTAGATGGATATTGTTTGGAAGAGGTAAATTTGAGATTCTGGAGTTGGGCGAAATTTATAGATACGCACATAAGGAACTTAGGATATCCTTTTTGGTGACTAAAATGAAATTGTCTTTGGTTAACCTTCTGAGATAGTTTGATATATGAGTTAAACTCTACTTGGGATAATTAGATTTGATGATAGTGTATAAAAGAAATTGGGCTTGATACTGCAGTTGGACGAATGGACTATATTGAAAGGTCACGCGGACTTGATCGAAGGCTAGTACTTAATTTAGGTTCTAATAGTGTACATTGGGGCTAAGAAACCTACGGTTTATTTATGGGATTGTAGGACCAATGACGGGTGTGTGCGTACCTGACGGGTGTTTGATTCGCATGGTTGGGTTACAATTGTTGTTTTGGGGCTATGTTAGTTTGAGCTGAGTCGAAAATTTTATAAATAGTTTCTCCCGCCTTGAGGTGACGCTTCTTGGGTAAAGTTAGATATTTTATATTACAGATTGTGGTTGATAGACAACAACAAAGATGAGGGTTTGAAATTATATTGGAAAGTTCGTATGTACTTTTAAGGAATTCAACGATTTTGGAATTTGATAAGAAAGCGAGAGTCCCATAACTAGAAAGTAAATACGTAGGTGTCGATTGGAAAATCTAGGAAGGGTCGAGAGCTTGGTCAGGTTAGGTTTTAGTTTTTCTGTGCAAGGTACTAACGAGACTAGAATTATATTGAAGATGGGTTACCTGAAAATAGAAGTGTGCGCTATAAGTTATTTGTTGTCCCTCTGAGGTGATTAAGGTAGTAAAGTCATCAAGCATTTGAGGAACGTGTGTTGTTTAGCTTTGCAGTTGAGTAGATGTTGTGTATAGCGAGATATGAGACCTAGGGTGGCGTTTAAGACCACAAATGGATGAGCGTGTCATGAGTTAATGTCGCGATCTGATGAATTTGGCTAAGTAGTTAGGATAAGTTGTTTTCTTCTAATTGACAAGTTGAGTAGGGTGGTAAGTAGAGGATGGTCTGGTGAAATCTACCTTATATAGCGATTTAGGGAAACTTTGTGGGGTTACTGTGATAATAGAATTGAACCTTCCATTTAGACAATATTTTAGTAGTAATCGAAATAGATGAAACGGTTGGAGTAGAGGAGTTGTGGTGCTAATCAGGAGTACGAACCCGGTTTTGGAAACTAGAGGTATTATTAAGGCGGTAAGGGTGTAAGAACTCAAGAGTGCGAGGTTGCAAACTACTCGAGGCTGCCATAGTAAACTTGTGAGGTTCTAGGTGTTTCTCAAAATTTGATGCACGTCTGAGCCCATATATGCCTAATTAGAAATGAGTTAAATTGTTGTCAAGTACAGAGAGAGTATGTTTTGTGAAGTAAGTGGTTGTATGATAGATAATAATCTAGTGAAGGAATCTGAGTTTAAATTTAATGGAATCCATAGGTTTTCTATAAGATACGTATACCGGGGAGGAATGATTGTGAATTTTGTCAGTTTGAGGTTTTTTTTCCTTGTGCGAAATACTGAGGGTATGTGCAATTTTGAAGCTTTAAATTTTGTCTCCAGCAATGTCTGATGATGTCCGGTTCAGCTTGAGTGTAAGGTTGATTAATTCATGATAAACAGCAAAATACAAGTACTAGACGAACGTTGGGTTTTAAGTTGATGAATGCATAACGAGTTAGCAACACGTCATTAAGGCTTGGTCTAAGAAGTGAGATGAGTTGTCCTTTTCTAGATTGGTAGAATGTGACGGATTATTATGAATAAGTCGGTCTAATGGCGTCTATTATTTTGTAAGTGTTCCAAGAGATCCTTGTGAGGTCGCTACTATAACCAGAAGTCTAAGATTTTAGTTAGTTTGATTTCAGGAAGCAAACGAGGTACAAACAACATCCTGAGGCGGTTAGGAGTTTTAGTAAATCTAAGGTATTTAAGCAAGTTGGGTTTGACCCTTGAGGATGAGTATGTGAGGACATAGGAGGTTTGTTGTTCATGGACTAGTCATGTCGGTGGATGAGATTTTGGTGAAAGAGATTCTAGTTTATGATGGAATAAAACCTATTAACGTCGTGTAAAAATTGAAGATGAGATGGTTACCGCGTAGTTGGTGGATCATATAAAGAATTTATGCCGCATGGAATAGTTGATGTTTTACCTTAGGGTTACCATTTGGGACTTTATGTCTTCTGTTAAGATAAAGAAATTTACTTGTGGTGAGGTCGTGGGATGTATCATTGAGGCGATTATGATTTGTTATGAATTTGAATCACAACTTGTAGTAGCGAGCGCATTGAGTGAGATACGACACACGTAGCAATCCGTTAGTGGTGGATAAGATGAAGGTCTAGGGTTGCGCTGGAGTTTTCCGGAAAGTGTTTTGGGTTCATCTCGTATCGGTGAGTGGCTTGACTTTGGGTTAAAAGCGAAAATGTCCATGTTGGAGAGACACCAGTGTATATGTTAGATTCGTAAGAGCATGCACTTAAGGGTAAACGATACAACTAGTACCGCTAATGTGGATATCATGGAAACCTTGGTAGCAAGGATTTGACGTGCCAAATAGAGGATGAAATGAAAGAGAAGTATCCGGAACTATTTCCAGCATGATCGATGTGAGTACTCAGTTATTTTATTGAGACGTGTCGGATACGTGTCGGACACGTGTCCTATCTTATGCATGATGTATGTGGTTGCTTGATTGTAGACTTGAACAAATTTTGAGGACAAAATTTTTGTAAGGAGGGTAGAATGTAAAGACCCGTTTTTTTTTTCATATTATTTTCCGGAAACAAAGTTGGGGAAATATGAGAAACTAATTAAAATGCTAAAGTGATGGATTATTAAGTGTTGTGAGTGGGATTGGACCTATTTGCATTACACAAGCCACATTTGGACTTGGGGTGTAATTATTTAAGATATTATATGTGTGTGTGGTGAGAGAGGAGAAAGGAGAGTTCATCTTCCTCTCCCAAAAACAGCCGTCCCTCTCTCTCTCTCTCCTCCATGGTTTCTCCCACTTCTCTCTTCACCAATCTAGCCAAAACTCAAGCTCCAAACTTAGTCCCTTCACAAAAGCTTCTCCAAATCTCGTGCTCTACGCGTTGGTATGCTTATTTCACCCCGGTGTTTGAAGATCTTTTCTTGGATTTCGAAGCTAGAGTTTGGGTTTTGTTCCTTGGGGGTTTTTCAAGCTAAATCTTTGAGGTAGGGAACAAATTTCTACTCCCTCTAGTTGTATTTTGTTGATTTGTTGCATATGTTGTTGGGTTGCCTACAAATTCTTGTTAAACTTGTTATCACCATGGAAGTGAGCTTGGTTTTTGATTGAGTTTGGGTTTTGTATGTTTAGTTGATCAATCCATGAATTGATTGTTGATATGTCCCTCTCTCTTGATTAGTTGTGTTTTGGAACCTCATTTTTGTCTTGGATTGAAGCCCCATTAATTTGGAACAAGCTGTCAAAATTTCACTCGAAACTGTTTGGATCGATCCAAACACAGTTGGATCGATCCGAGATAATCGATGGTGTTTTGGACCTCTTTGGATCGATCCAAAGTTTTTCGGATCGATCCAAAACCTTCGTTGGCTCCCGGACCATTTTGGATCGATCCAAACACATTTGGATCGATCCGGACTCCTCTTGTTTAGGCGGATTATTGAACCAACTTCGCGGGCACGCCCGGCCGTCTGAACTCCGATTGAGGTGATTCTTGAACCGTTGGAAAGCTCTATGAGTCTACTTTCAAACCCAATTGATCTCATGTTCATAGCCTTTGTATTTTGAGAGGAATGTGCTTTTTACTATCAGCGTGTCGTATTTTCTCGAGGTTCATAACTCCGTTTTCATGTTCCTTTGTTCCGGGCCCTCATTGGTCCTTTCAAAACTTCTCGAATTGACCTCTAAGCTTCGGTAACCTATCATGGTGCATTTTATGCTATGTATTGGTTGTCTTGGTTTCTCACGCACTTGGGCATGTGCTAATTTGACCATCACCGACACATTTTGAGTTCTTGAACAAAGATGATTGTGTGAATGTTTTGGACACTTGTGAAAGGGTATTGTGATACGTGAATTGGCTTTGGGCACTAAGTTGAACTTATGAATTGATAAGTGGAAATGTAAATGTGAAATATGTGACACGGGGCCCATTAGGGTATGCCCGGAGTGACACGGGACCTTTATGGTATGCCCGGAGTGACACGGGACCTTTATGGTATGCCCGGAGTGACACGGGACCTTTATGGTATGCCCGGAGTGACACGGGGCCTATATGGCATGCCCGGAGAATAAACAAATGTTTGAAAAGGAATGTGATGAGTAATGATGACTTTTCTTTAATGAAAGAAGTGAGAAATGAGATTATAAACCATCTTTCGTGTGTTGTCGAAACTCAATGTGTGAACTTGGATTTGGACTTGTGTGAATTACTTGGGTAGTTTGGTGAAACAACAATGCAAACTTGGGTGGTGTTTGAGTGCTTAGAAATGATTTTGGAAACTTGGGTTGTTTGTGGATACTTGACAATCAATTTGGATACTTCGATACACCTTAGTTCTTTCTCTAGTGGTTTGTTACCTTTACTCACTTATGTACATCCATTTGACATATCTTGACTCCATGTGCATGTATCATCTCTATACACCTAGTGTTTGTAGAAAGGTTTCCCTCTTTGGGCTAGTGTAGCTCAACCTATCATTTTCAGGTACACGCTCAAGGAGCATGTGTTGGATGCTTTGGAGTGTGGATGCATAGCATGAAGCTTTTTGATCATGAAGTTATTTTATCCTTCTCATTCTTAGTATATTATTGGGAGACGATTATGTAACTTTAGTTTTCTCAATCATTGGACAATATTCAAAGTATGTAATAACTTTAAATCTTTTCGGTACTTATGTATTTGGGTATGGGTACCCTTTAGAGAGAGAATGAGAAATTTTGATTTGAATATGTACTATTGATTTGACTTTTCAACCACGACTTGATCTATCCTGCGTGGATTTTATATGAATTTCGGTTACTAAAAATGAGGGCATGACAGTCACACGCAGATATGCTTGGTATCGACCCTGAGATTGTGGAGCATCAAATCCCTCTTTATCCGGATGCAAAGCCTGTCAAACAGAAGCTGAGGAAAATGAGGCCTGATTAGGTGTTGGAGATCAAGAAGGAAATTCAGAGGCAGTTAAATGTCGGGTTCCTGATGGTAACGGAGTACCCTCAGTGGGTTATAAACATCGTTCCTGTCCCCAAGAAGAACGGAAAAATTTGAGTCTGTGTAGATTTCAGGGATTTGAACAAGGCCAGTCCTAAGGATGATTTCCCATTACCGTCCATAGATGTAGTTGTGGACAATACTGCAGGGCACGCACTCCTTTCTTTCATGGATGGTTTCTCAGGATACAACCAGATTCTCATGGCTCCCGAAGACCGTGAGAAAACTACTTTCATCACAAAGTGGGGCACTTACTGTTACAGGGTCATGCCCTTTGGATTGAAAAATGCCGGATCAACGCCGGATCAACCTACTCTATGTGGATGACATGATTGTCAAGGCTAAGGAAAGAGAAGGGCACCTACCTGCACTCAAAAAATTCTTCGAGAGGATTCGCAAGTACCGGTTGCGTCTCAATCCTGAGAAATGTACATTTGGAGTCACAGTTGGAAAGATGTTGGGATTCATGATTACAACACGAGGAATCGAGATAGATCCTTCCAAAATCAAGGCTATTCTCGAGATGGAGCCACCCTGGACTGAGAAGGAAGTGCGAATCTTTCTCGGGAAAATTCAGTTCATCAGCAGATTCATCGCCAAGTTAACCTCAACTTGCGAGCCGATGTTTCGATTACTCAAATAGGGTATGCCATTCAAAGGGGACGACATGTGTCAAAAAGCTTTCGAAACCATCAAGAGATATCTTCATAATCCTCCAGTGCTAATGCCACCAATACTGGGGCAACCTTTCATCATGTACTTATCTGTTACCCCGTCAGCTATGGGATGCATGCTTGCATAAGAAGGCGAAGGCGGAAGTGAGAAAGCAGTCTACTACATTAGCAAGAATATGGCAGGATGCCAGGATGCGAAGAACGATACACCTCCTTGGAGAAGGTCTGTTGGGCTTTGGTTTGGGCTTCCAAGAAGCTGAGGCACTACATGTTAGCCTACTCAGTGAGGATGGTTTCTCGAATGGACCCTCTCAAATACTTGTTTGAGAAACCGGCACTCACCGATAAGCTGGCACGTTGGCTGCTTCTGCTAGTTGAATTTGACATAAAATATGTGACTCGGAAGTCTGTAAAGGGAAGGGTTGTTGCTGAATTTCTGGCCGATCATCCGGTAGAAGGTCCAGAAGATGTGGAGTTCGAATTTCCCGATGAAAATGTCATGACCACAACCAATGATGTGTGGTTATTGTATTTCGATGGGGCGACCAACCAGAAAGGATTTGGGATCAGAGTTCTGCTTATCTCACCAGAAGGGTCACACATCCCTCTAGCTTTCAAGCTAAACTCTGAAGTCACCAACAATCAGTCAGAATACGAAGCTTGTATCGTGGGAATGGAAGCTGCCCTCGAAATCGGTGTCAAAAGATTGGAAGTGATCGGAGATTCTGACTTGGTTGTTTCACAAGCAAACGACGACTGGAAGGTCAAGGACGACAAGTTGAAGCCTTACCATAAGGACCTTGATGATCTGATTCCCCAATTCCAGGTAGTCACTTTCACACATGTGCCCAGATTGAAGAACCGATTCGCCGATGCTCTGGAAACATTAGCTTCATTGGTGGAGATACCAAACAGAGTCAGGCTCCGACCAATTATGATTGAACAAATGGACATGCCCGTTTATGAGTACGTCATGGCTATTGATGAGCCTGACGATGGTCTTCCTTGGTACCACGACATCTGGAACTTCATTGACAATGGAGAATATCCGACTGGAACTGACAAGAAGGATCAGATTGCTCTCCGAAAGTTAGCTTCTCACTACATTATTTGCGGGGGTAGGTTGTACCGAAGATCCCATTGCGAATGCACAAGTTGTGTAAATGGTGAAGAAGCCGCCAGAATCATGGAAGAAGTACACAATGGAGTATGTGGCCCTCACATGAACGGGACAATGCTCGCCAAGAAAATCCTGCGACAAGGGTATTATTGGTCCACCATGGAGATCGAGTGCAGTGTTTTTTTTTTTTTTTTTGCAAAAGAAACAAAGCAAACAGAAGCCATTTTCAGCTTGCCGAAAACTCCTACCGGACATGTGTACAGTATGGCACTCATCTTTCCACCATACGGCACAAATGTTTACGCCGTATGGCATAAGGAGCAAAATCTTGTTTTCCATGCTCTGTTTTTTGAATTCTGATGCTCTGTTTCTTGAAAAACTTATAACTAGTTTATTACTGTTATTTCCCTGTGGTTCTTATTCTTGCGTATGAACCCTTCCTTTTATTAATTTACTCATTTAAGTGTTTATTTATTATGTGATTTAATTGTCTTCATTTATTCAAAGTGCCATTTCCCTTTATTTATTCATATTTTGTTTATTGTGATTTAGAGTTTTTAATAAAATCTTTTCAGAAAAATCCCATAAATATTTAGTAGAGACCGGAAAATTTCGGGCATGCGGGGTGTATTTTTCGAACAAAACTTTCCCCGCGGGTAACCTGGCTCCCGAACCCAAATCTCTATTTTTCGCAGATCAAACCCTTTTTCTGCGGTAAAAAGAGTCATTATTTTCTAAACGGTTTCTCCGGTACCTAACATTTTCCAAAAATTAAACCCTGGGTGGCGACTCTAAATTTTTCTTTTTCCCGGATCGCCCTTTCTCAAAACAAACAAAAAAGAGTGGCCCCCAAACGTCCACAACTATTATTGCACGGTATCTTTCACTGTAATTTAGTATTTTTTAAATGAAAAATTTTCTTACTTGTGAATTATTTTTTAAATTTTATAATTTTAAAAAAATATCTATTAAAAAAATTAAAAAATACTCTGAAATAGGAAATTGGGGGGGCACCCCGCCCCTACATAGATCCGTCCCTGGTTTGTCCTTGAATGGAGAGGCACGGACCATGTCATCATAGTTCAAGAAACTGTCCATAGCTTTAGGTTTGAAACGGGTCTTGTGGGCAGTATGATCATTAAACTTGACCATGAGAAAGCTTATGATTGTCTTGAGTAGTTAAGTGGGGTTTTGTTCGCCAAATTCTCACTTGTTTTAACTTTCCTAAGGTATTGATTGATCTTATTCTTTCGTGTCTATCTTCCTCCACATTGGGTGTAACGCACCATGTAAACCACCAGCCCAGTATCTTGATTTAATCTATAAGCCACACCACGTGTCTCAAAATGCTTAAACTCAAGTTACTAGTAGTTTCTTACATGGTTTGTTATATGTCCAAGATCACCCATGTAGACTTAATGTGGTATTAAACACTCTCTATCCCCAAATCTGAAGTATTACAATCTCCCCTCCTTTATGGCATCATGCTCTCGCAAGGGGTTGAGCACTAAAATCACCACAGTCACCACGGCCTTCCCCAGGTCTGTTCTCTGGTGCCGTAAATCACATGGTTGTATACACAGGTTGCTTTGATACCATTTGTTGTGGTACCTTGATTTTATCCATAAGCCACATCACATGGCCCAAATTACTTAAGCATAAGGCACTAGTAGTTTCTTACATCGTTTGTTATATGCCCAAGATCACCCATGTAGATTTCTTATGTAAGACTAAACACTCTCTACCCCCAAATATGGGGTATTACACTGAGAGTGTTAGTAAATGGTCAGACCATGGAGTTCTTCCAGAAACTAAATCGAGTGTTTCTTTTATGTATTTTTTTTAAGTGTGAGGGGAACTGGCCCTCTGGTTCCCCTCATACTTTAAAAAAATAGTTCACTCTTTCGAGGGGCACAACTGTGATGTTCCGAACCGTTGATCTTGTTTAAATGAGTTAAATAGGAGGTCTTGCAAAAATTCAGCTCAATTAGATATTGGTATGTGCTTGATCCAAATAGTTTTAAAAACACTAGTTCTAGTCACAATTTTTGCAGAACTATTTGGATCAAGCACTTACTGATATCCGATTGGGTTGAATTTTTGTTGGACCTCCTATTTACTTATTTAAACAAGATCAATGGTTTGAAACATCACAGTGGGGCCCAAAACAAAATCGAGTGTTTTTTTAAGTGTGAGGGAAACCGGCCCTATATATATATATATATATATATATATATATATATATATAGAGTCCTTATCTAGTCCGGGCTCCCGGATCCGGGATTCATAGTTCCGGATCAAATTTTCACGATCCGAACCGTCCAATGTGTTCAAAATGTGTTTTCCAAGGTCCACGCGGGAAATCTTCAAAAAAAAAATACCGGAAAGGGCTTGATCCAAGCATTTTTTCATAAACCGTATATATACGCTTTTGTGAAAAAATGCTTGGATCAAGCCCTTCCGATTTTTTGAAGATTTCCCGCTTGACCTTGGAAAACACCTTTTAAACACATTGGACGGATCGGATTTTGCAAAAACAATTTTTAAAAGCCTCAAAACACCGAAAAAGCTTCAATCCGGGATCCTTGACGGGATCACCGTGTATATATATATACCGCGATCCTGTCAAGGATCCCGATTTCCCGAGACCGAGCGTTTTGATGCTTTTCCCAATTGTTTTTGGAAATCGAGCCGTCAATGTGTTCAAAAGGTGTTTTCCAAGGCCTGGGAAATCTTCAAAAAAATACCGGGAAGGGCTTGATCCAAGCGGTTTTTCGCAAAAAACTGCATATTTACAGTTTTGCGAAAACCGCTTGGATCAAGCCCTTCCCGGTATTTTTTTTTGAAGATTTCCCGCGTGGGCCTTGGAAAACACCTTTTGAACACATTGGACGGCTCGGATCGTCAAAAAAATATCGGGAAGGTGGAGTCCCGGATCCGGGACTCCCGGACTAGATAAGGAGTGTATATATATATATACATGCATACATTCTATCTACTAAAAATATACAACAATGTCAATAGATTTTCGTAAAATAGTAGCACCCCAGGATTTTATACTATCTACTAAAAATATACAACAATATCAGTAGATTCCCGTAAAATAGTAACACCCTAGAACCTAAATCCTGGCTCCAACCCCGATGATATAAAAATAATTTTGAAATATCATTATGTTAAGATAAATGGATTGAGGGTGTTTGGCCGATTAGTTAACAACTTTTCCCATTCTCTTTTTCCACTTCTAGGTTTTTGGGCGCCACCACCCAGAACTCTGTCACCTAGAACGCATTTTTCATTTTTAAGGTTTCAGAGCAGAACTCAAAATGAGGTCCAGAGCTCCTTTTCCATTTCTCATTCTTGCTTTGATTTCCCCCTAAATTCTCTCTCCCATTCATACCCCTCACTCATTTTTAACATTTATCCTCTGGATCCCTTTTCACCACACACAACGACAGAAAGAGAGAGGAGGAGTGAAGAAGCCGCCTGCAATTTCAACACCGGTTTGTATCACTGCTCTGTTCTTGCTCAGAAATCGTTCAGATCTTTACCTCATCATTGATTGGAAGGAAGTGGAAGATGGGTTGGTGTCAATTTGGGAGAGGAGAGGGTGGGTGAAGAGGGAATGAGCGAGGAATTGAATGTTTGTTGGAGCTCCTCTAGTGGGAGATCCATGGCTGGTTTGGGTAGAGAATTTTTTGGGTCGTGATTTTATGATTTGTGTAGTGAGCCACATGCAGGGAGACCCGCACATACGGTTTTTAGGGAGATCTGGTCGAAAAACCGGCTGTCGCCCACCTTGGAGGGTGGGATAGGGCCCTAACGAACAAATAAGCAATCTAACTCCCCTTCTCTCTTTCCGCCAGCCAGGGACCAGGGAAAGTCTGCGAGGAGGGGGTAGGATTTGTAGGATGAAAGGCCTACGCGGTGGAGATAGCCCACAGGTTTGGCCCAATCTGGTACTGTGGACGCGACCACGGGGCTCCCGACTTTGCTGATTTGAAATTTGATTTTTGTAGAAGTCGCCACCCGGGTTTGAGAAAAATTACCCGAGAAACCACTTTGAAAAATGTGACTTCCGTGCCGTGTTTTGAAAAAAGCTTTGTCACTGATTTTTTAGAGAAAATGTTTTTGGGTTCGGAACCGGTTATGAGAGGGGAAGGGTTTTATGGCACCCCTCCCACCCGACACAAAATCGGTCTCTACTTTGACATTCGTGGGATTTTATAAAATATTTTATTATTAAACTTGATACATGTAACAAAATAAGGTGTAACTAAAATAAATTCGAACACATATGAACAAATGTAACATTGTTTTTCTTTTTATTTTCTGAAAATTGATTTTCCTAATAATTTTTTTATTAAACTTAACTACTAGAAATTTTTGAACAAATGAGTGTCAAATAAACCAAATTAGAAATTATGGATTTTTGCAAAATGATGAATAAAATAAATTTGGGAAAATTTTCTACGAACTGCACTTGTGCACACCAATAGTACTTTGGCGCACAAGTACTATTTGGGCGCACAAATGAGCATTTGTCGCCCAAATGCTCTTCCAGATTTGATATTTTGAAAAAATATTTTGACATATTGTAGGCTTTATTTGAGTACAAATCCAATATAAGAGATTGGAATGTACTCAAACAAGTCCCCCTTGAGGACCAAACAGTGGACCTAAGGCCAATTATTCTTACATTTAAAAATGCTTGAAACTTGCTCCCTTGATCTTTATTTTTGAAGGTGGTGTATGCTTGGAGGTAAAAATGGAAGTTGGAACTTGGAAATGTATTTTTCAGAAGGTTATAGGTATTTTAAGTGGGCTGGAGAGGGTGAGCAAAATGGAATTTAAAATTTTCAAGATTTTAAGACTTGGATTTTTGAATAAGTGGACTAGAGAGGGTGAGCAAAATGGAATTTAAAATTTTCAAGATTTTAAGACTTGGATTTTTTAAAATTTTGGACCTAAAGAATGAGCTAGGGAGAGAAATAGCATGAGGTGGTAGTAGCAATGGGTGAGAGTGTATGAGAACAAGTACCACGTTTTTGAAGGTTGGGGAGGTATTTATAGGCTTGAGGAGGGTCAAAAAGAGGGTTTTAAAAGGTTCAAGGGCCGACAAGGGTCCCAAAAACATGGTTCCTGGATTTAGGGGGGCTGTGGACACCTAGCCATCTGCAGGAATCGAATAACAATCATAACATTCGCCTGAATTTTTTTTTTTGTACAAACTTGTTGTGCAAGAATTAACTTGTGCGCACAAGTTCAATTCGTGCGCAAGAGTTGAACTTGGGCGCACAAGTGCTACTTGGGCATACAGATGTTATGATGGTTTTGGCAATTGAGGTGCTAGCATGTAAAATTTTGGTGATGGTTTGCAAGGATTGATTTCAAAGTAAGTGTTTTATGAGGTCGTTTAGGCCGTGGTTTGAGAATCGTAGAGGATGTAAATTGGGGTCTCTACAGGTAGAAGGGCCACTTCCCCCGTGGCTGGCCGGGGGGAGGAGGGTATTTATTTGGTGGTGTATTTACCTTTTCCAGATTCTTGCTTGGTGAACACGAAGAAAGTGTGGAGGCCTGTATTTAAGAAGGTGGGGGTGTATTTAAATTTTCCAGATTCTTGATCGATGAAATGCAATTCATTCGTTTCACATAATTATTTCAATTTTATATAATTCTTTTTAAGTATGGGAGACTTTCAATTATCAAGAAAAAAATAAAAGCAAAAAACATTCAGAAAGTCTAGGGGCAAACTCACTCATGTGGGACTTACTCTGAGGTCTCACAAGAGTGATCAGAGCCGCTCAATTTGTTTAGAATATTTTTTAAGTGTTCGTGGATACTATTAACGACTCGATTGATTCATTAACATTTCAGTTCCTTAATCGAACGGACCAAAACTTTAACCAACTTATCAAGCATTTCCCGATATTTGATTGAGTTGATTTTTTTCAGGAACCCTTAAAAAAATATTTTAAACAAATCGAGTGGTTTTGATCATTTGCGTGAGACCTTGAAGTAGATCCACACGAGTGGGTATGGCTGGTAGGTGATTGAGTGGGTGTGCCAATAGTCTCTCTCAAAAATATTTTCCAACAAAAAAAAATAATTGAGGCGATAGGTTTACAAAAATATTTCTCATTATGACTTTAAAAAAATTACTAAAATCAATATTTGTACATTTTCAATACCATAATTAAGAAACAAGGGCAAAATGGTAAACAATTAATCCATAACTCATTTTCATCATTAATCTCTCAAACATTACAAATATTGCAAAATGCATTCTGTACATTTCTCACAAACACTCTTCCCAAATTCAAAACACATTCTGACCATAATCCAAAAAGCCAAAAACTAAAAAATGAAAAGCTAAAAGTAAGCTCTCAAACACCCCCTAAATGAGTTCTCAAGTAGTCCTTAAGTGTTGCATCTTTTTATCGTTCAAGATGAATGCGTTTTCAAATCCCATCACTCGATATCAAATGTCGTCTCTTTTGGCACAGTTGATGACTTGACAATGGATAAAAAATAAAAAAAAACAGTGATCATAATGTGGGTAGAAAACAAATTCGAAATTGCCTTAAAAATTGGAGCCAAATTTTAATGAAGGGAGAGAGGTCACAATCATTTTTAGAGGTGTCAAACGGGCCGGGCCGGGCCGGCACGGCACGGGCACGGCCCGTCGGGAGGCGGCACGGCACGTCAGAGGCACGGTAAAACCCTGGCACGGCACGGAACGGCACGGTATAAGTCGGCACGCGGCACGGCACGGGCACGGAAATGAGCGGGCACGGCATGGGCTAAGGTGGCACGTGGCACGGCACGACACGGTCTTCTACGGGCACGGCACAGGCATGATAAGAAGTCAACGTGGCACGAGGCACGGCACGGCACAGGAACGAGCACGGGCACGAGCACGGAAGGTGGCACGGCACGGCACGGAAGTAGGATGGACATGGCACGGCACGGCACGAGCACGGAAGTTGGCCTGGCACGGCACAGCACGAGCACGGAAGTTGGCCTGGCACGGCACGACACGGCGGCTCGGCACGGGCACGGCACATGGCAAAAAAAAAATGTTAAATAATTTATTTGTATGTATTTTTTGATAATCACAAAAATAAAAAAAAAATTATTTTTTGGTTGTGTAACTTGTGTTAGTGAATTATATATTTATATAAAGTTTAAAAAAAATTAAGTCATGAACAAAAAAATAAACAAGAGGGAAAAAGAAGTTACAAAAATTTTATTGATTTATTTTATTTTATTTTATATTTTAATTTTGAGAGAGAGAGAGAGAGAAAGAGAGAGAGTTTGGACAAAAAATAAAATAAGCTTTTAAAATATTTTTTGACATGTTTGATAATTGATACATTGCCTTTTATCGAATAAAGATTTTGAAAAAAAAAAAATTTTGTTTGTGAAAAAAAAAAATTAAATAAATAAATAGTGTTTTGCAACTTGTAAGTTGTAAGTAAGTCACTAAGTCATGAACAAAAAAATAAAAAAATTTAAAAATAATAATAATTTTTTGTAGAGAGAGAGAGAGAGAGAGAGAGAGAGAAAGATATATATATATATATATATATATATATATATATATATATATATATATAGAGAGAGAGAGAGAGAGAGTTTGGACAAAAAAATTAAAATAAGCTTGTAAAATATTTTTTTACATGTTTGATAATTGATACATTTCCTTTTATCTAATAAAGATTTTGAAAAAATAAATAAATTTTTTCTTTTTGTAAAAAATAAAAAAAATTTAAAAAATAGTGTTTTGCAACTTGTAAGTAAGTCACTAAGTCATGAACAAAAAAATAAAAATCTAAAAAATAGTAATAATTTTTTAGAGAGAAAAGATAGAGTGTAAAAAATTAACTAAAATAAGCTAAACTTCATATGAAGTTATGAAGGAAGGGTGTAAAAATTCAGACCTCGAACTCCAATTTTGAAGAAAATTTCGACAATCTGAATCGTTAGACGTGATTAAAATGTGTTTTTAAGGTCCTATGAAAGGATTTGGCAAAAATACTACCGAAGAAGGGCTTGATCGGAGCATTTTTTCATAAAATCGCTATATGAAAAATTGCTCTGATCAAGCCCTTCTGGTTTTTTTTTTTTTTTTGCCAAATCCTTGTGTAGGACCTTAAAAACACGTTTTAAACACATCTACCGGTTCAGATTTTCAAGAAATAAATTAGATGGCCTTGAATTGGTGCATTATAGTGTTCAAATGCCACTGGAAGTACTGAATGTGTTCCGATCGTGTAGTTACTGACATCGGATGATCATCAATTTCGGGGAGAATGATAAAATTGATAAGATGTTAAATCGTATCGGTTTAGATCAAACATTCAAGAAAACAAACTACTATCCACCATTCAATATTATACATTGAACATACTTAGTTATGAACCAATATATACTGCTATAGTCTAATGTACGTTAGCCACACGTTCTCAATACAATTTCGACGATCAATACCGACTATTTTGTTTTTCTTGGTGTTTTAATGAACCTCACAAAAATTTGGACCAATCGGATTTTGAAAAACCCTTCATCGGGAGATTCCGGACGTGAGAATCATTAGTAGGAAAATATTTGTTAACTCCGATCGAGCATATAGAGATAATTAATTTACTTAATTTTTGACATGAATAATATAATCCCTCGTAGGAAAAAGATAGACGGTTCCGATTTTCTAAAAAAAACTCGAAAGGCCCCCGAGTGATGTATTGTAATTTTACGAGAATTTTCCATACATGTGAATGCAATGCACTGCACACACACAATCACACACACCATTTTTGGGTCCAAAATGGCTGAATTTTTCCTCCCGCTAGAATTTCCCCCCAAACCCAAAATCAGACCCTCAAATCCCTCCCCCCAAAACGGCAAAACCAGATCCTAACTCTCTCTCTCTCTAAATCCCAGAAAAGCTACTAAAAATTGACTATTTTTCTTTCAATTCAACCCCAGAAAACACTTCATACATGGCTAGCTACATTGTCTCCTATTTGTTCATCATCTACATAACTACATTTGTTTCTTCACGAGCCTCTGTTTCACGGATGACCCTTTTGTTAACTTCGATTTTGTGGTCTCCTACATCAAGTCAGCCACGGTTTAGGGAGAAGAGGAAAGAATGATGTTTTGTTAAGAAAATCCGGTAAAATGTCCGAAAGGAAGTAGCGCTCAGGTACCTTTACAATTTTTTTGCTATTGCGTTGTTTTTTTCTCTTTTTATTTGTCGCCATTTTGGTGGTGGTGAATTTGTTTGGGTGGATGTATAAAAAGTAGGCCATGTTACTGTCTTTGCACCACCCACCAAGTGTTCGATTAAATGACCAAGTGAGTATGTGTGTTCTGTGCACTCCAATAGTCACGGGATATTTTACTTCAGTTTGTTTCTGTAATGTTTGCTGAATTCTAGTGCTTATCATGCCAAATTGTTTGGCAGGTATTTACTGCAGAATATTCTCTAATATCTAAACTTCACGAGTACCAAAAGCCCTATATGTGCTTCATGGATGGTACAACAATGGGCTTTGGAATTGGCCTATCTGGTCATGGTCGCTACCGGCTCATTACTGAGGTTATTGTCTTTCCTAACAGATATGTTTTATTTTATAGCTAAAAACAATATGGAAGCCAGTTATTTTACTTGTTCAAATTTATTACAGAGGGCCGTGCTTACTATGCCAGAAAACAGAATTAGCTTGTACCCTGATGTGGGGTTTGCTTATATAGCATCACAAGTTGAGTAGGAACATTATTTCAAAGATGAAATGAGTAGTATTCATTCTGTACCTTGTGTTTTTATTTGCCCTGTACATGTTACAGAACCCCATGTTCACCACCCAATATATATTCTACTAAAACTTTAGTAGTATTCTGTTGTAGTCTCGAAGTGGCCTCCACTTTGTATTGTGTCACTCTCAATTTGCTCAGTGGGGGATAAGGTGACATCCGTGTGTATTAACTGCAAACTAGTATTGTGCAAACTAGTATTTAGCTCAGGCCAAATATACCTCTAGATGTGGTATATTAGCTATATACTTATCACCCAAATGGAGTGTCCAACAAATCACCTTAAGGTAAGACACACAATTTATGTATTATATGTTTTCTTTTGATATGTCTCTGTTTTAGTGATTGCCAAGTATTTGATTGGGTGTGTAGGATTAGGAGCAGGAGGAGGAACATGGAGAAATACCCAAAAGACAGTGGCTATTGCTGTGGTAGGAAGTGGCGGGGTTTAGGCTTGGGATTGCTTTTTTATTTAGGAGTTGAAATCTGTTTAAAACTTTAGTCCTTAAAGTTTTGGAAAACTTGGTTGTTAAGCTTCTCCCACTTAGTATTGAATTCATAGCTGGCAGATGCTCTTGCAAATACCACTTAGTATTGAAATCTGTTTAAAATTTTGCAGGTGAATGCTGTAAAGTTCAATGAATATGCATCTGTCATAGTTTCTGCAGGGTATGATCCAAAATTTCTTGTTTATTTGCAGATCATCGACACATTTCTTGACAGTGTAATGTCTGTTAGTCTAACAAAAAGTGAAATCATTGCTGGAAGTGTTGATGGAACTATTCGACATGACAAGACACGATAAAAAGACATGGCACGACAAGACAAGACAAAAAAAAGGCTCTTATTTGGGTCTGCTACAATGGAAGCAAAATCGATGGCTGCTTTTTTTCATACCAGGTTTTTCTTCTCACTACTTATACTTGAAGGCTCTTTTGATTTGTTACAGTTTAGAAAATGACGAGACTAGGATGAGACTCGTATGCTATACTATCACATGTATAAATGAAATGGGCAAACCAACAATCAGTACATTTCGAGCAACTAATATGAGATCTAACAAACTGGAATTTGTTAGGTAGACCACAATGTAGTAATCAGCTAATTTGCAAAGATCGACTAATAGTAATTAAACGCACGGCACGGCACACCGGCACGACACGCCTAAAAAAAGGCACGGCACGGCACGGCACGACACGACAAGACAAAAAAGGCAAGGCACGACACGACTAATAAAACGCACGGCACGTCACGACTAAAAAAACGCACGGCATGGCACGACACGACAAAAAAGGCACGACACGTTAAAAAAAAGGAACGGCACGGCACAACACGAGTAAGTCAACGGCACGGCACGACACGGCACGATTAACTAATCGGGCACGGCACGACACGACACGACTTCAAAAAAGCACGGCACGACACGGCACGATGAAGTAATTTGGCACGGCACGGCATGGCACGTGGCAAGGTTGGCACGGCACGCCATGGCACGATGAAGTAAATAGGCACGGCTTGGCACGGCACGAAGCACGGCACGGCACGGAAGTTAAATGGCACGGCACGGCACGGCACGCACGTTTGACACCCCTAATCATTTTGACCTCCTTTCTTATCGCAACAAAACAAAAGCAAAGAATGTGTCTCATCCCATTGATTTTCCTTTAGTTTTCTTTTAGGGGTCGTTTGGATGGGAAAGAAGGGTCCATCAATAAGGAAGACCATATTTATTCCCGGGCCCTGTCTTTTACCTTGCTTTGGAAGTTTTTTGGTCACCCTCATAATTTTGCCAAGGTAAATATTTGGACCCTCAAGCCGAATTAAATATGGACAGGGTTTACCCTGTCCATATGAAGTGTGGGCGTGCAATTACGATTCTACGCCTTTTGCGGTTTCTTCGGATAAAAATAAAATACTTCTACGCATAAATTTTTTTTTGCACCAAATTAAACTACTAATAGAGATCTTTAATTCGATGCAACAAAATTTGAAAAATTATATACTTTAACTTTTACATTGTTTTGTTGAGTTGCTTTGTAATATTCTTCGGATCAAAAAATAAAATATTTACACGCATATTTTTTATTTTTTTGCAGAGATCTTAATAGGGATCACGACAAGTGGCCGGCCAACAAGACCTTCATACTTAACCAAATGGGCTCAAGAATAAAATGCTTTAAAAAAAAACATTTGCGGAAGCGATAAAAGAAATTTTTTGATTAAACTTATGAGGTCGCATAATAAAAGTAAGTATAACAAGTTCACGTGAAATTAGCACTACCCATTTGGTCCAGAGCATACTATAATCATTTTATTAGAGCATCCATTACATGTCCATAACATATGACTTACATACAACATTTGCGCGCGCGCACACACACACACATACATACATACATCATTATCCATTAGAGAGACTATTATAAAACATGTCCAAAATGCAAGTCTTCCTTCGTATATGCAAAACACTTCTCAAAGTCAACTTGCACAAAATATCGTACTTCATAGCTTTCATATCCTATCATACTCCATTGCCTGAAATTGGTAGATAAATTGTCAGCTAAAACCTCACACTCTAATTTGAGTTTTGAAATAAATAACACATATAAAGCAAGGTTCTGTGCATTTGAAAAGCCATAACACATTTCGCATGAAAACTTGAACTTCTTGGATACATAAACATAGCCAATACCACCATGTTTGCCTCATACACACATGACATATATCGGGATCTCGACCGATTATTTGTACTCATCGGCAAGGGCACATATCTAGATATTATGGAATCTTTCGGGAAGGCACATAATGCTGGCTATTATAGAACCCACCAACGGGCACATAAAGCTGGCTATTATGAAACCCATCAACGAGCACATAAGGTAAAGCAACGACATGACACACACATTTCATAAACATAACAAATTTAAACATATACCTAAAAACACATAGACATATCACTTCATAAATCGCATTTTCATAGAAAAAGAGTTCATAAATATTTCCATTTCAAAGTATGACATTAACATTCCTTTGCACTTCAAGTAAATATCAACTTGTGTCCTTTTAGGTCCTTCTCTAGTTCACCAAATCCTACATATTGTGTATGAACATGAATCATTTACAGAAAGAACTCATGGGAATGATGCATATGCATGATTCCCTAAAATGACAATGCAACCGACACCACTCCAAGAATTCTTGAGAACAAACCATAAAGAACTAGGTCTTGAGAATTTTACTACATAAAGAGAACTCATGCACGTGGCGTCAAAATTACTCAAGAATTTATTAGGTCAAGAACTATCCTAACAAATTAGAAGAACACAGACTAAGAATTTCAGAATTCAGCATCACAGTAATAGAAACACAGCTTAATATATGAATTATTGAAAATTAATCTCTTTGAATTTTGTTCTAAGTTTTGGACACAATCAAGTAGACACATATGGGTACTTCACATAAATTTTTTAAAAATTAATAAGATGGAGAACTAGGTCGAACACAAAAAATTGAAGACAAAAACACAAATTCAGCATATATAACAAAACAGAGTATAGTTGGCTTCGAAACTTTTCTAGACATCGTTTCAAGGAATTTCGACCTGAAAATTGTACAAACTGTAGAGAACTCATAGAGAAACATCCCATAAAACTTCGTAAAATTTAGGAGATGATTAACTATGTCTAAAATTTCATGGCTTAGTGTTCAAAATCAGTAAATCTCTAGACAAATTTTCATAAAATTTCCTAGAACAAAACTAGGGTTTTCAACCTTGTTCTTCACCCAAATCATAAAACTAAAGCAAATACACATTATGTAACCAACAAACTTTCATGCTTTGAACCAAGATACCCTATCATTAAAGATGCAAATGCAAATCTACATGTGTATGTGCGCATACTTGAAGATTCAAACTCAATACAAGAAAACTTACCATTCTAAGTTTAGATCATGGCTTGAGAGCTTCAAACATATCAATAAGAGATGGATTTAAGAGTTAGTCTTACTCTAAGAACTTGATTGATGCTTACATGGAAACCCTAGAAGTACGAAGAAGATGAAGCTTTATAGATTTCTTGAGAGGAAGAGGAGTGCACATCATGTCACGACCCAACCCGGAGAGTTAGAAATCATGACCGGCCAGTGATTCCAAATCACCCCAGGCCTCTATAAAAATCACATTTGTACAACTTTTCTATGATAATCAAATCTAAACAATTGTAAAACCGAATCATTAAATTTGACAAAATACATACAGAGCTGACCTAACGTGCAACAAGAATACCACAGCTTTGGCACCACCAATACAAATTAGAGATACAATTTAGGAGCACCTCAATTTTATTACAAAGTGAAACTGATTCACATAAAATGACGGCAGTAGGAGCAACCATTAATCAATAACCACACGACATCCAGAGAGCCTTCTTTTACCTATTGTTTCCTGGAATGGATTCATAAAAACAAAACCATTCCAGTGAGCGTCACGATATACAAAGGTTCCATAATTAACATGGGAAAATAGTTTAACAAAAATTATCTTTAAATACAAGTTTTCGAGCTTGAGATTGCAAACCATAAAATAATCAATAATGCAGTTCTTCAGGCTCAAAACTGCCAAACCGTAATTTAATCATTTATGCAGTTATTCAGCAAACTGCCAAACCTCTAACATCTTTTATGGGCGGACACCGGCAACTGTTTGGGGGAGCGACCCCACCGTTTGGGAAATGATATCAAGTCCATAGGATACCCGGATATATCCTCTCATTTAGGCGCCAAAACTCAACACCCAGATGTTTTGCCAAAACGGACAATATAGTCCGTTCACTTTTTCCTTTTCAATCGATCCCATGCTCATTTTTACAAATCTCATTTCCAAATTGTGCTTATTATGCACTATGATGCTTCCGTACAAGACATCTATTTTCAACGTATTTTATCGATCCAATTTGCAATTCATAAATCACAAAACATTTAAAAATAAACTATGCAACCAATGTATATTCGCAACTCACCTTTAAAGCGTGAACCATAAAATATCGGGTGTACTAATTATTGACCACAGTGGTTGCCGATTGGGTGTTCGCTGGGAAGAGAAATGGTCGGCAATGATGCAGTGGAAGTTGGCCGGAATATGTGTGGCAGGAGGAGATGAAATTGGGTTATTATAGAAGAAAGTGGAAAAGTTATTGTAGTGGGGTAATGGTATTGGTTGCAAGAAAACAATGCTAGAGATGATGCATTATAAAACGAGAGGTTCCAAGGGACAATCTTTTAGACAAAATTTAATAGGTATGCTCCACACCCAACTAATATATAAACGCATACTCAACTCAAATCTCTGCTCAGTCGAATTATTCATCCGACAAAATTTAATTGGGAGCGTTGCTACTGATATTGTTAGATGAGGAAGAAAAATATCCACCGACGGAGTGAACCGGCTGGTACTCGTTCGGTCGCGCTGTCTGGATTTCATTCCCAGAATAATATCAAAACTCACCTTTAAATGATAAACCTCCCAACCAAATATTGCCTACAAGCATTAACTCCATTGCCTGAAAAATAAAAAGGCGTGCAACGAAGTTCCTAGCTAGGAAAATAAACACACCGACAGTGTGTATCCGATCCCCAATCTGTTGTGCTGTTCGGGTTTCAATTTCCAAAGAAAATCTATAAATTTGGACTAAAGAAAATATTCTACGTACAACCGTGTGACGGAACTTGACAAGAATTCTAAATAATAAAGAAAAACTACGAGCAAATCAAGATTCACACATAACCAATAGTAATATTCTTTTTTCGTTTCCAAAAAGAAAACAGGGTTGTTACATTCTCCCCAACTTAAGAAATTTTGTCCCCGAAATTTATCGGTTCAAAATATACTCTCCTGTCTTTTTCTTTTCTTTTCAAAAACGAAACTACACTGGGCACCGTGATAAAAACAAGTTGTTCTTGAAAAACAAAAATCATTGCATCCTCTGCACAATCTAAATTGTGTTTATGCATTCACTACAAAGAATGAAAGTTTGTTCTATTGACATGACAAACTTTGTTTCCACTGCTACATTGATAAACCACATGATTCTTATGACAAGAGAATTTATGCTATTTAAATATATATCACATTAAAATCTTACTCAAAATGCTACCGAAATCACTTCTCGAAATTGACAAATTGGAAATGCCAGTAAAACAAACTATTCGACATCAAGAGGAAAATGTGATTTCTATTACACATACAATTTTTTTTTTCTTTTAAAAGTATTTGATGCCATGCAAGAAAATGGATAATAGTAAATATATTTTCTGCTTTTTTTTTATATTGCAAAATTCCTTTTCTAGTAGTGTATATATATATATTTTCGAAGATTCACATTGGATTACATGCATGTACCATGCACGGGTAGGTTAGAAAATCCAAAACTCCACCAGGGGAACACCTTTATATACTTGTTGGGTATCACACAAAAAAGAATAACATAGAAAGCACAAATATGGAGCATCCAGGAATAGACCCTTTATCTTGGCTTGAATCCACCTTTTTAAACATAATGCATATATACATGATATATCTAGTTATCTGCAATAAACAAAAAGTGGCAAATGACTAACCCTTTTTTTTCCCGATAATCAACATTGCTCATAAAGCACACGTCTAGTGCATGTATAATGCATACAAAAATTAATAGGTGGCCATCCAACTTAGTCACCCAACAAATGATGCAGACCCACACACATCATCATGCTCATACAACGTGGTGCAAGGCTTCTTAAATTAATTCTATGCTTTAATTTGCCTACTCTCCTCCATATTGCTGACACAACTGTAATCATGAGTTCACCAATTTACTCTTTTGATATGCCACAAATTAGAGAAGATTTCTTTTTAATACCTAATCACCACATCGGAGAAAATGAATTATTTTCAATTTCAACAACTCTTTCTCAAATGTAAATAATTAGAGACCCTTGATAGAAAAATCCGCTGCATTATATATAGACATACATATATATGCTTTTAACATATGTAGCAACCCAACAAATAAAATTATCTACACACAGTGTACATATATACTTATCCATGCACATTTAGATGCAGATATGCATATGCCCACGAAATGTTATGCAAGAAATTATTTCAGAAACTATAATTATGATCACAAGCTGCATGGGAACCTTAATTTTAACTGATTATTAATTTGCTCATATTCAAACGCAATCCTCCCTTTTACCAGTGAAACGAGTTTAGAAATGTTCAATACAAATAGTAGTGATTACTCTAAAAATGTAACTAGAATCATTCCCTAAACCAGGTGCAACTCCTACTTTCCATGACAATAAGTATGTAAGAAGACCAACGATAGTGAAGTTACAAAATCTTCCGTTAAGCATTGTATTTAACAAATGGGAAAGACAAATCATGATTTGTTGCGTCAAATCATTTGAAAAGTAAAAAAAATTAGACACATTAGGTAAAAGGAAGATGACGACTAGATAAATTGTGAACAAGTAAATTTTTTTTTGAAAATGATATGAGATCTGATAATGTCTCTCAATAAATACTCAAGCAATTTCTTTTGATAAAAAACAACAAAGAATTATCTGATAGTATCAATACCACTAAATTGAACTTTCGTACACTGCATACATTTACAACATTTATTGATATAATAGAAGTAAACTAGGTATACACCCCAATATTCTTAACTTATGGAAAATTTGATCTTTATAAACCACTCCTCTCTTCTTCCTTTCTCTTTGGACAGTAGCTAAAGTTTAGTCAAAACGAAAAAATACAATAAAATAAATAAACTTACTTTTCATTGACTCATTAAACAACACAAGTAGGAACATATTGTGCAAGACATCTTGTATCATGTTATGGTCATCAAATCATATATAGTGCAAAAATTAGTACTATTTTAAACCGGTTGAACTTTTGATCACATTATATAATACGGAAATGAGTTGCACAATTGAAACGTCTAATGAAAACTACAATCATATTAACTAAGATATTCAGGTTTCCAATTTTTATTTTTTTTGGAGAGGATTACTAGTTAAACCCTAATCATTCAAGCTTCACATAATCGGTAAGTGAAACCCACATATAAAATGCATGATAGATCACTAGATGCAAAGCTTAACTATGCCCATTAAACACACTCCGTTAATTATCCAAAGAACAAATTATTAGCTAATAGAGGAGTACGTGTATGTACAAAAGTAACATAGGTGTTGGACAGCTAGTGTTAAATTCTTTGTAATTTCATTTAACTAAAGATCATTGCTTCTAGAAAAATGATCTTCAAACTCTTTACCTTCCCCATCTTAGGCTGAGTCCTCGCGTTCATACCATTCACAAAGATAATTCAATCACTTTGTGGAGTTCGAAACGTGACCTTATGGAAGAAACACAAGACGTTTGATCAACCAAGATTTGAAATAGGAAAACATTTAAAAATCCCCCTGTCAAGTCCACGTGAAGCCAAATGCCAAGATTTTCCCATGAATATTGGTTAGGAAGTCATTGAAACTGAGATGTGGGGACAAATCGAGATATAAATTTTGAAATTGCGCCGGCCGAACGCATTTCAAAATAACATCAAGATAAGCCGCCCGATGAGGGTTCAAGTGTGGCTGACTCAATGATCAAAAGCTAACGTTCCAATTGAATCGTCACGAAGAATCAATTTAATCAGTGCCTTATGTCATACTCCTTTCGAATGGCCTATACTCCCACAGCTCAAAATTAATGCACATGCAGGCATAACCAACCACTCAACTCCCTTATTATATTTCCAATATATGATTTCCACTTATCCGTCTGGAACTAGCGTATAAGATACATATTGACGGTAAATATCCATTTAGCACATTATTCAATCATCTATAAAAATAGTCAATCTACCTATAACAGCACAATGATAAAAAAAACTCTTATTTGAGGACCCCACAAGCATCCATGATGATGAAAAAGTTTAACTAGCATATGGTTGGTGGATATTAAATATCAGGCAAGTAAACCCAAAATATCAAATAGTTCAAAACAAGAGTAATAAGCTCGTAAACATATTGACCCTATATGTTATAACTTAATTACATTTTTAATTCACACCTAGTAGCTCTCATCGTTTTTTTTTCTTTCTTTTCTAACAAGGATCTATTTTCATACAGCTAATTATAACAATGGGGAAAATATATAACGCTTTGAATCTCGAAGTAAATCACAACCAATTATTGTTTCCAACAAATTGAAAATAACTTTAAAATCTCAAAAAGGTAAATAAATATAAGCCCTTCGTAGAAGAAAAAGTTTTTGTATTTCTCCTTTTACCCTTAAAAATAACTTTAAAATCTCAAAAAGGTAAACAAATATATACCCTTTATAGAAACCCTGCACAAAATGTAAACAGATTTATATAGTATAAGTACATTAATATCGGACTATAAAAATAACCACTGGGGCTAGCTCAGTGGCCAAACTCAGTGCTTCCCTTAAGGAGGTCACGGGTTCGAGACGGCGCGGTGGATTCTGAACTGAAAACCCCCCAACTCTCGTCACATTTTTTTAATGCTTTTACCAAGAATATATACTGAAATGTATAGGTAAAAGGTAAGCATTACAAAAATAAATAATTGTTAAATATTTCTTTTACACTTTTTTTTTATAAAAAAAAGTGGAACTTTATTGCGTTGATATGGTTTTCAAATTTACACACAAAGATAGAAAACTATTTTTTAACAAAAATCAAATTCATGACGAATGAGGACTAGTAGAAATTGTGAAGACCCGTAAAATTTATCTATTTATAAGGAAAACACAATCACACAGGAAGTCTACTACACATAAGGCACATAAGTATACTTTTATGGTGTGCGCTCCTATATAGCTCTGAAGTTTAAAAATCACAAGTTCAAAATTTAAGGACCATGCGTCTGCTTTGCATTTTTGTAAATATCATATTCACAATTGTTCCCATCTAAGATCTAAAAACGGGCTCTGATACCAACTTTGTCACGACCCAACCCGGAGAGTTATAAATCATGACCGGCCAGTGATTCCAAATCACCCCAGGCCTCTATAAAAATCACATTTGTACAACTTTTCTAAGATAATCAAATCTAAACAATTGTAAAACCGAATCATTAAATTTGACAAAATACATACAGAGCTGACCTAACGTGCAACAAGAATACCACAGCTTTGGCACCACCAATACAAATTAGAGATACAATTTAGGAGCACCTCAATTTTATTACAAAGTGAAACTGATTCACATAAAATGACGGCAGTAGGAGCAACCATTAATCAATAACCACACGACATCCAGAGAGCCTTCTTTTACCTATTGTTTCCTGGAATGGATTCATAAAAACAAAACCATTCCAGTGAGCGTCACGATATACAAAGGTTCCATAATTAACATGGGAAAATAGTTTAACAAAAATTATCTTTAAATACAAGTTTTCGAGCTTGAGATTGCAAACCATAAAATAATCAATAATGCAGTTCTTCAGGCTCAAAACTGCCAAACCGTAATTTAATCATTTATGCAGTTATTCAGCAAACTGCCAAACCTCTAACATCTTTTATGGGCGGACACCGGCAACTGTTTGGGGGAGCGACCCCACCGTTTGGGAAATGATATCAAGTCCATAGGATACCCGGATATATCCTCTCATTTAGGCGCCAAAACTCAACACCCAGATGTTTTGCCAAAACGGACAATATAGTCCGTTCACTTTTTCCTTTTCAATCGATCCCATGCTCATTTTTACAAATCTCATTTCCAAATTGTGCTTATTATGCACTATGATGCTTCCGTACAAGACATCTATTTTCAACGTATTTTATCGATCCAATTTGCAATTCATAAATCACAAAACATTTAAAAATAAACTATGCAACCAATGTATATTCGCAACTCACCTTTAAAGCGTGAACCATAAAATATCGGGTGTACTAATTATTGACCACAGTGGTTGCCGATTGGGTGTTCGCCGGGAAGAGAAATGGTCGGCAATGATGCAGTGGAAGTTGGCCGGAATAGGTGTGGCAGGAGGAGATGAAATTGGGTTATTATAGAAGAAAGTGGAAAAGTTATTGTAGTGGGGTAATGGTATTGGTTGCAAGAAAACAATGCTAGAGATGATGCATTATAAAACGAGAGGTTCCAAGGGACAATCTTTTAGACAAAATTTAATAGGTATGCTCCACACCCAACTAATATATAAACGCATACTCAACTCAGATCTCTGCTCAGTCGAATTATTCATCCGACAAAATTTAATGGGGAGCGTTGCTACTGATATTGTTAGATGAGGAAGAAAAATATCCACCGACGGAGTGAACCGGCTGGTACTCGTTCGGTCGCGCTGTCTGGATTTCATTCCCAGAATAATATCAAAACTCACCTTTAAATGATAAACCTCCCAACCAAATATTGCCTACAAGCATTAACTCCATTGCTTGAAAAATAAAAAGGCGTGCAACGAAGTTCCTAGCTAGGAAAATAAACACACCGACAGTGTGTATCCGATCCCCAATCTGTTGTGCTGTTCGGGTTTCAATTTCCAAAGAAAATCTATAAATTTGGACTAAAGAAAATATTCTACGTATAGCCGTGTGACGGAACTTGACAAGAATTCTAAATAATAAAGAAAAACTACGAGCAAATCAAGATTCACACATAACCAATAGTAATACTCTTTTTTCGTTTCCAAAAAGAAAACAGGGTTGTTACACATCAGGTTAGAAGAGAGTGAAAGGAGAGGGTTGATTTTCTCTCTCTTTTAAGTGTAGGATTTGTTCTAGATTAAGAGTGGTGTGATTACTAATTAAACCTTCACTTAACATTCTTATCACATAAAGACCCAAACATATTTACACATTGACCCATAACCTAATTTACGAACCTGGATTTATTATCTTAACATATACTCCCTCCGTCCCTTTTTAAGTGTAGACATTTCCATTTTGGGCTGTCCCTAAATAAGTGTGTGGTTTGAAAAGTTAATGGGTAGAAGTTTGTACAATTATCATTTTGCCCTTTTGAAAAGTTAGTGGATAAAGAGTTAATGGGTAAAACTGGAGGATAATTTTGGAAAGTAAAGGTAAAAGTTGATGTGAAAAGTGTAAAGTGGAGGAAAAAGTTGATGTGAAAGGTGTAATGATGATGTTTCTTTAATAAGTTGGATTTACGAAGTAACACATTTAAAAGGGACGGAGGGAGTAACACATAAACCATGCATGTGACACATAATGTGAATATAACTTGGGTACGTCACATAACTAAGAATAATTTGTAATGACAATGCATGATAAGAAAAATAAAAGACTTTGGTGTTACATCTTTAATTCGATACAAAAAAAAATTGAAAAATTATATACTTTAGTATTTCACATTTTTGGCTTGTAGGATTGCTGAGTTGCTTTCGAATAAAAAAAATAAAGTACTTCCCCGGATTTTTTTTTTACACCAAATTAAACTAGTAATAGAGATCTTTAATTTGATGCGAAAAAATTTGAAAAATTATATAATTTACTATTTTACCTTTTTGGCTTGTTGGCTTCTTAAGTTGCTTTGCAATATCATTCGGTTCAAAAAAAAAAGTAATTCCGCGCAAAAAAAAGAAAATTTTTTTTGGACCAAATTAAATTACTATAGAAATCTTTAATTCGATGTGAAAAAATTAAAAAAACTATGGTCCAAAAAAATTAAGCTACTACTAGCTGTAAAGATCTAAAAAAAAGAGTAAAGATTTTAAAAAATTAATTAGTATAAAAATTAATTTCAATTAACTCTTATAGTTTAATTAATTATCGGATTTAGATAACAAATTAATTAAGTATTAGATTTATGTAATTACAAAAAAATGCATAACTAATAGGGATATGCACAAGGGCAAATAAATCTTTTGACATCTTTTCACATCATCCACCCAAACTTAATCCCCTTTCTTACAAAATCATCCAAACCAAATACTCCCTCCGTCCCTTTTATAGTGTTTTTGTATTTTGGGTTGTCCCTTAATAAGTGTGTGTTTTGAAAAGTTAGTGAGTATTATTATAGTGCGTGTATTATAAGTGTGTTTTGTGATTCCTTTTTGAAAAGTTAGTGAGTATTATTATATAGATAAGAGTAAGTAGTGGAAAATAGATGTAAAACTTGACGCGAGAGAAAATAAGTTATAATTACGAGGCTACACACTTAAAAAGCGACAGAAGGAGTACTAATTTATTCACCTATCGTAAACATGATATGATTGTGGGAACACCCTCCATGACTAGTACCCCATACTATTATATTTCCCATAGTTTTGGAGTGTGATCCCATAATTATGGGAAAGAAAAGAGATAAAAAGAAAAAGAAAAAGGAAATGGAAAATGAAAATAAAAGAGCAGAAAGTTAAATTACTCTGCCAAAATATCATCCTCAAACATTAATGTCACCAAACCACCATTGTAATGTATCCTTTCCATTGCGTTCGATCAGAAGGATTTTCTGCCAAACCAAAATCAGTAACAGAGAACTCTCAAAAGATTGAAGTGGTAAACATATCTGCGGAATCAATTTCTATCCCCAAATAGTGGAACATTTACAAACCAAATATCGATTTCATCTGAAGCCGGTTCACCGGGATGAAATCCAGAGATTAGAGTTTCCAGCTAGCCATTCTACTACAGTACATCACATGCTTTTTGTTGATTCTTTAACGTAATACTTAATAGTTTAAATTACGCGATAAAAAGGGTGATTCTAAACTGGTATTTCCACAAGCGAATTAGAGTATTTGATCAATAATCCTTTGAGGGCAATGATCTTCTCCTCCATCGCGAATGATAATTGAGAATACAATAACCTATAAACATAATAAAAGCGTAACGGAAACAATAATCAAGCCATCATTGCCACACTAGTTATTTTGAAAACCACTACTGGAATTTACAAGAAAAAAATACGTAACACCATGTGCGAATACTCCACCGGTGAAGTTTTTGATGTATTAAATATGTTTGAGTGTTGGAAGTTGAAAGTCAAAACGAAAGCTATTAACACCAGAATGGCCCTTTCACTATCAATCATGCTTGTTTACAACTTACAGATAAATCAACCACTCTGAAATAGAGAGAGCTATTAAATTGAGTTACACGCCGTCTTATTGAAAAGTGGAAACCATATTCTCATCCTCGAATGTCGACATAAATTACTATAGATGCTATACGAATCTGAAAAACTTCCAAATGTTTTAGACCTGCCTGTTGCTGCTTTTTAGGAGAATGAAATGAACAGCATCTTGAGATGAGAGATGGAATAGCTGTCGCACAATATAGGTGCATGTTGTGATGCTGAAAAAAGTAATGTGAAAATGATCAGTGCTAAATTCCAAACTATTTCAAGGAAGACAATGTGATGCTGTGTATACGAGACTGGAGGCACCTAAAGTCACTATTCCAGTCAGAAAACAACTAAATAATGATCTATCCCTTTGCATACGCAAGTTAGGAATGTAAGCCGAACATCCTTTTTAGAGCACTACTATTTCCTTAGTCAATAACCGTGTCCTACAAAATCAGACCCAAGAAGCTCTCATTTCACTGAGTCATATGCATATGGAACAACAGTTTAGAAATATAAGATGACCTATTCTGTCAGTGGGCCGTTCTTGGTCAGGCAATTAAATAATGGATCGAAACAAAATCATGAAAGGACGATTACCTGCCAAAGCATATCAATAAAACTATCCACGTGAAAGCATTTATCCAACTTGATTCTTTGTATGCAACCCAAACCTGATAGAGCGTGCAAAAGCAACAAGATAACGCAAGTAAATCTTCAAATTCAGACACGTAGCAGGATATGGGAACTGGATGCATACACCTCTCGTTGGCTCGTCATAAATGTTGAACATATCTGAAGATATTGATGCTTCAATCAAATGCTACAGGTTTACAGTCATTAAACTTAGGTTTTTCTTTGTGTGTGGACTTCATGAATCTTCCGATGTGACGGCACATGGATCCAACTGATCATCTAAGTATCTATGCAGTACAATATGTTCAATAAATGTACTGCACCGATTTTGACAAACGAGCAAAGATGTTTCTAAGAGAACTTAATGCTGCGCCTGCTTCTTGGAATACTTACAGCAAGCAGGGCAGAGGCCATATCAAAATATCAGCCTATCCTCCGAAACTAAGGCAATTCGAAATTCATTTAAGAAAGTCATTTTGATTTTATCGGAATTGTTCCGAAAATTACAGCCAAGAATTGACTTGCTGTTAATTCCTCTACAGGTTAAAAGAAGTCAATAATAGATTAATTTTAAAGTAGCAAAAGAACTGGAAGGATGAAGTAATTGGGAGTTGAGACCTACCGATAGAGCCACAATGTTGATATAAAAGTCAACCAGTGTTGCAGTCATCCACCTGCAAACATAGTACTCTTAGATTCACATGTTTCATAAGCAAAAAGAATGTACATCTTGAATTTGAAGGCAGATGCACGTGCATGGATGCCTGAGCTTCGAGGCTCACTTCTTATGAAATTGGCAAAACCAATTGAAGGGTTCGGCAAACATATAAGTGGACCTTCCAGTACACAAGAAAGGAAAGAGGGTAAGGAAAATGCTTTCAGCCATATTAAGAAGTAGGACAAGAAGCCCCTATAAGGGTCGACATGAGATCCCAAGGGGCAACATATGTGGCTCGTTGATTAGTTGCCTCGTTGTTTGTGCCTCAAGCGCACCTTGTTTCATTGTGTTCTCTATGTTATGGATCCTTTTTTTACCTCTCCATATGTTGGTTAGGGGTCGCACGTGCGGGGAGCGTTAGAAGTAGTCACACATTGGTTAAGTATAACCTCCAAAACTAGTATATGAGTCCGAGTAGCTTCTCCACTCATTACCAATTGGTTTTCAGTTGGATGCTTTGACAACCTATTTGCATGGTAACTTTCTTGTTCGTTTTCAGAGTATGAGAGGTATAACCACTGATGATACATGCCCTAGATGTTGTCTTGAGATTGAGAATTTAAACCACCTATGTAGCAATTTGCTTAGGGAGTCAAATCATATATTGCAGGTTTTAAGGCTGTATCAAATGAGGTTAACGTTCACTGGCTGAGTGAGTACTTCAATCGCCTTCCTTCTCCTATTACATACCAAAATCGTAAAGGAACATGTTGGAAAAAATAGTCAAAGCTTATCATTCTAACAAACCATCTAACAACCGATGATAGAGGCAGATGGGTAGCTGGCTTCTTATGGTAGAATTACAGACTGCTCAAGCATGGAGGTGTAGCTCTGGGCAACGATGAAGGAGCTGGACTACAGTGTGGAAGTCGAAGCCGATACAGAAGTGGCTCCGCAGTATGGAGTATAAATTAGCTCCACAGAAATCTTATTGAGGACAGTAGAGCTCTTCTAATCAATAGTTTCTTCACCGTCATGCATACCCTCAGGGAGGGTAACAAGGTTGCTAAACATCTGACCAATATAGGAGCCCGTTTGGATGGCGTATTAGTTTGAGAGGGATTAAATAGTAAGGGGGATAAAATAGTAGGGGTGATTAAATAAGAAGGGTGGACCCACATTGATGTGACAGTTAAGAAGGGGTGATTAAATAGTCCATGGTTGGGATGAAGGATAAAAAAAGGGTGGATAAGAAGGATAGGTAATGTAAAAAATATGTTAAAAGACTATTTTACCCTTGGTAATGCATATCTTAAATTTCAATTATGCATTTAAATAATTATAAAAATACCAAAAATCATTAATTTGTTATACTTTTCAACAATTGAGGTATAATAATTCATTGTAATATTTTTATGTAATTTTAAAATATTAAATGTTAAAAGCACAGTTTAGTGGCAAAGGGTTGTGAGTAAAAAATACCCAATAGAAATTCATAATAAAAATTATACAAAATAGAATTACAATATCCTTTTGAATTACTGTACTACTTTAAATGGTTGCACCGTGGCAACCACACATGATGATTTTCCTGGCTTTCTTGGTTATATCGACAATTCAACAATCAGATCTATCTCTTCCTCTTCTCTTCACTCACAAAACCAGATCTAAATTTTTTCTTCCCCTGTCTTCCATGGCCGATCAACACGTAAACCTCCACCACCATGAAATCTCTCTCTCTCTCTCTCTCTCTCTCTCTCTCTCTCTCTCATCAACGATGGTCCGACGACGAAAGGTTTGCCGACGAAAGGTCCGGTGATGAAAGGTCTGACGACGAAAGGTATAATCTTTTGCTGAGTTTTGAAGAGAAGGGGGTAGAGAAGTAAAAACACCAGGATAATCCACCCTGACTAAATAGAAGCACCCCTCCCCCTGCTTCTATTTAGTCCGGCTTCCCCCTGGTTATTTAGCTGGCGGCTATTTAGTCGGGGGCTGTTTTTTGTTCCCAAACCATGGGCTACATGTCCCATCAGCTCCTCATCCGCCCAGATTGCTTCATCCCTCTTTTGAAGACTGCATCCAAACGAGCTCTAGGGGTCGATCAAGAAGTCAATATGGTGTCCATGATGATTTGCAAGAGCTCCAAAGGAAACCAAGAGGTTGCCCGAGGTGAACATGGCAGGAGTGGAATATGAAAGGCCCTGATATTGGTAATAGACTATGAAGAACCGACCCTCCTAACTACTTGTTGTATCCAAGTCGGACCCTCCGGGAAACAAGACACATATGGGACCCGCCAGATGGCCTATTCAATAAAATAAAAATAATTAAGCATGGGATACGCTTGAGACACACACGCCTGAGACACATTGGAGACACCCGTCTCGATTTGGACCCGAATGGAAACATGACAGGGATCAATTTATACTATTGAAAGGCTATTTCGGGGGTATGATAATCCAAAAGTATAAGGAAAAAAGTACAAGTAAATGAATTATGACTAATTAAAACCCTTGTTCAACCAGTGATATTAAAAAAGGAATCAATTAGAATTGTAAAGATACTATTCGTTTTGGTTGTTTACGAAAGGCATGTTCACATTCATAATAACTGAATATCTATTATAATACATATACCTAAATTTGACCGTTTTTCCTGCTGTGTTCGTGTCCCCAATTATTAAGAATTGCCATGTTAGAATAATAGGCTTCCATAGATTCAACAAGAGTTAAACTGCATCCTTTACTGGATCCAAAGTCAGGACAATAACTTACGGTGTGAAGAGCTCTCTGCGGAATGGAGATCCATCTGTCGATATAGTGTAAACTAAAGTTGCCAGCATCAAACAACCCAAAGCACTGAAGAAAATTCTTGTAGTTACAACAGAAAACCTCCTCTTGTCTTCCACTCCATCCCTAACTAATACAAGCACTCGATACATCAGCAGATCACATTATTTAAGAACTAGTGGCAGAAGAGAAAAACAATGGCATTGCCCTGATCTATGGAATCATCCAATATTCATGGTAGAAGTCCCTGAACATTTTTGTTCCATAAGCAAACCCTCTTCCAGGAGATCTGTTATTATGCTAGCAAAATTCGCAAACTACAATTTTGCCTTGCAAGTGGTCAGGGACATGAGGAACAATCAACCACCTGTGTATTATGTTAACCTTTGGACTTCCAAGAACAAAGAAAAGAGATACTCCCTCCGTTCCAATTTCTTTGCCCTTTTTGGGGAATCCAACTTATTAAGAGGTGTGAAAACTTTGTATTGTCTTTTCTGTTTTGCCCTTAAGTCCAGTCGATATTAACGAGGCCAATTTTTTGGAGATAAAGACTTTATATGAAACTCAAAACATATGCAATATGGATCTGGTTTGATAGATATCAATTAGTTTTATTATACAAAGTTTTCAAAATCATAAAAACCGTTATAAAATAAAAGATAATTGACAAACCAATTGAGATGGAAAAAAATACTTTTTAAGGGTAAAACTGGAAAGTGAACCTGTTTTGATGGATGTTTTTAGAAATAGGACATATTTTGGACCATCCCAAAATAGAAAGAGGGACCAAGAATTTGGAACAGAGGGAGTACAACTTTTGCTGATTCCACATTCCATCTGAAAATACAGTCATGAATCATACCAATAGTTCAAACCGATGCAAATAATGAAAATAAAAAAAAGGATCAGTGAATCTATGTATAAATGTTCACTCACATTCTTAATCCATGGAGATGAGAATTGCCTAGGGACTACTTATTGAAATTATGGCAGAAAACGAATAAAACGTGATTAACTTTGGAACCGTAACTACCACGTAACCATGCATTTACTCCCTGCTAACATGAATATATCCTACACATCAGTAAGCCAGGCCTGATGCCACATTCCTAAGGCTGGCCCAGGCCAAAGGTTCAAGAGGCCTGGGCCAAGGGCCTTCAAAAAAATTCCCCAAAATAGGGGCACCCCAAGTTTCTAGTGGGGCTTGAGTAGGGATCTTTTCTGGCCCAAAAAGAAAAATAAAAAGGCCCAATATAATACTTTTGCTTCTAGAAATGCAACACGAGTAATATTCAAGTGACACTCCTGTGTTATATGTATTTGGAGACTTTGTGTTTTCGACTTTTCTATTATTATATAATGACTAGTAGAATTTTATATTGTGATTGTTGCTGGAAAACTTATACAAGTGTTGTACTCTTAGGGCACAATTTTTAAACTAGGCCTAGGGCACTAACCCTTGGACCGGCCCTGCACATTCCGCTTCCTTATCATTCTTTTAAGACCAAATAGAAGATAAGGAAGCGGATCATGGCATACCAGGTGCTCAAGGATGTGAGACAATAAGGTACACTTACACCATTGGAATTTACTGGGATACTTCTAAATGTGAGTATATGTGTACTTCAAAACCATTATGGTTGTAAAAACATTTTCATGATAGTATTTTCCCTAGTTTCGATCTTCTGTGAAAACTCTACTCCAAGATTTTAATCCATCATATTGACATCTAAGAAGACATTAATAAACTAACTGGGGAAAAATGTATTGATAACTAAATCCACCGATTTGGACACAAAAAACATAACATGTTCAAGAATGTGATCCGCAATAGAAATCACTAAAATGCTAGTGTTTTTTTAACTACAGTTCAGCATCAACAAGTCGGTCAATTTCTCTTCTCAGGTAATGATATTTTGTTTCTCCTACTCCACACAAATGAAGTAAATGAACTCCCCAAAAAGATAACAAACAAAAGGCTCACATTCAAATGCTCCAATCATGAAAGAAAGGAGAAGACCAAACAACAGCTAAATTTACTCTTCGCATTAGGTTAAGAAGAAGCAATGATGTGAGGCTTTGAACGACGTTATTTATTTTGGGTTATTAAATCGAATGGTTAAGTACTTACTTGCTAGGATATCTCAATAGGACATAATGTATTGGATCCTCCAAAGCATCATAAGTCGACAACTTGAGGAATTGCAAAACAATGTAGAAACATGTCGTAATGCTGCAAAATGAAAAACAGGCACAAAACAAGACAACTATACATCAATTGTGTAATATAAGTCCAGATCTACTGTGCAAGTCATCTGTAGGGTGAGCAAAATAACCGTCAATCTGCGAATCCAGTCCAAACCAATCCAAACCGAATGGTTTGGTTTGGTTTTTTACTAATGGGTTTGGTCCCGGTTTTTAAAAAGTAGAAACCGTGTTAAATGGTTTGGTTTGTGGATTTATGTTAATGGTTATGGTTTCAAACCGATCCGAACCGCGCGCATGAAATATATTACATAATTAGATTTAGATACATTAAATAAACCTTTTTCCTAATACTTACTATAAAATAATTTCCTAATTAATCTAGTGTTGCAATTCCACCACCATATGCTTTCACTACTTCTAAGATTAATTCCCTAAACTTCTACATATGAGAAGTTATTCATATGATTTTAAAAAACTAAAAATTCATGGCTTGGGCATAGTCTATTGATTTCCTAATGTTTTCGCTCGGAAACTAATTTTCTAATCTAATAATCTATGCCTTCACTAATTACCGGTATTATACTCTTCTTTAGTTGGTTGACGTGCGTGAGTTTTGGTGATTTTAATAGACATAGTTTTAATATAATCGTCGGTTTAATTTATCTTTTTAAATTTTAATACTTTATATAGTCTATGAAGATGAAATCTCAATTTCAAATGAAACGTGGTTCCAAACCGAAACCGAACCGTGTTTTAATGGTTTGGATTGGTTTGGTTATATTAATTTTATGGGTTGGTTTGGTTCTCCAAATTCATAATCCGTAAGTAGTGGTTTGGCTCTTGGTTTACCATAAAACCGGACCAATCCGATCCATGCTCACCCCTCTGTCATCTAACATGAGCATTAGGTAACCCCAAGGGGTAGATGAGTTGGTAAAGACTCCTCCTAAGGAAGATGAAGTCTTGGGTTCAACTCTTCTTAACTTCTTGGGGCCACCTGATGCACAAGATCTCATGTTTTTCATGGAGTATTGGCTTTGCCCGGTCTATGTGTGTAGCGGGACGTACATAGACCCTAGGATTAATCGAGATGCGCGCAAGCAGGCCTGGACCACCCAGTTATCAGGGGAAAAAAAAAGAGAGCATGAAGTATATGATGAGGCAACAATGGTGCAAGACATTGAATATCTCTAAAACAAAATAACCATCAAAATTTAGAAATTGTGGACAGGTTGGCACAACATCCTTTGCTTCGAAGCTCAAGGTTGAAGAACTTGACTAAACTTCAAGGTACTCAGAACAAAAGCCCATATGCATGACGAGGAAAAATGGCTAATTCAAAAAATGTGCCGCTACCTCTTCCCCCAAAAAGGAAATCCAAAAGCAAATTAAATTGAACGACCAACAAGAATGAAGCTTTAAACCAAAACTGCCACTTATTATCTAATTGGAATTACTATGATGAACTTTTACATTTTCCCCCAATAATTGCCTCCGTTTTCACTAAGAAAAACTATGTCAAGATATCAGTTAATATTCCCCTCATAAAATCTAGTAGTGGAATCCATTTACGGAGGAAAAGTAGTAATAGGACCAGTTTATATTGGGTACTACAATAGCGAAAATGCCTCCAACTATCCAGCAAATCATGACCTACTTATTAACTTTAAGTATTCTTTTTTTTTTTTTTTTTGCTAAGCAAAGAATTTATTAATCTTTATAAACGAATTACAAAGATTAAAGGGATCCGAGACTGAAAACGCCAAAGACCCAAAAGGGAGAAAAACAAGGAACAAGAAGGGTGGTAAGATACCAACCAACATCTGAACAAAAAACCTGAGACCACCCCCAAAAACTACAGCAAAAAGAAACGACCAAAAAGCTCAAACCCCTAAAGCCACCCAAGAGCAAGCAAAACCAGAAACATCGAACTCAACCAGACAAGCCAAAAACTTCCAAAACGACGAAACCTCCATCATAGATCTCCCAACACCAGACAAGAAGCGGATCAGAACTCCATAGAAAAGGAGGCATCACCCTCCAATAAGTCGAGAGCTTTAATTTCCGCTTTAATAATCTGTTCAGAAATATCGATTCCCTGCAATTCTAAAAGCTTCTTAATGTTAAAGCTCTCCCTTCCATGAAATTTAACCCCAAAGAGAACACCCATCTTCATGTTCTCCCGAGCTTCCTTGACTAAAATCGAATTCCTCTGACGAATTTTGCTACTAACCTTTTCTTTAAACAAGCTTCCTTTCGATGCCTTGTGAGACTTTTTATGGCGCTTGAGAGACTTCTTACGGCGCCTGTGCTCCACATACTTAAAAAGAGGTTCGTTCGAGACAAGATCACTGGCATCAAAATCCGTCCCCTCTGAAACTTCCTCAAGGCTTTTCGACTTCTCCACAAACTCAACATCATGGGTCTCATGGAAAAGAGAATGGAGACCCATACAGTCCTCCACAGACGGTTCCAAAACTTGAGTGGGCTTCAAGATTGCATCCATGATTGTTCTCTTCCCAAACTCTCCAATCCCAACATCTTTACCAGCTTGATCAACACCCATAGGAGAGCAAGAATCCCCAATCACAGAATTGTTGATTGAGTGCAAAGAAATCTCCACGTCATCCTTAGAGATCTGAAAATGGACTCCATCACTAGCCACCTCACAAGAGAGATCCTTATCACCATCCTCAAAAAAATCATTTTTCTTCTCCGTATCACTATTTGAATCCCCATATGGCCTAGGAAAAGGAACCACATTATCAATACCACATCCTTTGCAACTGCACGAAGCCTTATTGAAATAATTGATAGTAAAATGCTCCTCAATCACTCTAATAGGGTAAATATTACCATTGATATCCAAATCGATCAAAAGATTGAAAGCTTCAAAAACATTGGTAAGGATTTTCACCCTTCCAACCGAAAAAGAAGAACCATTAGAAGTAGCATCATCTAAAGAGATAGATTCACCCCATAGTTTGCCAATGTTGAAAAAAGTGTTTGCATTCCATAAGTGTAGAGGCACCCCATAGCAACTAAGCCAAACCACCCTCTTGAGATCAAGCTTTAAATCTGGACTCCACTGATTTACCTCCACAAACCAATTTCTCAACCAACACAAACCAGATCCTTCTAGCATAGAAGACATATGCTCCACTGACTCAAAAGTAAGGAGCACCAAAGTCCCTCCCAAATCCCTCAACTGGATGTTAGTAACCCTTTCTAATATGAACGCTTCCAACAAAGAGTCCAAATCTCTCATAGCAGATAACCTCCCTACAACGCTCCTACTTAACCACTCATTACCTTCATCACAAGCTTGAACCCTAGGGATCTGTCTATGAAAGCTACCAGAAAACGATATTATTATCCAACGCAATCCTAGTATCAGTTCTTTCAGGCAGAGAGCAATTCAAAGGAGGCTTATAAGCATTATCACCTTGAGAGAGAAGAACACCAGGTTTGTTACTAGGAACACCATATTTGTTGAAAGCGGCGAGTTTAACATAAATAATATTGCCCAACAGACGGATACCATTAGCCTTCTCAACAGCAATATCAACAGAAACAGGGCAATCAAAACGCACAAAACCAAACCTTCTCCCTGAATTCTTGCCTCGTTTCATCGGAATAAAAACATCCTTAACAACACCATAATCAGAAAACTTACGTCTCAACAACGCATTATCAACCTTCTGACCAAGGTTATCCACAAATAAAGTGATTAACGAAGCCATCAAAGAAAAAACAGATCAAAACCCCAAACAATCTTCACCAACAAAAAAGGGAACAACAGCAAAAAGGCCAACCAAAGGGCCAAGAAAGGACTACAGATAATACCTCGAGCCGCAACTCAGAAACGCCAAAAAAAACATCTGAAGTTGAAGTAAAAAACTGGAACCGGTGATATGCCGAAATATCCAGTGAGATCACCTTGAGATAGAAGAAACACCAGGATTGCCGAAATATCCAGTGAGAACCAAGTACGCAGGACCGAGGCTGTGACAGGAGCAACACTTGAGAAAGAAAGCCCCAGCGTAGGGAAACCAAAAAGGAGAGGATTAGCAAGGAGATGCTACGATGGCCGCAGATCTGGAAATGAGCATACGGTAGGCGACAAAGGAAAGGGATTGCAGGAACGGGTGACGAAGAGGAGAAAGGGCTGAGGTCAAGAGATGGAGGGAGATTGGGATAGGAACGAGAAGAGAAGGGTCAGCCGGATCCGGCCGCCCATGAGGCGGCGCAGTGAGAAGAGAAAGGGGTTAGGGTTTTGAGAAAGGGGCTATTACGCAGATATCTTTAAGTATTCTTAACAATTTTATAACAGGATGAAGGAAAATTCTTATATAATGGCCTGCATTAAAGCAATAAGTTCAAGACTAAATAGTTGTTCAAGCCTTTTATATGAACCTCTTACGCCCGGATATTTCCATTTAAAAAGCACAACTACAAGTATAATCCAATTAAAGAACTGGCAATGCAAAACAACCACACATTTCCGACAAAGAATAAAAGCAAGAAGGTAATAGTAAACAAGAATAGCATGGCTATCAGTGCCAAGAAAGAAGGAAACTCTATCTGTTCATCCATATTCAACAAAATATGAACTAAAAGGGCAAAATGATCAGGATAGTACTCCCCCAGCAGCAAAACTGATATCCGCGTGAAAGATAGAAGGAAAATAAGAGGAAAGGATCTTGCAAAAGTTGTTTCTGTCAATTGACATTCGTCGATGCAAATCAAACAGCTTTGAGACAATAAAAGGTTGAGAAATATTTTTTAGATATCACTGGAGCAGCCTTTTCCCCAGCCAACATGTGAGCAAACATCTAACTTCTTGGGACATCCCCAGCCAGTCAGACCTTCAATTTGAAAGTGGAAAGTACAGAAGTAACAAAGAAACATACCTTCCAAAACATACTAGCATAACCATCCAAAGTGATGCACTGATCCAATTTGATTCCTTGTAGCAAACCCAAGCCTAGTATAATGGTCAGTAGACAAGTACATAAGATAAATTATTTCGACAAAAAAAATAACAAGTGCGAATCTCTACACAGACCCTGTAGCCATGTTATGGTAAAACTTTCAGTCCAACATTTTGCATCTCTCTAGAGGATTTTTTATTATGACCAAAAAACATTCAACAACTGAATTAGCTTCCCAAAGGTTAAATCTCAAAGTTCAATGAAATTGCAAGAATCTGACAAAAATGACAAAAAGCAGGTAATGCATCGATAGCTATTTAGCAGTATAAAAAAGCAGTTCATACCCCTAATGCCACGACATTAATGTAGAAATCAAGCAAGGTCGCTGACATCCACCTGCAACAAAATTCCAGATAGTGAAATTTGCGAATTACAAAAGAAGATATTAACCAAGAATAACTTGTTTGTAAATCATGAAAGTCACAAGGCAAGTATGACAGTGATATCATGTTTCCCCGAATCTATAACTCTCGACAAGAAAACAAAAAGGGAAGAATGCGACAACAAGAGTTATAAGTGCCATGGACAGTTCAATTTGGTAAGCTCCGGACACGCTCAAATACATTCCAACTTTTTAACTATACGTCTTCAGTTGGGTATGTTACAGAAAAACTCCCAGCTGAGGAGAATACACTTTTACCAAGTTTGGGGAAGGTACAAGATTTCATAAATGCTTAGGTATTGAAAACGTATATCATGATAGTTGCTTTATTGTCTTCATGATACTTGTTATTTGTATTGAGCCCTAATTTAATTAATACTTTGAGTAAACATATACTATATCTTTAAATATATGATCCTATAACAATGTTATTCATAATTTTGATCGACGTGGCTAACAAGGACTGACATAGACACGGATATGGACACGTGACATCGCAATTTCAAATCAAAGGGGGAACGGTCCACACGGATACAACCGGGGAAACGGCAAAAGTAAAAAAATACATATTATTATATAGTTAAACACACACTAGTATTGTGTCTGTAACCCAAACTACCACAAAGCAAAACTGCTTTGCACAAAGTAAAATAAAACTTCTTCTACATAATTAAGAGGTACACCATGAAAAGAACAAACAACGAGACAGATGTGACAAGTTTGGCACACATTTTAACCCTTAAAATTATTATTTTTACCTTATGAAGTGACATCAGATCGTGTCCCTGCATGTATCTCACTTGAGACACATGTGCGCCACTTGTGTATCCCCTAAATTGGTTATAAATAATTAGGCACGCCACTTGACATGTCCCATACGTATCCAGGTCGCCGAGTGTTCTGGTTGTGTCCCCTGTTAAATTTAATTGGATACGCCACTTGGCATGACCAATACGTTCCCCGAGTGTCCCGGTATGTGCAACATAAAGATGACGGACCAATTAGGTGAGTTTTTTTTTTTTTTTTTAAACCAGGTGTCCGGGTCACTTAGGTGAGTTAGTGCTTCATAAGTTCATAACTAGTCCATGTCTATTTCTGGAAAACAAAATAACTTGTCCTTATCCGTGTTTCATGTCCGTATCCATGCCTTTTAGGTTAGAACCCATCAATTTTCGTAAGCATAACTGTTCTGGCCTCTTAAATTAGAATGCTGCTATATTTTAGTCACGGCTTCTTAAACTTAAATTATTTTGTTGTGGTGGTTGTGATTTTTGTTCAATTTTTTTATGTTTCACCTTTTGATTCAAGAGTAATTATCCTTCTTCCTCCTACCAATAACTCTAATGGCTAATACCCAAGAGGAATTCGATTGCAGGATTTTGGGATCATTATTGACCATACAAATTAGGGGAGTTCTTGAATGGATTATTGGATGATAAAATCTTTTATCATCATCTATAACAAATAGATAAAAGGAAGGGTTTATCAACCATTTTTTAAACCCATAGTGGTCCACAACTATTTTATCACACTAGATTTTATCTATTGGGAAAACATGGTGATTTATCACCCCTCCATAAAACACCAACTGAAATCAGATTTCTATTTTATCTCATAAAATCCATTCAAGAACTCCCCCTTGGTTCAGTGTAATAATCAATTTTTCTTGTTATCTAATACTCAACAAGACTAGTTCTAGTAGGCACGCAAAAAATAGAAGTACGGAGTGTATATTCCTTTTTATGTTCCGGCTTTCGCACATTTCTCAGTTCACGTATCCGGCCTGGGTATGAAATTCCGACCAACTCCCAAACAGAGAAATTGAAATATACTCGGATCACGAATACATAAACAGCGTGAGCGAGTGATTGCGTGTGTGTGTATACACGGAGAGAGAGAGAGAGAGAGAGAGAGAGAGAGCGTACGGAGTGAGAAGGTCTTTACGGAAAGGAAAGCCGTCCACGGAGAGAGTGTAAATGAGAGTGGCCAACATCACACATCCCAATACGCAGAATAAGGTTCTCAACCCAACAGCCACTGACATTTCCATTGCTCGCTCTCTCTCTCTCTCTCGCTCTCTCTCTCTGCGTTTCGGGTGTGTCTGCGTTTTTTATTTGGGGGAGAGAGAGAGAGAGAGCGCTCGCGCATGTTGTGCAGGTGACGCAGAATATGTGAGAAGGCCATGAGTCCACGTTTTCATCCTCAATATATTTTTTTTTTTTTTTTTGGTGCTACGGAAGTTTATTCATGATTCATCAAGTGCCCAGAAGAGACAAACATTAATTATTACAATCATTAATTACATTTCTCTCTCTACTTAATTACATTTCACATTTCCAAAAAAAAATCAAAACATTTCTCATTCCTCCAATCATTAATTACATTTCTTTCTCCCTCTCCCTCTCCCTCTCCCTCTTCTCCCTCTCCCTCTCCCTCTCCTTCTCTCTTTCCCTCTCTTTTCTTTTTGCTTTTTATAGGTGTGGCTGTGGTTTGTTTTGGTGGTTACATACATATCGTCTCTCTTGGCCGTTTGTCTGCCAGTTTCTTAGTGGCCACCTTTGGAGTTCAGCCGCTCGCTGGGCCCGAGGCGGCACGGGTCATTAGATGCATGGATGGTGGTTTGATAGCGGTGTTTTGAAATCCCATGTGGAGCCTTCGTCATTCGGCCATGTGTTGTTTGGTACTTCTAGTTGTTTTGGCGGCTTCGGCTCACCACCGGTCTCATTGTTGGATGATTTTAGGTTTTGGGCCTAACGGCTTGTGTGGGCAGAGCTTGTTGTTGGTGCTTTATTGGTGGCCTGTGGTGGTCGCCAGATGTGGGGTGGGAAGCGACAGATGTAGATGATTAGGGTTTCTTGTGTTTAGGATTCGGACCTTTCGTTTGCGCTTTCATTGTTTTATTTGGTTATCCCTATTTGAGCTTAGGCCATTAAATGTTTTGGGCTTGGCCCTATGGGTGTTTTGGGCTTGTCCATTTGGTTGTTTGAATTTCTCCAACCGTTGGTTGGAATCCCTACCCCTCTCCCCCCATCTTGATGTACCATTTGTCAAGATTTCATCAATAAAGATAGCAATAGCTCTGGCTAGCTAGGGTGGTCCAAACACCATGAATCATCTGATTGATCCATTTAATGTTAAAGAGCCTACCCTGGCTTATAAGGAAACAAAGATTACAATCATTGTGAGGCAAAGAAGTGAAATAACAATGCAATTTTGAAAAATGTATTATATTTTTAATAAATTGGGCATCAGACTAGCTGACGTGCACCTTTATTAATTTTGGGTATCAATCTCGCCGTTCGTTCGTTCGACTCTATATTTTTGGATGATTTACTATGTATTCAATAGAATAAAATATGTAATTGTGTAAGGACCCGGATTTTTCCAATTAAAACTCCAAAATACACTGTATTTTACACACTTCTAGGCCCTATTTTTCTCAATACAAAATTACATCCCCAAAATAATACAAAAGTCTCCGAATAAATACTCCTCTAAAAATTCTCTCGCCCTAATAATTAATCGTCAAATCATCCGGATCAGCCAATAACCCGGCTCCACACTTGAAAGATAAAAATCACTGGGAAGTATACGATACAATAGAATAACAATGTTTGCACTTAAATGGAATCAATAAACAACGATTATCAAGCCGATTTTTCAATCACAAGGGACCTCATACCCGGTCCTCCTCAGTACATGATTAGTGCCCCACCCTCACCCGCTTCACCTAGCCTATCTGGCTTTCCTGGATCAGCCAAGAAATTGGCAAGGTCACTCAATCATCCTACCAAACAGTTCCATGGTACTTTAGCCAAAAATATCATTTTCCAACAAATATTCCACATAATCGAACAAATAATAGAGATATTCAAAAGGAGTACGAAATGACAGAAATGAAGGAATTCCATAAATGAGAAGCATATCGTATACTCCCCGGGTTACCTCAAATCTGTTCTTGTTCGGTCACCTTTTCCTGATGATTCTCTAATTCCACTCTCACAATATGCACTAGAAATCTATGAGAAAAATCCACTGATCCTGAAAGGAGTTTTCTTTCTCTAAGTGTTACAGCCAATAGAAATACTTGGGTGTGATCTCCTCTGCCCAAACATACACTTTCCTATACGGCTAAATAGGAAAAGGGTGGTAGGAAACAAGTAGCTTGGAACAATAATTTCGTAGCTTGGAACATAAACCACCAAAACTTGACGCAAAACTAACAAATAAAAAAAAAAAGAAAAGAAGTTGAATAAGGATAAAACAAAAAAAAACCAGTTTTTGGTTTTTTTGCCAAAGCACCACTAAAACGGGAGAAAGCATAATACCCTGGTGTGGGTTTGATGGTGTGAGGTCCTTATCAGCTTCTTCTCCTTCTTCCTCGCAACATTTGATCCACAAGGAGAGAGACCCAGCATCCCAAATGCTTATTATTATTATTATTATTATTATTAGAACCTAACATCAAATGCTAGTCTTCTTCCTCGATCGATCTCTAGCTACCCCCGTACCTACATCTATCGATCGTCAAACCCTAGCATCTATCTATCTATCGCTTGATCTCTTCTTCTTCCTCGCAGAGCATCTTCAAACCCTAGCTACCACCTTACCTGCACTGGAATCTTGCAGTGGTGATGGTGGATTAAGGACACGAAGTGGTGGTGCGGCAGCGGCGTAGCAGGGTAAACTCGAACAAAGCTCTCTTTCTCTTGGAATTTCACCAATTTTGGTAAGAAACAAAGTGGGGTTTTACGGGGTTCTCTTCTCTCACCTTCCCCTTTCTTCTCTCACCCTCTCTCACCTATTGTGGCATCCAAACAAGGGTGAGAAACCCTTCTCCATTGTTTTCTTTTCTTTTCTTCCAAGAACCCCCATCCAAAGGTTCTGTTAGTACTAATATATGAACGGACAAAAACGTGAGGTGAACACTGGATAAGTTTGCTGGAACTTGGAACACCACGTGGTGATTTTCCCGAATACTAAGTACGTACTCGTCTGTCATATTGAATACTTGTTGGAAGTGAATGTCCCACATGGGTGGAAGTAAATGTCTCACATCGATAGGTATCAAAATACTAAAAATATGAGTTTTTTTTATACCTATCGATGCCCGAACAAGATTTTTTTTTATTGGATGCTCTTCTTGTCATGCCCTACGACTCTTATGGTTCAGATCAATGATTTTCTAAGCCCACAATTTTATAACTTTTCCGAAGATTCTTTCAAATTGGTAGGGTCTTGAATTTTAAATGAAAATCAAAGAATAGATGAGTAACGTAAAAATATCCAATGGGCCTGATTTTCTCCGAGATCACCTTAATAATTATTTTAAAATTATTTAACGGTTCGGATCGTTTGTGCGGGACCCGAAAGTGGGCCCCACAAAATTACATTTTGCAAAGGCTTAGAGTCCCGCAAAACGTTGCCGTTTTTTGTGCCACTACACAGCCTGTGGTGACTTAGTCACCACAGGCCCCCTGCTTCCGCACCGACCTTTTCCCGGATTCAAAATCATTGACAAAATCACTTCCCTTGGCGTATCTTTAAAACGAAAAATGTAGGAAGTTAATTCATTTCAAATTTAACAGTTATTCCCAGCGCCATATCGCTTGATCAAAACTATTGGAACCTGTTATCGGTCAAGGGGGACAATATCACGATATCAAAGGCCAAAAACTCACAAAAAAGTCAATCGGCCTCTAGCATTCCTTACTTAACCCATTTTTCAAGGAAGTCCCTAGTTCTCTTCCTGAAGCGAGTGAAGACGATAACCACACAAGCAAGGATCCAAGGAGGGATTCTCCCACCAGATAAGTTTAGTTTTTGCATCCATTCTGGAGCTTCCTTCATAACAAATACTATCATGAAGGTGATAACTGCAACTCCTAGCAAGATCTTGGTAATAGGTTTTAGTAAGGAATCCTGAAATCAGACAACATAAATGGGATAAGAAATTTACTCAATCAGGTCTCCATGCAAGCAAGATGTTTATGGTATAAACACTGTCAAGGAATTTAGAATACATAAAAGTTTTATTAAACACTAACGAAACTAATAAAAGTGGTTCAAGAAGAATAAGCATTCTTAACTCCCCCTGTTCTTAACAACTTGATATCAAGGTGGATAAAGAATACCCAAAACGATAAAACCAACCCCAAGATCTTGAAAACTAAAGACTGGAACAAAAATAGAGAAAGAAATCTTTTTGATGGATAAATGTAACAAATCTCAACACACAAACTTTGGTCCTACTATATGACTTTGATCCTTAAGCTCAGTGATGTAGGACAGAATTCAAGAGGATTAAGGAACCTAAAGACAAAGAAAGGGACTGTTTTTTGGGGCTGCGAACAGTGACATGAATAGTGAATGAGAAGAGAAGAAGAAGGGTTTAAGAAGATGGATCTAGGCCTCACACCTAGGTTACCGAAGGCATCTCACCAAAGAATGGGATTGCATCACACAATCTTAAAGCATAAAGCTACATAAATTTCCATACGTTCAATCATTTTTCATGCTCTTGAAGTACATCAATTTATAGGCTCCTAATGTGTTTACTACCAAACACTGTTCTCTATTCCCTAGATTTGTTTAATGCCAAATACTATTCCCATTCCGGCATTCCCTATATCGCTAGGTGGGGTGAATGTGTTATCTAATGGTTGCATACATTAAATATGTGGCCAAACTTTCCCTAAATCAAAAGTCACAAGGCTCATGAAAAGTCAGCCTTAAATACTCCAGTCAATGCCTCATTAATATCCCAAGTAGGTCCCTCTTGTGGCCAATGGACTACCCTTCCAATCCATAAGGGTCATAACTTCCAGCCATATGAAATTACGAAATACCCGCGACCTCTTTGTATGGACCGCATCACTCAGAACAGAAAAAACTAATCACTACATGCTTGCTTCAAATCCAACATACTACTCATCGATACCTACCCCGAGTGCTTATACCAACACAATCTACATGGCGCATAAGTATCCCGTGAAGGATGTCCCGTAGCTTGAAGCTGAGCATAATGCAAAAGCTAGCCATAATGGGGTACTCTGACATCATTGCGATACTGAAACAAGGACCTTCCTTGACGCTTCTAAAACACTAGAGTTTCAAATGAACGACCACAAAAGAACACCAACTTCAGAGCCTCCTTCAATGTTTCAACTCAGTTTTCTCCCATGCAGCAAAACACCAAAATATTTAGAATTTCGTGTGTCAGCCACTTGGTGTAAATTAAATGCGTACTGCGGTACATGTCAAAGTGTCCAATAGTGCCTATTGAAGATGTTCAGCAACAATGCAGTGGTACTCCGATCTGATCTTAGGTACAAGCGCATGACCATGGGTTACATTCATCTTAGGGCACATTAGCATTCATTGCATTAATCTAGAAAGCTGCCAACGGTTCGCTCGGCCACAGAAATGTTTTCTGCTGAGGAATATTCGTTCGTATTAGTCGACCAATCCTTCCTAATTCACATCTTTGTTGAAACAATATCTTCTGCCAGCTCCTGACATTATACTTTAGGAAAAACCGGATCCCCACCTACACAAAGCAAATTGCAGATAAACTCCGAAGTGACAATTTTCTCCCCTCTATCAATTAGAAAAGGAGGAAAAAAAAAAAAACAGCATATATACTCAACAATATCCCTTATAACTGAACACGCCTACCTATCTTCGCATACAATGAATTGGTGCATATTCACATAAACCTGCAATTTGGCACCTACTCAACTTCCAGGATGTAGCATCTACACATACAATACTGTATACACTAAGCGTGTGTATGGCATTCTTCAAAACGTTCTCTTCGTTAGTGGCAGTTTCTCAATTTTTCCTACCCTTTCAACTTATTTCTAATTAGTCATTAAATAAGGATAGTAAGTGAAAGTTAGAAAAGGAGGATTTAAGGCAAGGAAAGAACCCATATACAAAGAGTTTATACCTATCATGAAGTTCTACTTTTACTGATAGTAAAAGTCACAATATATTTAGTTGAACATGATTTCAGCAATCATTTATCAACAACAATTTATGTAACACCTCGATTTACATCTATGATTATCATATCCGTTAAACATGTAAACTTAACTATTATCAACATCATACTGAAATTTCATCACAACCCAACCAAATTCTCCACTCCGATTTCGGCGAGAGAGCCAGCTAATTGGTATGATTCCTCCCTTCTATCCTCACATATCTCTACCTCCCTCTTTTATCACCCACGTGCCCATCTCCATGCACAAGTTTATCTTCCCTCTGTCACTTTTCCGAAAATATGGTCCACTACTATTTTAACTTATTCTCTACATATCATATCTTATGGCGTGCACATTGAAATCTATGCATACATTTGTGAAATGGGTCGTTACCAAAACAATACCGAAAAGGGCCGATACCAAAACAATACCGAAAAGGGCTTTACAATTCTCCTCCCCTATAAGAAATTTCGCCCCAAAATTTACCAGAAGGTCCACAACACATATTATTAGTACTTGCGATATGTAACTCATAAACCCAACAACAATTTACAATCCGAAAACATCAATTCAAGCTAAACACACCAAACCCTAATTGCAGATCCATCCAACTAATGAACTTTCATATTTCTTTGGATAAAGGAACAAACCAAACATCTTAAGTCTTAACCAACACATGAACTGAAACAAATTCACTGTTGCCTGCACTTTGAACAATATGGTGCATGTATTATCACCGGAAGCTCCATATGTATATTTGCCGATGTCCTCAGCATCAAAAGGGCGAGGAGCCGAGGATACAGAAAGCAATGTTTTGAAAAGCGCGCGTGGCGAGGCGAGGTGCACCCGTTGCACCATGGGGGGTCGTGGCGAGGCAAGGTGCACCCTTTGCGCCATGGGGGGTCGTGGCGAGGCACATGTCAGAAAATCGCAGGTATGGCGCCATGGCACGTGCCACAAGGTGAGGTACTGTGGTGCCATAGCGCGCGCCTTAGCAATGTTTTAGCTATTTTTTATTAGATTATACCACAGTCAATCTCAATCATTCATTTATGATGCATAAAGGTGGGCAATGTACTAGATAATAAATCTCTCTCTCTCTCTCTCTGTGTTGAAACTTATGCCTATATTAGGATTCTACTCAGTTATAATAAAGTGTGCCTCGCTTTGATATGGCACACGCCGCGCCGTGCGCTATGGCTCCAAGGGACTATTGCGCCTTGGTGCGCCGAAAGCCATTTAAGACTCTGACAGAAAGGTTGCATCACCTCAACATGACTAAAAGTTTTGTTACTTGACCAAACATTCATATGAAAATGACCTCTAATATGCACGTGATGAATAATGCATGTAATGCATTGGGCACCTCGGGCCCCGGAAACCTCAGCCTCCTCACCTGCGATCTAAGGGCATCAACATCCCAAGAAAGAATCTCCATGTATTTAGCAATTACAGGCACCTCAGACTGTAGTTCCCATCCAATATCATGTCACAAGCCACAAATAGAAACTCAATATCCATCCACATGAAATCATAAAGTATTCAATCCAACCCTTTTCAAAGGCCTTGAAAATAACTACTTAACTTAATTAAGCCAATTCCACCCTTTCCTCTCTTAATTCTCCATAACAACCCACTACCAATTCAGCAAAGCACAATCAACATTGATCAATGATATTGCCTTAGTGGCGTGGCCTTTGCGGTGTGGTGTATAGCCTTTGTGACGGGAAATACTATACCCTTAGTGACGTAAATGATATTGCCTTAGTGGCGTGAATAGTATTGCTTTAGTGGGGTAATGAGTATTGCCTTAATGGCGTGATTTTATTGGCTTTAGTGGCTTTACTTCAATACCATGAGTAGTGTGGTTGGATACGGTTTGGTATCCTAAGAAAAAGAACGGATTCTTGGTTGTTGTGGTTTAATTAGTTATCCGTGGTTGTGCTTCGTTGGGAATGGGCATGCGATATTTTTTCAAAGGCAATGAGAGCCTACCTAGACTTGAATTATTTGATTTGGATGATATGGACTTATGACGGTGTGTATAGTGGAAACGTGCTAAAACGCCATCTAAATGTTCCACATGGCATGAGGCCAATCTAAATACAAATGCTAAAAGCGAATTTCAGCTATTGTGGTGTGACTTTGGCTTGTGGGCGTGGAATTTAGCATGCGGTGTAAAAGTTTTCTAACGGCCGTGAATTAATTTTTGCTATATAGCTGGTAATTTATGATTTACAAGGCATAGCCCAAAGATATTGTGCAGAGTGCAACGCAAACTGGAAATAGGAGTACTTGTTCTTGTTAGTGGTAAATTTCGGGATGAAATTTCATAAAGGAGGAAATATTTGTAACATTCCATCCAAATTTTGTATGCGTAGAGACAAAATGTGGGGATAGAAACAAAAAAAAAGAGAGTGGGAACTGGTCCATGGTGGACGTGGAAGTCTTTACTTATGAAGGGGTGTTGTGGTGTGTGGCAAGAGAGGATATCATAAGGGTTATATGGACATGTGTCTAATAAGCAAAATCCCTGGGGTGAGTCACTACATTGGGGAAGGGTTACAAATGGAGTAAGACAAAAACAAAAAGGGGGTATCGGGGAACAATTTGGGAGGAGGGGGATATTTGCATGTTTTCATAATTTAATGCAGTGTGATTTAGAAGGAAGAATAGGGTGAAAGGGAGAGGGACATGGGAGGTGGAGGAACCAGAACGAAAATGGGGGAGGGTGAATTAGTTCCAAGGGACTAGGGAGTTACCCAGATAGCTATGGGCTGCGTGGAAATGAGACGTAAAAGAGGAAGGGAGGTAGAGATGTGAGGAACGGTAGAGGAAAGTAGAAGAGAAATGATTGGAACGTATATATAACAATTTATGTAAATATTTAAGGAAGTGGGTGATGACTTTCAATAATTGTTAGGTTAAATCATTCGAATTTGTTATTGGTTAGGTGGGATAGTTAGGAGTAATGTTGAGAATTCAGGGTGTTACAAATCTTGTAACGCCCCGCGCCAGCAGACATGCTAATAAGGCCTAACCACGAGGCTCAAAAGGTTCACCTCGAGTTATACAATTTCTCGTGGCAATTTGTAATATACCACATGCTTTTTCCCAATCTCATCGATAATAGAGTTTGGAGTGGGTAAAATCTGATTACCCTAGTAATGGGCATAGCACGTGCCTAAAGTGATCACCACGGGAGGGTAAGTAGCTTGGCACCACATAGGGAAGCTTTAGCCCTGTGTCGAGCTGTACTAACCACGAGTAAGGTCAGGGTAGTAAAATAAAATAATAATAATACAGGATGCCCTAGCTCGGCGTAAGCCACAAGAAGGTGCCCTTGATGTTGCCGAGCTAGGTAGGATACAGAAATAGCTTAACAACATTCTGGAATACATAACCCAGCTCGGCGTGAGTGGCTGAGCTATGTACGTGTTATGCCGAGTTACGTGGAAGCACGGCACATCCACGGATAGGGCGGGGAGACATTCCAAAATGGCGGTTCCTTACGTGATAAGGATCAATCCCGCAGAATGGGGGATCGATATGGGAAGTCCTAACGTGATTAGGAGTATACCCCTTATAGAAAAAGAATCTTATACGGAAGGAAAGACCTCTGCTAGACGAGATCTAGCAGGATATAGAAGCTTGTTCCTAATAGGAAAATCCTATTAGGAAAAAGGATTCCTAAAGCTAATAGGAAACTAGGGCACGAGACGCCTAAATCAACAAGCTATCTATACTTATAAATACAAGGCCATACCCATGAAGAAAGGTACGCTGTGAACTACTTTCATACGCATTGTGATTTGAGAACTTCCAAGTACGAGATACTAACTTAGGAATCGGAGGGCCTTTGCCGACGAGAGGCAAAGGTGCTCTAACCCTTTCTCTGTCTTGCAGATTCAGGATTGAATCGAGGAAGCACGTGATCAAGACCTTACATGGATTTTATTCTCATACAATTGGCGCCGTCTGTGGGAAACGCTTACAAAAAGTTCTTTTCCTTTCAAAAAATTAACAATGGTGGCTTCAGAACCTGTTCTATGCACTCCACGACGTGAAGATGTGGAAGATGATGGTGAAACCACCCCTGTGCACACTACGAGAAAGAGTGCAAAGGTGGACAAAACCCCTGCAGTTCTAAAAGCACCACAGAAGAAGCCCGCTGCTAGAAGATTCAACATAGGGCATATCCCTGAGATTCCAAAGTTCAAGGATACACGCCTGGTGATCCATGATTCTCCAAGTTCAGGCAAGCGACGAAGACGCTCCAGGACGCCACCAAAGAGAAATAGGGGAACTTCTCCCCGTCGTGAGAGGGGGAGTAGCCCCCCAAGCAGGGAAAATCACAGGCGAGCAAGGAATCAGGAACGGGAAGATAGCCTCGACCGGAGGGAACAAGAGGCGGAAGAGCTGGCACGAGAGGTCACTCGACGCAAAAAAGAAATTCAAGATCTGAAAAAACAACTCCAAGAGAAGGAGAAAGACTTACGCTCACGGACGAGATCTGTGCATTATGAAAAAGAAAGGAGTCATCATCATGATGATGTTTCTACTGTTAGCAGAGTCTCACCACGAAAAAGGAGAGAAAGGAGCCCCTCCCCTGAGAAAAAAGAAAGAAGGAAACATGCTAGGGATAGATACGAGAGATCTAATTCCAATGAGCATACCCCTAAACAATACGTGAGAAGGAGGGAAACTGGCCGAGCACAGGGAGGTCCTAAAACTGCACGGGAGGCAGCTAAGGAAGCCCTAGGCCAGATCTCGAAGTCACCGCTGACTCGCTGGATCCGAGTAGAAAGGACTCCGAGCAGAGTGAAGCATTCCACGTTTATCCCATATGAGACTAATACAGACCCAGTGGCCCACATTCAACACTAACAATAGGCCATGTTCATGCATGAGAAAGACGATGCCTTGCTATGCAAAATGTTCCCATCCAGTTTGGGAAAAGTTGCCCTGAGTTGGTACCATAAGCTCCCAGAAGGGTCAATTTTGTGCTGGACTCAACTAGCAGAAGAGTTCATTGCTCGGTTCTTAACCAACCGAGCAGCACCAAAGACGTTTGATGCGTTAACCTCTATGAGACAGAGGGATGACGAGACACTGAGGCAGTACTCCAAACGCTACTGGGAGACCTTCAACGAAATTGAGAATTGCAGTGAAGAGTATGCCCTGGCAACGTTCAAGACTAGCTTGCCCGTGCATAGTAAGCTATGAGAATCGCTCACTATGCACCCAGTCAAGACTGTGGCCAAGCTTATGGAAAGGATCCAGGAGCATGCACGGGTGAAGGATGACATCCTGCAAGTTGGAGGGAAAATTGTGGTCGGACAACCTCAACTGCCCGAGAAGAAAGCGATGGAGTCAAAGGTGTACAAAAAAGAGTACACGACGGGAAGAAAGGACTACACACAACAAAGGAAAGACAAAGTTGACCCAGATCCCAAGTCGTACTTTAGCGTCATGGCAACTTTTAATATTCCAATCTATAAGATGCTGTACAGAATCAAGAACGAGCCATGGATCAAAAGGCCCCCAAGGATGACAGGAAATCCAAAGAAAAGAAGGGCTACAAATCAACATTGCAATTACCATAGGGACTGGGGTCACATGATTGAAGATTGTGTGGAATATAAAAAGTTCCTGGATGAGAAAGTGGCAGAGGGCCATTTAAAGGAATTTTTGGTTAGTGACCAAAAAGATGCCGAGCTGGTAGAAGAGATGGACTACGAAAAAGGTCCAAAGGGAACAATCCATATGATACATGGGTTGGTGGCCCCATATACCCATAATGAAATTAGGCACATCCAGAGGACCAATGGGCAAGCGAAGCAAATTATGAAGCTCGGCACGAAGAGGCCGAGGACGAAAGGGGTGATGGAAGTACCAATAACTTACTCCGATGAAGATTTAGATGGAGTGATAATACCACACAACGACGCACTGGTCATCACCCTACGAATAGGGGAGTATGACGTGGAAAAAATCCTCGTGGATCAGGGGGCCAGCACGGAGATTATGTACTATCACACATTCAAAAGGATGGAGCTCCCGCCGAGCTCGTTGCAGAAATGTTTGGTCCCTCTAGTCGGCTTCAGTGCTCAGACAATATGGCCTATGGGAAAGGTCACGTTGCCTGTCCGAGCAGGGTCAGTTGTTCTTAAAAATGACTTCTTGGTGGTAGATCTGTCGTTCTCCTATAACGTGATTATAGGGAGGACTTGGATGCATAAAATGAAAGCCATCCCCTCCACTTACCATCAGAAGATCAAGTATCCGGGGGCAGATGGTATTGAGTGCATCAGAGGTAACCAAAAGGTAGCCGACCAATGTTTCAACATGGTGTTAAAGAAATCCCCAAGGGCAGAGCTCGTTCAGACGGTTGAAGTACCTGATCAGCCTACCTTGGAGGATGTGGGAGGAGACCCCACCAAGAAGATGGTAGAAGGGTTAAAGAAAATTCAGATCAAAGAGGATGACCCAGAAAGGTATTTTTTGATCGCTTTCTTGAAGGACCACATTGATGTTTTTGCATGGACACCCCAGGAGATGCCTGGGATAGACCCCGAGGTGATCTGGCACCACCTAAACGTAGACCCACGGCACAAGCCAGTTGTGCAAAAGGCAAGGAGGTCGGCGCCACAGCACGCAGACACTGTGATTGAAGAAGTAGAAATGCTATTAGAAGCGGATGCCATACGAGAAGTGAGCTATCCAGAATGGCTGGCTAATACTGCCGTGGTCAAGAAGAAGAATGGAAAGTGGAGAGTTTGTGTTGATTTCACTAGCCTCAACAAAGCATGCCCCAAAGACAGCTTTCCACTTCCAAGGATCGATCAACTAGTAGATGCCACGACAGGCTATGAGAGGATGAGCTTCCTTGACGCATATCGAGGATATCATCAAATAGCTATGTATGAGCCCCACCAGGAAAAGACGTCATTCATCTCTCCAAGGGGATTATAATGCTACAAGGTTATGCCTTTTGGTTTTAGGAATGCTGGAGCAACTTATCGGAGGTTGGCCACCAAAATGTTCAAAGAACAGCTCGGCAAAACCATGGAGGTTTATATAGATGACATGGTGGTAAAAAGTAAGGTGAGACTTGATCACCTAGCCGACCTAAAGATAACATTTAACATCTTACGAGAGTACAAGTTGAAGCTGAACGCCTCAAAATGTGCCTTAAGGGTCAGCTCGGGAAAGTTCCTGGGGCACTTGGTGACCAAGAGAGGAATTGAGGCCAATCCTGACCAGATCATGGCTCTGCAAAACCTTCAAAGCCCCAAGACCACGAAAGAGGTCCAAAGGCTGACTGGGATGGCGGTCGCGCTGAATTGTTTTATCAGCAAATCCTCAGATAGGTGCAAACCATTCTTTTAGTTTCTAAAGAAGAGAGAAGCGTATAAATGAGGAGCCGAGCAAGAGACGGCTTCCTAGGAGCTAAAAACCTACTTATCATCACCACCCCTACTCACTACTCCAGAAGCTGGGGAGTGATTGATCCTATACTTAGCAGTGTCCGAGCACGCTATCAGCTCAGTACTATTGCGGATAAGAGAGACAGAGCAAGCTCCGATCTATTTCGTAATTAAAACACTTTTAGAAGCAGAAACGCGGTACTTACCTCTGGAAAAATTGGTATATGCTCTTGTCGTAGCCTCAAGGAAGCTACCACATTACTTTTTACAGCACCCCATCACAGTACTCACAGAATATATGTTGAAGGCTTTGCTACGAAAAACAGATTTCTTTGGAAGGATCTCAGAGTGGTCAATAGAATTGAGCCAATTTGATTGGGACTATCAGCCTAGGACGACCATAAAGGGGCAAATCTTGGCTGACTTTGTAGCTGAGTTCACTCCAAGCATAGCTCCACCACATCCAACAAATCAGCTCGGGGCAAAATGCACACGCAGACTCGCTGGCCTGCCTAGGATCAGCAGTCAATACAGAGTACCGCCGAACAGTGGCCGTGGACTACTTGAACGAGCCAAGCATTGGCCGAGCAGTAGAAATGGTGATGGAAACAGACCTTGGACCGAGCTGGATGGGCCCTATAGTGGCATACCTACGAGATGGGACCTTGCCAGAAGACAAAAGGGAAGCTCACAAGATCAGGACCAAGGCAGTACGTTTTTTGCTCTCCCCGGAAGGTAAGCTCTATAGAAAATCTTTCCTTGGACCATACTTGTTATGTGTACATCCAGCTCTGGTCCAAAAATTCCTGCACGAGATTCATGCTGGGACATGTGGGGGACATACGGGTGGGCGGTCCATAACCCACCGAGCAATATCCCAGGGATATTGGTGGCCCTACATGCAAGAAGATGCAAAGGTCTTTGTCAAAAAATGTGAGAAGTGTCAGAGGTATTCACCTCTTATCCGAGCTCCAACGAAAGATCTATTGCCATTGACAAGCCCATGGCCATTTGCACAATGGGGATTGGATATCATGGGTCCTCTCCCCATGGCAACGGGGAAACGAAAATTCCTCCTTATTGGCACAGATTACTTCACCAAGTGGATAGAGGTTGAAGCCCTGGCCAAGATCACTGAGGCCATGGTGGAAAGGTTTGTATGGAATAAGATCATCACGAGGTTTGGGGTCCCATATTCCATCATCTCAGACAATGGGTCCCAGTTTGGAAGAAAGTTCAAAGCTTTTTGTGCTCAGTATGGTATCAGAAACTACTATTCCACCCCAACTTACCCGCAAAGCCATGGACAAGCAGAGGCCTCAAATAAGACTGTCCTTAAAAGTTTTAAGAAAAGGCTGGAAAAAAAGAAAGGAAAGTGGCCGGACGAGCTGCCAGCTGTACTCTGGGCATATAGAACCACTCCTCGGCGATCTACGGGAGAGACACCGTACTCACCGGCGTATGGAACAGAAGCTGTTATACCACTTGAAATGGGTCTGCCGACCAATCGAGTAGCATTGGTGGAGTCAGGAGGCAACGATAAAACCCTAGCCGAGCAGCTTGATCTTGCAGAGGAAAGAAGAGAACGGGCTCTGGTTACTTTGGTAGCCTACCAAGAGTAGCTACGAAGAAACTACAACAAAAAAGTGCAGGCAAGGGAATTCAAAGTAGGAGACCTGGTTCTAAGAAAAGTGCTGGCTAATACCAAAGTATCTTCAGATGGCAAGCTTGGGCTGAACTGGGAAGGTCCATACAAGATAGTTGGTATAGCAGGAATTGGAGCATATCGATTGGCCGATCTGGATAGAGACCCAGTACCTCGGCCATGGAATGTCTAGAACTTAAGGAAATTTTACCAGTAATATGTTTCCTCTTTTTGTGGTTGCGAATATAATCACATTTACTAGTGAATACGAAGAAATTCACATTTGTTTTTAGTACCTAGTTGGGATTACGAATAAAATCACCAACATCAATTATTTGGTTTATGGTTCTTTTCGTTATTAATAAAATTTCTATTTCTTTCCACTTATGGTTTTAAATTAATATGAATCAAAATGGTATAATTTGATTCCTATTGGGGAGCAGCGAATAAGATATGTGCCTCAATCACTTTAAATATTGGGTATGAAAAAAGCCAATAGGATTAGATTTGCAACGATTAATGCAAATAATCCAAGTACGTGAACACTTGGTAAAAATTTATAACTACGAAATACTTAGATTTGCAACGATTAATGCAAATAACCCAAGTACGTGAACACTTGGTAAAATTTCTAAGTACGAAATACTTAGATTTGCAACGATTAGTGCAAATAACCCTAGTATGAGGACACTTGGAACCATTAAGATTTGCAAGCAAATAACCAAGTACGAAAAAACTTGGTAAAGAATTCCTAAGTATGAAGAAACTTAGGCTGCAACGAATATTGCAAAAAAAAAAAAAAAAATGTTTAAGTAAGAAGAACTTAAACCTTTTGAGTAAGAAGATGCTCAATCTTGCATGAACAATTACAAGCAGAACTAAGTATGAATAAACTTAGTAAACAAAAAGCACGAACAGGCTTAACATTCATAGGACGAAAGTATGAAAATACTTAAACCACACCAAATCTGAATACGAGGAGAAATAAAGTATCGTAAGCCACACACGGCAAAATTAGCCACAAAGGGCCGAGCAAATAGAAAGAAATTCTAAACAGAAGACAGTCAAAGAAGGCATTAAGCCTCGTCACTGAGCCCTGAGGCATCAATGGCAAGAGTGGAGTCAGCAGGAATATGGCCAACATCTGCATCCTCGGTATTGCCTGTATCACCATCACCATTGGCAAGATCAACAATAGGGTCTTCTAGTAGCTCAAGGGGGAGTTCATGTTGAGCTTCAGTATTGAGCCAAGCTTGAGCGTCGAGCTGAGACTGAGCAGCAAGTGCAGCTTGGGCAGCAGCTTCCATTTCGCTTGGTAGCTCCAGGCTGGTCCAGTGAGGGGAGGATTGGTCTACCTCAAGCTTAGTAAGACATCTCTGCCAAGCAGTGCCCCAGATGGCATCTTTAACTGCTGGCATTTGACTCACAGTCCTGAGTAGCCACATCCACACCCCTGTTATACTCAGCATCAGCTCGGACATTGGCAGCTTCTAACTGACGTTTAAGCTCTTCAATCTCTCGCTGGGCTACCTCTCTCTCCCCTTTCAGCTTGTCACTCTCCATTTGGGCATCACGCCAGCACGATGCATGACAAGCATTATCTCGCTCGGCCTTTTCAAGATTCTTTTGCAGAGAGGCGGTCTCCTTCTTCATATCTTTTTCAGTCTCCTTAGCTCGCTCAAAGCCAACGGAGACTTTCTGCATAATCTGCACAAAATGCAAATAGCGTAAGCCAGAGAAAGACACAAAAGCCAATCGGAGAAGAAGAAGGAGATTACCCTGGCACTGGCTTGCATGGCAGACTTCATGAGGGCATCATAGGTCTGGTCTTTTTCCTTCTCCATGTCAGCTGGGAGGAGCGCGGCTTGTGCAACGGCGTAAGTGACATCTGGAGAGTTAATTTTATCCAACATGTTGAGGGGAGTCCCATTGGGACGAGCAATCAACGGATTCCACGGAGCAGTTTGTGCTGAACTGCGAAGCGTAGCTCGGCGAGCACTCGCACTTTCCGTCCTCTGCCTCTGAGGGGATGGCTGAAGTGGATCTTCAGCTGTGGCCTCTAGGGCCCTCTTTTCCCTCTGACCTATGTTGAGGTCATTCGAGGGGTTAACTGTGGTTGAGGGAGAGGCTGTGGTAGAGGGGCTGATTGTTGAGGAGCCGCCTAGGCCCAGTATGTTCAGAAGATTGATTGGCCGAGCAATCATCTCGGTGTTATGGGAAGGAGAAGGAGAATAACCAAAGGAGGAAGAGGAATCACTTACGTCGGCAAGGGAAAAGTTCAAAGGACCAGCCCGGCCTTGATCTCTGTCCTCCTCAGCTCTCGCAGAAGTACTCGGTTCTTCGTCTATGTTGATGATGATTAGGATAGCAGTTAGAATCTCTGGACGGTGGGCAAAGGTTATTTGTTGTTGAGGATCTCCACGAGCTCGTGGATGAATACCTCTCCCTTTGGCCTGACCCCTTCGGGATCTAGCCTGTCTTTGCTCGGCAAGAGCGAAAGGAGTGGTCAGTCTTGTAGCTGGAGGCCAGGGATGCCTTGAATGTGGCTCGCCTTCTCTCTTGATCCCACCCCAATAGGAAGGAGTGTATCCGAGCAGGCGATGAGCAGATCTGCCCCGACCAACAGGTGTTGGCTCGAACCCGTCGAAATACAAAGCTAAGGCGATGTCCTCGCGATGCAAATTACCATGATTTAAACGAGCGTGCTGGTTCAGGTTGTCTGCTGCAAGAATGATAGGAAAAACGGAAAAGCAAAGTGGTCAATAATGGACTAATTAACTGACAAAAGGAAAGGAAGAGCTGGAATGAATAAATACTAACGTAATCGGCCAGCAGCTGTGGGACAAGGAAAACCAATGGTGTTTCCTTCAGCATCCCTAGCTTCCCAATTTCCAGTGACCACCAGGTAATCATCTCCCTCGCCCTCAAGAGGAGTTGGGAAGATCTGTGATGAGTTTCTGCTCAGGGTTTCTGGCTTTAAAATAATAGGAACGCTCGGCGGTCGCCACGACGCTATACAAGTAATGGAGGTCCCACCAATTCAAATTCAGACCTAAAAGTTCATTTAGGGCAATGGTACCCATCACAACCCTAACGAAATTAGGGCACAGTTGCATAGGGCACAGGTTGCACCTATTACAAACCTCACGGAAAAAGGGGTGGAGTGGAAGCTTGAGACCCCCCTCTACAATGAAAATCAAAGGGATATGGATTTTTTCTCGGGTCTGCCCGTGTTTCTTCATATAATCTCGACCGTCCAAACGAAATTGGACGTCATTAGGAATCTTGTACTTCCTACGGAATTGTTCAATCTTGGCAGGGGTACTAAGAAGAGCCCTATGTCTTCCCATTGTTTGGTTAGGGTTTCTCAGTTGATACCCAGAAAAGGGGAAGACAAAGATGGAGACGGATAGAAAAACAAGTACACATCGAAAATGGAGGTCTAAGAAAAGGACACTTACGTGAGAGGAATTACCTAAGATAAGGCTCTCTGACGGGAACGGAGGGTATTTTCCGACGAGAAACAGAGGCGTTGTGGAAGACTTTTTGCTGAGGTGAAAGCTTTAGCAAGACGGAAGTGGCGGAGATGGCTTCTCTCTCTCTCTCTCTCTCTCTCTCTCTCTCTCTCTCTCTCTCTCTCTCTCTCTCTCTCTCTCTCTCTCTCTCTCTCTCTCGTTTCCTTTGAACGCAGTAAAAGGAGTAAGGAGGGGAAGAGTTTTCGAGATTATAAGGGTTTTGGGGGGAAGAATAATCATTATCCCGCCCAAAACCCCATAAAAGTGGGGCGTAACGCGCGCAACACGTTAGCAAAGCCGTCCTTTGGGCTTATCCAGCCCCCAACGGGTCACTTCGCATTAAATACGAAAGCAACCCAGCCCCCCACGTGAAGGGGAGGCATGCAAGAGATGCATCGAGAACCGTTGAAGCTCTGCGCACCGCTGACGAATGACAGCAGTGGCAGAGCTGGGGAGCAATTGGAGTGGGTAAAATCTGATTACCCTAGTAATGGGCATAGCACGTGCCTAAAGTGATCACCACGGGAGGGTAAGTAGCTTGGCATCACATAGGGAAGCTTTAGCCCTATGTCGAGCTGTACTAACCACGAGTAAGGTCAGGGTAGTAAAATAAAACAATAATAATAATAATAATAATACAGGATGCCCTAGCTCGGCGTAAGCCACAAGAAGGTGCCCTTGATGTTGCCGAGCTAGGTAGACTACAGAAATAGCTTAACAACATTCTAGAATACATAACCCAGCTCGGCGTGAGTGGCTGAGCTATGTACGTGTTATGTCGAGTTACGTGGAAGCACGGCACAGCCACGGATAGGGCGGTGAGACATTCCAGAATATTCTATGGCGGTTCCTTACGTGATAAGGAGCAATCCCGCAGAATGGGGGATCGATATGGGAAGTCCTAACGTGATTAGGAGTATACCCCATATAGGAAAGAATCCTATACGGAAGGAAAGACCTCTGCTAGACGAGATCTAGCAGGATATAGAAGCTTGTTCCTAATAGGAAAATCCTATTAGGAAAAGGATTCCTAAAGCTAATAGGAAACTAGGGCACGAGACGCCTAAATCAACAAGCTATCTATACTTATAAATACAAGACCATACCCATGAAGAAAGGTACGCTGTGAACTACTTTCATATGCATTGTGATTTGAGAACTTTCAAATACGAGATACTAACTTAGGCATTAGAGGGCCTTTGCCGACGAGAGGCAAATGTGCTCTAACCCTTTCTCTATCTTGCAGATTCAGGATAGAATCGAGGAAGCACGTGATCAAGACCTTACGTGGATTTTATTCCCGTACAGGATTTTGCTCAGATGGGGTTTCACAAACTCCCCGCCTTATGATACAACAGCCTCGTTGCATTAGTCCAGGAACCTCCCCAGTGTCCGTAGTGACAGAACGCATCCTACCCACCACTTAGACCAGGGCGGGGCTCTGATATCACCTGCAACGACCTGCGCCAACTGACCTGCTAACCCTTACCCTAACCATGTGGCTCAAAAGGTTAATCTTGAGTTATACAGTAGCTCTCATGCTTTATCCCAATCCCTCACAGTTCATCTCTCTCTTAGTCTCTTTCTCTCATTCATTCGTTTATCTCCCATTCCCTTTATCAAAAGGTTAACCACACCTTCCAGCCACTTTCCTTCTACTACTTGGCTAACCATAAACCAAAGATCCGTGCATGATTTCTTACATTTCTTGATACAAAATTAAACTAATTGAGATTTTTATCCAAAAATTGCATGTTGTTTTATAAGAGACTATCTGTGTTGGCGGAAAGAGGGACAATATTGATTTTCCGAGTCGGAATCCTGGCTCCATCCATGACTACCTATCCCATGAATACACAGCAAACAGCAAACTTTAACCTAAACAATCTCAATTATAAATACCTGAAATTCATCGAGCAAATCAAAATCACCACTAATTTATATATCAATGCAAGCAATATCTGTGTACCTATGTGCATAAATAGACGTTATGTACCAATTTTCCTCTTTAGTAATGCAGGGTGTCTGGTGCCTGCCTGCGTTCACGTCTCCCTACAGTCCCCCACAGCCTTTTCACGCGTTGGGTTAAGTGAGAGCTGCTTGTTAGGAGAATCGAGCACTTGTATTTAATGTAAACATACCTTGGGTTCACCGTCGATGAAAATTACGGATCCATCGGTGTAGGGGAGCAGTGAGCGGCGGTTCCCCGGGTGAAAGCGGATCGGGGCGCCGCGACCCGAGTCCGGATTGAAGGCAAAGACTGATTTGAAGGCGTAGTTGTCGAGGATGGGTCCCAGTTCGATCTGGTCCTGGTCCCAGCCGCCGAGAGCCGACTTGAAAACTGCGATGGGGCCTTTTCCTCGCCGGTAGAGGTGAACCTCGACCTCGGGGACCTTGGTCTGAACCGATCTCGTCTTCGGTAGTAGCGGCGAAGACTCTTCGGCGTCAGGGTTGTTGGTGGTGTCTTCCTGAGTTGCTTCTTCGATCTCTCCGGCGGTGGGGGCCTCTCCTTCCATGTCCATGGTCAAATATGTATGTCAGTTCGGTTTTTTTTTTTGGGGGTAATTATCAGTTAGTTCAGTTCGGTTTTCCGCCTAACAAAAAGGATTTGGGGGTTTTGACGAGGAAAGAGAAGAAACTGAGAGGGAGGAGACTCCTTTCTATGTTTGCATGTGCAAGATCAGCAAACAAAGTGGCTCATTTGGTTGCTTCTTTAGCTTCTAATGGTGGGCTAACCCCTGCGTGGATTAGATCCCCTCCGCATAGTTTATTCTCTGCTGTTTTCTCAGAGTCTAATTCTCCTTTGTAAGCCTTTTGGCAATATTTCCTGATCAAAAAAAAAAAAAAAAAGAATGTACATACCTTCCCAAATCCTATATCAAATTTAAATTTGGGAACAAAATAGTGAAAACTCCACACCGACTCTTCACCAAATTTGATATTACCTAAATTCATCACCAAACCAAATTTTTATTCAAAATTTGAAGGCTATTTTCTCCCCCCTTAAATTTACAACAATGCCATTAATGAAACTTTTACTCAAATTTATGGCATACCAAATCAAGTTTTCACTCAAATTTGGGTAAAAATCTGGGTAAGGGGTGGAGAGCAAAATTTGAGTAAAAACTTGATTTGATACGACTCCTTCCAACCCTTACTCAAATTGTAAAGGTAGAGATTTAATCTACACCATTGAATGACAAAAGGATAAATAAAAGTGCAAAAAAATAATAAAAAAAACTGCCTTGAAAATTTGGTTCTAGATTTGGCGATGAACAAATTTGGTGAAACATTTGAGTAAAACCAAATTTGGTGAAGGATTTGGTGAAGGAGAGGAGTGTGGTTTTTGGTGTTTTTTTACTCAAATTTTATTTTGGTGAAAGATTTGATGAAGAGGTGGAGATGCTCTAATACGATGTAGTTGGAGTGAGCCCTTCCTGAACTATTCGAGGCTCGATTCGGTAAAATTTCGTTTGTGTTCGATTCGTCTATTAAATGAATTGAACTTGAATCTTAATTTTAGACTCGTTTAATAAATGAGCTGAACGTAATCATATTCAGCTTAGTTACGCTCGTGAACCTGAGGCAAAAATGTAATCAATAAATCTTTAGGGGTCTATTGATAAATATTGCATATTGCAGAGGTGTATGAATGGAGTATAAGTTAGCAATTCTTTTTTTTTTTCCCAAACGGAACTTCAGTTCAAAACTTCACAGTTAAAAAGTTGCTCCAAAATATAAATTCCACTCTTCAGTCTTATCACTCATCGTGTAGGGTTTCATTCACTCACTGCCTCCCCTCCTTTACAACCAACTTCCCCAGTCCAAATCACCTCTCTCCACCTCTTCCACGTCGCCGAAGATGCTTGTGAAGCAGTAGTCGATAACCACGAGGAGCCAAGAGTGTCACCCTAGTGGACAACCTTTCGGCCTAGGGAAGCGATTGTGTTTTAATTGGCTACATCTATCTTCTTCCTTGTCTTCAATCAATCTACTGGCTGGATCTCTCTTTTTCTTTTTAGTCGATCGAAAATCTAGGGTTATACCCTCCATAAATCAAACCTCTAGTACTAGTAGTTGTACAACCATTATAAAGCTGAACATAGACTCATTAGTCCACTGTGCTTCATATCTCAACATTTGATTTTTGTATACTTAAATCATAGTTTGATCTGGATAGATAATAATGCTCATGTATTTTTTTCCGTGGAAGCGCAAGAATTTCATTAATAGTAAAAAAAAAATACAATTGTGATATTACCATTACATAAAGAGTACCGGCAACGAGCAAAGACCAACAAAGGCCTAAGGAACAGAACACAGAGGAATGATCTGCAAAACACAAAGGACAGAAAATTATGCTATCTCTAGTAGATAAGAGGGCGCCGATGACAAGCGAATGCCAACAAAAGGCCTATGAAACGAAGCAGAGGATGAGCATGTGTGCGCAACAATACCGAAAAACAATAGAAAATAAAACACTAAAAAAATCTACATGCATCAAAACAATCGTGGCCATGGTACAAATGCCAATGGCATCAATTAACCCAAACAAACCTCCATGGCTAGCATACATAGGGGAATCACAACCAAAGAAAACGAACATCAAGAGAAACCAAATTGGGCCCAAAACAAACCCCATAACAAAAAAAAACATCAAACATGCATGCATATAACAAACTCGAGAAAGGGATAGTCAATCAAATTGGTTGGGGAAGCAGGAAGATCAAAGAGGGGAACCGGATTCGACCGAACAGAGGGAGAATACAAAAGGGATTTTGATCGGATGGGGAGGGGAGGGGAAGGCTAGGAAGGAGGTCGATCAAAATGAGATATTGCCGATCGGACTAGGAAAGGGGAAACCAGAAAGGGTAGCCAAGCGCCTTGGGAAAAGAGAAAAAATAGGTGAGTCAACTCGACGGGGATGGGGTTCGTCAAAGGGGGGGACCTTCCATGCATGCTTGGTAAAACCGGGAGGGGGATGATGTCAAAAAGGAGCAAATTTCACCGGAACAAATGCCGTTTGATCTATAAGATCATCGAAGCGGAACAAATCTAGGAAAAGAACCGAGCCACTGGAGCTTTTCACATAGATGGGACTAAGGAGATTCTTATTCTTGGAAAGGGGAGCGTGGCGGTGGAAGAGCATTGAGATTGGTGGGTTTGCAGTGGTTGAAGGGGGGGGGGGGTGCATCGCACATCACAGTCGTCCATCTCGAAAATCAATGGTTCGGATTCGCTAAAATTTTCTTATCAGTAAGAGTATACTTTGACCGGTAAGAGAGCGCCTGTGAATCCAATGAAAAGACTTTGGATGGCTAGAATGCTCCGTTGCACGGTGCAACGCACTAAGTGAGCTACAGGCCCCCCGCTCCGTGGAAGTGGGGGGGAGGTGGCATGCATGTTACGATAAACATTTTATGTCCATCTACATTAAAGAAGAGGGATTGTAAAATTGTGGTTCTTTATGAACTCAAACTTCTTCTCTATAACCCCATTTTCCTTTTACAACCAACAAATAAGTTTAACATATGCAATATGCAATAGGGTGTATACATGCCTATCATCATTCCAATTTATCTCTCTAAAAATCACCACCATTGTTGGGGTCCACCCAATGGAGGTGATGCATGCCCAAAGAATTAAATAAATCATGTTCGGAAAGTTATTATTCAAGGCTAGATAGTCTTGTTCAAGAAGACTAATTCGAAGGCTAATTGTTTAAGGAATTTTGGCTAAGGAAATCATATTAAAATAATAAAACAAGTGGCGGCCAAATAATAAGGTTACCATTCGGGATGAGGATCTTCGAGGCTACCAAGGGGCTATTAGGGTTTTGGTAGAGACAGAGGCCCCATTTGGATGAAGGATATGGGAGGTGGATTTGCGAAACATGGGGATATGTTATCTTGGTCCCAATTATATCAAGTGTTTGGCAACCATTTCTCTTCCTCCAATTAGGTTACTATTTGGAATCGAAATCGGCCCTGAGGTGGACTTGTGAAGTCGACCTTCACCCCTCTCATTAACAAATCCGGGTGATTTAGGGGGCGCTATTTTGGTACGATTTTAGGCCTCCAAGTCCACCTTCTTGTTCGCATTTGAGCAGATCTGTCACTTGGGTTGGTTTTCGAAGAGAGGAAGGAGAAGAAAGAAGAGAGAGGAAGTCGCCATTTTTCTCAAATTGTCGCAACTCCATTGTTGCTCTTCTCGACCTCGTCTTCAACCTTTTTACTCAGGTATTCAATATACTTCATTGTTGTTCTTAATGTGGATAGATTTGATAAGGTTTTGCCCTAAATTATGGGTTTCCATGGGATTTCGAACTCGTTTCTTTGGCCTATTTTATGGAATTGTTAACTTTACCTAATTTTCTAAGATTTTTCACCTACTGTTTGCCCTAATATCTACTGAGTTTGCTATAATTCCTGAGATTGTGACAAATAGGGAAGCCGTAATTGTTCCAGCTTAGTTTGCCCTAGTTTCTAGGATTGTCACTCAGAGTTTGCCCTAATTTCATGAAGTGGAAGTCCTAATTTCTGACAGCATTGACTAATTGTTCATACTTGCTATAATATCTAAGATTGAAATGAATTGTTGCCCTAATTTGCTCCATTTTTCATAGTTTGCCCCAATTTCTGGAATTGTCACTCATAGTTTGCCCTAATTTCACGATGAGTAACCCCTATTTTCTGATAGTGTGGACTAATTGTTCATATTTTGCTATAATTTCTGAGATTGAAAACGAATTGTTTGCCCTAATTTGTTCTAGTTTTCCTACTTGTTGAGATAGGATTTTGCCCTACCCTTATATATCAAATTAAATTGATGACATCGACGCTCGCAGGAAGTAGACGTTGAATAACCAGAAATCAGAAACAGCCTTACTGTGCTGAACAAACAGTTCCCGGTAAAGGTAAACCGACATGGTACGCACAGTACTGATTTCGCAGTAAGACGAATATCAAATTCAAAAATACGAAATAAACATGACATAAGAATGTGCATAGCTTGGATGACAATCATGCCATTTCAGGAAGGCCATGCCCTTCCCCCCATCAGCTTATCAGAAATCAGCCCCTAGAAGCTCGTTTTTGGGCCAACCGGCCAGCTATATCTTGGAGACATCCAGTCAAACATCAAGACCTTTGGATGCACTAACTTTGACATTTTTGAGTGATCGGTTCAGGCCACGTCAAAACTAGAGGACGGTAGACCGTTGAACTAACACCCCACTTTTACCTTTACTTGATAAAAAATAGGCAAACAGGGCCAGAAGACCCAGGTTTTGTTTGTACTAGTTCAAATCATTCCAAACTTGATATTTAAGCTTCACGTGATGAAATTAAGTCTCACATCCAGTTTTGGGCGATTCCGAGCCCGTTTGCTATTTTTGGGGACACTGCGCTTTCCGAGACAATTGATTCCATGACCATGGATATTGGAACTCAATTTTTGAAATCTAAATCATTTATAAATTCATTCTAACTATTTTGAAGCTCCTTTTAAAATTTCATGTCGATCGGACTTCGTTTGATCATCCGATCATTTACAACGCTCCAATTCAACCAGAATTGAATTGTCATGTTTCTCTATCTTCGAAGCATAATTTAGGAAAATGAATGCTGCCACGACATCTAGAGCACCTCAAAACCTTTCGGGATGCCTCCCTAGATGTTCTTGGACCAAAGGACCCTACACGAGCACGGTCGAGTCATGATGACATCACACCAACCGGAGGAAAGCCCTTTAGGCACCCTAGGGTGAGGCGCCTGTCCCTAGATGTTGTCACATGGCAGGAACCCTAGGGTGGGGCACCTACTGCTCCTATAAATAAGAGGCACCCCTCCTTCATAGAGTGCGCGCGCGCACACACACACACACCCCTCTGGGTTCTGATTCCGCTAGACGTACTCGTTGCCATAGTGCGGGGTCAGGCTGAGAGATAACTAGCCTACACGGTAGCTCTGCCGGGTTTCATAGAGAATAACGCGGAAGCTCTGCCGAATTCCTCTGAAGGAATCTTGGGATATGTATGCCACGCAGAAGCTCTGCGGATTTCTCCCATAAAAATATCGGTGCCCAGGGCTACACAGAAGCGCTGCCGGATTTCTCTTAAAAGAAATCCCGAATCATAAATCATGTTGTTACTCTGTCCGCGTACCGAGTCAAAATCATGCAGTCCTGCCGGAGGCTATAGCCAATTTTGTCGGACCATTCTATCCAATATTCAGCATAAGCTCTATCTGATTCTCTACCAGAGGTTCGAGCTAGGAATCTGTGAGTAAACGTATCTCAGATACCCATATCTCACTGCTCATATTCGACATGTAGATAACATATTGAATTGTGTCAGCCAAGCTACTGCCCATGGGCTGGGCCAGCATCTAGTTTTGGATGCTGTAATACTGCATATTTATATTCAACCAGTTTGTGAGTGAAAAGAATTCACGATAATATAAATGTATACTTGTAGACACCCCAATTTGAACCCACGAAAATTCTTGGCATTCCCGATGATGAAAATGGCCCGATAAAGACATGTGGAGCTTGATTAATTGCTTGGAAACCCCTCCAAAACCTCTTCACAATAAACCCAAGCTTGCACCACCTTCTATTAAATTCAAACCCCTTTTTATTGATATATAATACGTCTCAATCCATTTTAAAATGAGGGAGATGTGCGCGTTTTACTAAAATGACTTATTTTTCCGACATCTTGAGGGTAAAATGGTCATGGATTTTGATGTACAAGTCATCTTGGGTTTAAACCACTTGGGTTAGAAAGTAGACTCAACCACCTTTCTAACACTTCGAACCACGTGCAAAACGGAGTTTGGTAGCACTCGAAGCGGCCCCCTGAAGTCTAATATGTTGTGCAGTCTCACTGTGGGCGCCCAAACTCACTATGGGCGCCCACACTCAGTCTAGGCACCCAGACTCTCCAACTCCAGGCGCCCAAACCTCACTCTAGATTGCGTGATTCAAAAGTTAAACTTGAGCGGGAAGATCATGGCAGAGATTTTTAGTCGATTTTTGCAGAGATATTTGGAGAGATATTGGGGGGGGGGGGAAATCGAGTGGCCTAAATGGACCCCTAAACCCAACCCTAATGACCTAAATGACCCTTTAATTGCCTATAAATACCCCCCTTCTTCTTCATTTAAGGGGGGATCAATCCTTAAGCCTTCAAAGCTGTTACTCTGTCAAAATATTTCTAGAGAGTTCACCTTCAACCATTGCCACTCTCTCTCACACTTGAAAACACCTCAAACTCACTTGTTTACCATCCAAAAACCCAAACACACACACCCCTTTGCTACCACCTGGTTCAACCCCCCAAAATCAAACTACTACAACTCAAATAGATCAGATTTCAATCCACCCAACCCTTTATACTAACCTTGAGCTTGCACCCAAATACAAAATCAAGCATCCAAGGTAGTTTATCTACCTAAAAAGTGTTTAAAAGGCTCTCTGACGGACACCACCCAGTTCTTACTAGTTATTGGTACTAGATAAGGGCTTGGGAAGGTCAATAGTGCTCCAAAAGGGGGTAAACCCCCGCACCCATACTGAGTATGGGCGCCCAGATTTTCTCATTTCCTTTGCATTTTTCTGCTTATAAGTGGTTTCTCATTGTTGTTTGATTCATTTACATCATGTTTGAGGTTGGAAATCATAGTTCATGGTTGGTTCAAAAGTCTATTTAAAGTAAGTTGTAAGGTGTATTTGGAGGATAATTCATGAGTTTAAAGATGATTGATAAGTCATACACTCATTGTATGTGGTCTACCATTGATTATATGTATGATTTGAAGCATTTCAGTAGGTGGAGGAGGGATTTCCATAGCACGCATATTCATTTTCATAACTCCTACAAAGGATCAACTATGGGCATACATCATTCCCCTTTTCTTCAAGATCATAATCATTCTGTTTAGTACATATGCATAATAGGATTCTATTTCATGACAAGATTCAACCTAAATCCCTTTTGTTTCATCCCAAAATGAGTTAAAATCATGGTTTTCAAGTTTATATCACCTCCTAAACATGGTTTTTGGGATGAAATCAGAATTACATTAGCTTATACATCATTTACACATGTTTGAAGAAGGAACAATGGTCAAAAGATGGTTTAGACATGAGCCCGAACCAATTTTTGGGCACCCACACCAGCTGCTTTGGGCACCCGCACTAGCTAGTGTGGGTGCCCAGACTCCCCTATTGTGGGTGCCCAGAAAGTGTCCAGGATGTGATTTATTCTTTGTGTTTGGGGTATGGGGGTCATTCCTGGGTCCATAAGTACTATTTTGTCATGTTTATGTGTTGTTTACAGTGTCACTCTTCATCATCACTCATCCAAAACATATATCACAAGCATCCATGGCTTTCGTTATGTGTTATGATTTCATTTATGTGCTCTCACTCTGTTCTGTGGATAAAGTTTATTCAAGCAATGTTTTTTTTGTCATCCCTTAAACATTTAGTAGAGACCGGATATTGTGCCGGGCGAGAGGGGTGCCTTAAAAACCTTCCCCTCTCGTAACTTAGCTTCCGAACCCTAGAAATCTTGGTAACGATGGACCAGTGAAAGCCTTTTTCAAGATATGGGGCGAAAAAAGTCATTTTCAAACTGGTTTCTCAGGTACGGTCCTTAAACCCGGGTGGCGACTCAAAACATCAAAACCTTTTTCAAACTCTCGAGATTTTGCGGGGTGTCCACAATACTATCGCAGTGCACTGCGTCAATCTCGTTGAGGTTTAAGGCGAGGAATATCGGAAAGACTGTCAAAACAGCGTGCATGCCAAAGCAAGGCTTGGTAGAAGTTTCTTTATACCTCGTCCTCCCTACGGGGTCTTTTCTGGTACTTTTTGAGATTGCTTACCTTGACTTGACTAGCCGTCCGGACAGGTGGTACAAAACCTCAAAAATAAAAACATCAGGATTCATTCAATGAAATCAGATATATTTTCATAAATTAGACCGAGGTCCAAACTACGGAGTGACCTGATACCCCTTATATGCAGGGGATACGTAAGCAGCCCGATGAGGGTTCGGTCATAACAATTTCAAAATATTTTCTCCCAACATGATATTTCATATTATCATCAGATTTTCAAATACTTTTCAAAACAGCTTTTGGGCCCCAAATTATGCTATCTGAATTCCTGCGTAGGATCTGGCCAGCCTTTTCCCTTATATCTACGGTATTACTTATACTGTATTCTTTGTGCATTTTTAGATAATGTCATGTATACCGAGGAGTCGTAGGGCCCGTCCCGACATTTTTTCGTCTCCAAAATCAGCTTCTCTTCAAAATTACCCCAATGCCCTTTCTTGTCTCCTTGGCCTAGATTCCCCAATAGAGTCAATTAGGAAGTGTCCAAGGGCCCGTTTTGAGTTTCCTCTGATCTCGAAGTCAGCCCCACGTTAAAATTATCAAATTACCCCTCTGTCATATCCATAATCATTTTAGCCTATGAAATTGATTTGGAAGCTTCCTGAGGCCTACCGATGTCCATCCAAACCCTTGAAATCAAAATTTTCAACTTTTAATCAAAATACCCCTCGAGTCTTAAAAATCTATTTTCAGCCAATAAACCCTAACAAGGATGACCTGCCGAAGACCATTTTTTGGCTTGGGCAGCAAAATTCAACTTTTTACTAAAAAGTCTTTTGAGTGTACTGCACTCATTTTCACTTTTTAAAATTGTACCAGATATGTCATGGGGACTACCTGATGCTAGTTTTCGACTTTGGTCAAGATTTTTTAACTTTTTACTCAAAGATCTTACGAGTTTCATCTACTCATTTTCTCTCTCCAAATTTGTACCAGATATATCTCGGGGCCCATCGGCTACCAATTTTTGGTTCTGGTCGAGATTTTTCAACCTTTTCTTACGGACCTATAAACAACATTTTGAACCCATTTTTGGCATCGCGGCCACCCAATAACATCCCGGGACGACCCATCAGCTATCGGCAGCCCCGAACGGACATTTTTCTATTTTCTCCCCATCAAGTCGTGTACTCTGTTCAAACTCATCTTTAGTCCCAGAACCTTCCGGAGATGTCCCTGAGTTTCTCGTATATTTTTAATCCTCAGCAGTGTCCCTGCTAGAGTTTAGACATTGTCCTCTGTGTACGGTAGAAACGCCTCTGTGCCCCGCAGGCTAAATTCCCCAGCGATTTTAACTTCTCTAAAACTTCAGTTTCTGTCCCGAACTACATGAGACCTGGTTCTCCTAAGGCCGGATATACGTAGGCAGCACTGATGCTGGGCTCGGTCCCATTTTCCAAACTTTTTGTCTTATTGAACTACATGATGACTTGATTCTGCTAAGAGACCGGAGATACATAGACACCCCTGATACCGAGCAGGGTCCAAATCATTTTTTTGTATAAATCCCCTCTTTTTATTTCAAATGTCTATGCAATAAACACATTTTCAGACACAATATTAGTTTTCTTCTTCTCATTGTATATATGTCATCATTTACTATGCTCACAAATCTTCAATCACTTATTTTATTTTGGAAAAGTTTGTTCCAAGTATTGAAAAGGCAGTGTAGGGTGCTCCAGATTCCCCACATGTAACAATGAATTACTGAACCTTTTCTTCTCTAAAATTACAAACCAAAAAAAAAAATGAGATATTTATTTTCTCATTTTTCAAAATATTTATTTATATGGTGACTGGCACAGCTAAAATAATTAATGTCAAGTGGTGACTCTGAGTTATTTTATGTCAAATTTGTTCAAGCTAAGTTACAATTGTAAAACCCGTGTTTTATAAAATCACATTGCTTTGAATATCATTTGGATCACTCGACAATGACACTCTTTTGCAAACATTGGTCGAAATCCCGAGGCGTGACAATAGTTTGCCCTAATTTCTTTCATTCACTTAGTTTTCCCTAATTGATGAGATTT